>JAQJVK010000006.1:56404797-56949797 GCA_035578135.1 Flexamia atlantica
GTGAGTATAAGGCTATCGTCGCTACACTAACATACGAAGATTTTTTAGCCTCGACTGTCCGTCGGCGCGGCATTCTTAACATAACACTTCTAGTCCAGGCAATGAATGCTCAAAAAGAGGTACAGAGGGAATTGCATGGATCACAATTTTTGACTTTGTAACTTTGTTTGGACTAGTTAGGAGTAAAACATATCAAAAGTCCCAGCCCTTAACCCTTGAGCCGGCTGGGCTGGAAGGGCCTAAAGGTATTGACTTTGTAACTTTGTTTAGACTAGTTAGGAGTAAAACATATCAAAAGTCCCCGCCCTTAACCCTTGAGCCGGCTGGGCTGGAAGGGCCTAAAGGTAAAATTTGTTGGTTTTTCCTAAATATCTTGAAAACTATCAACTTTCAGTATTCCCTATTAAATTTGAAAACTAAAGAAAATGAAATTTCCTGTAAGAAAAATATATATGTCTACTTTGGTCCAACTGTTTACAAGGTAAGCATTAATTTTGTTAATATTTAAAAAAATATCCCTTCCATAAGAAATACATGTAAATTCGTGGGTAACATAGATGCCCAATTGGGCAACGTTTTTTTCACCCAAAGGAAAATGAACAGCATTCAGGAAATATTGACAAAATTTCCAATAATTTGACACCTCAAGCATAAAAATTGGTCTAAAATTAAGGCGTTGGCGAGCTCACAAAATACGTTATTTTTCAAGGAATTGTAACAAATTGTAATAATTCCTTGAAAAATAACGTTTTTTGAGAGCTCGCCAACGCCTTAATTTTAGACCAATTTTTATGATTGAGGTGTCAAATTACTGGACATTTTGGCAATATTTCTTGAATGCTGTTCAATTTCCTTTAGGTGAAAAAAGCGATGCCCAATTGGGCATCTAAGTTACCCACGAATTTACATGTATTTCTTATGGAAGAGATATTAAATATATATATATATATATATATATATATATATGTTTATATTAATAAAATTAGTGCTTACCTTGTAAACGGTTAGACCAAAGTAGACATGTTATACATTTTTCTTACAGGAAATTAAATTTTTTTAAATTTTCAAATTTAATAGGGAATACCAAAAGTTGATAGTTTTCAAGATATTTAGGAAAAACCAAAAAATTGTACCTTTAGGCCCTTCCAGCCCAGCCGGCTCAAGGGCTAAGGGCGGGGACGTTTGATATGTTTTACTCCTAACTAGTCCAAACAAAGTTGAAAAGTCAAAAATTGTGATCCATGCAATTCCCTCTATAACCTTTCATTGCCTGGACTATTCGGCATCGCTGTTGCATTTCAACTGATGCTGCGTCCTTTATAAACACTACCTTTCGGCCCCTGTTGCATCTTAAAAGATGCTGTGACCGAATTAAACACAAAAATTACACCCTTACATTCAGAACTAACAAGTTAGAGTACTGGATTGAGCTATGGCAAAGAACTCATCCGGAGGCATAATATAAAGTTGAACCCAAAGTTAAATCGATTTAAATAAAATACAAACCCGATATACTTTCCCCTTCACGGTTAACACATTGTATAGGTTACCCTAAAATTTATAAAGAAAATAATCAAGCCTTGTTCCTTGTGGACAACTGCTACCCTCTCCCTCACAATTTGGTCCGGGGTTGACTTTGAAGATGTACAGTACGCTTCGTCGTGTCGCAGCAATTCTTATTACTCTAAAAAGAATGTAACTGCATGTAATGTAAGGTGATCAATAATTTTAATTAAATTATCAGTTCATAAGTTTTTGCAGAATTGATATTAGTACCAGCAAACGGAAAATACTAAACATTCCTCTTTTTCTGTTTTATTTTTGATGTGTATGTTTTTTATAATTTCAAATGAATATAGACAAATACTCAAGAAGCACGCTGATATGACGGATCGAAATTCAATTTCAAAGATTAAATTGTGTATTTCAGACCCGCAAAACCCCCAAATTTAGGGCTTTATGCCTTCTGCCCCCAAAGATATGGTACCAAAGATAGGAACTTCCGATTTATTCCCCCAACTTGTTGGCCAAGCAAATCGTTGAAAATAATATCTTTGAAATTTAATTTACATTAATTTACTCATTTATTAATATTGTTTTAGCAAATAACATTTGTAAAAGTAAAGTAAAATTTGTTTCCTTTGCAGATGCAGTGCTTCGTAAGAAATGGGAGTATTTGAGGAACCAGTTTGCTGTTGAACTGGGTAAAATCCAACCGAGTCGCTAGGGAGATCCCAGCGGCATTCAGTACCAGCCGAAGTGGCATCATTTCAAAACGCTTTTATTTTAAAAATACATTGTGAAACCTCGTTCATCGACGGGTAATTAAGAATAAATAAACTCTCGATATCATTGACATAAAAGACAATGTAACAAATCTTATGGCATACCGTGTAACAGAATGTAACGAAGAAGGGGCAAACTTGACAGAAGTCTGCGAACCTGTCGCAACCGTAACAGGTTCTGCTGATGATTCCACAGCCACATCATCAGATTTTAATGATATCAGTCGAAAAAGGAAACGCTATTCTAACAATCTTAAGTTCAATGAAACTATTATTGAAATACAAAAGAAAAAAGCAAAGGTTTTCCAGTCTGGTCTACAGAAAAGACAAGAATGAAATGAAGGCATGTCACTTTTCCGAAGCTTTTGCCATATGTGGCAAATATTACCGGACAAATGAAGATAAGATTTCGTAGAAGGATACAAGAAGTTGTTGAGAAATTTGCATATCCACAACTGGAAGTTTGCACTTATAGAGAGGGATTATAACGAATATCCACTACGGCCACCTACAAAAAATCTGTCTCAGATTGAACACGCGCCAGAAATATATGTGGGCCCATACACTGATCGTGCAGTTGAGAAACTTTAATATAAAAATGATTTTTTGAGGAACTAGGTAACATAATTCGAAATTCGGCCTCTTCAAGTCTAAAATATCAAGACGACAATGACATTGAATCTTCAACAGGAAACTAGAGGTAAAAATCGGCTCCTCCGTTAGAGACTTCGTTCGGCAGTCACAAAAGCTGTGGATTACAGTAAAAATCAAGATTGGACAATCTCCGAACGGATACATGAACTACAAAAAGATCTTTAGACTAGACCATGTCATGTTTTGGGCGACAATTCAAAATGTCCCGAGAGGAAGTATTTTTGTAAAAGGGCAAAAGGAAATGAAACTTATATCTTTCCAGTTTTAAGGAAAAGTGGCTTATACCACAAACTAATGATATTAATGGAAGTGTTAGCCGATAATGCAAGAAGTCTAATCGTAGAATTAAACGGCAACCACGCTGAGCACTTCAACTCCATCATTGCTAAATTTGTCGGTGACAAACGTGTAAATTACATTACAAAAGGCTCATATCAGGCAAGATGCGCAGCTGCTGTCAGCCAAACACATGTTAGGTGACTACATGCACCTAACTCCAACTACACAAAACGCACAAGAGCCCTAGCAATTTCACTGAATTGTTTGAAACCATAAGAGCTAAAAAGGTCCGGAGAAAAGCAGAGACGAAAGCGAAAAACCCAAACAACAGGCGGTGCATTAAAACCAACTCGACCAAACCGGACCCTCACTATGGAAACTCAGCCCAAAAGCCTGATCTGGAGCCTGGAGAATATATGATGAAATCTTAGAATTTTTTAAATAGACTAAAACCGAAATGAGGAAGAAAGATTGAAATTGATGCAAGGTCACAGAGAGGCACCCAACTGTGGAGCGAAGAAAGAAGGAAACTTTTGACATCTTTAGATGTCAAAGTGTGGGATAAGGGGAGTTGTGCATGATTGGTTTTGTAGTTATTTGGAAAGGAGAATGCAGTTTGTAAAAGTCAATGGAGTGACAAGTAGAATGGGTGAAATTAATTTTGGTGTACCTCAAGGGTCTGTATTGGGGGCGACGTTATTTTTAATATATATAAATGACCTTTGTAATGCCAATCTAAATGGTGCAGTCACTTCTTTCGCCGATGACACTGCTCTGTTATATGTTGGAAATTCTTGAAATGATATAGCAGAAAAAATCAATAATGATTTGCTTTAAATTCAGTGGTGGTTTTGCAAAAATAATATGGTATTGAGCGCAGAAAAAACTAAATTTGTAGATTTTTCACTGAAAGGGAAAAATAAACATGAAAATAGAATAACTCTAAAATGTATAATGTGTTTGACTAATGGTGGAGAATGTAGTAAGCAGTGTGTTGAAGTAGGAAGGGTGTCTAGCATAAAATATTTGGGGATTACACTACATGAAATGTTAAATTGGAAAGCTCACATATCTAATCTTAAACAAAAAATGAATAATACGCTCAGATTGTTTTATTTTGTTCGAGGTATGTGTAAAGAAAATTTGATGAGGTCACTTTATCTCTCGCTGGTACATAGTAGATTGGAATATGGAATAGTAAGTTGGGGAGGTACATATGTAACAAATTTAAAGACAATTTATACGATTCAAAAGCACTTCATTAGACTAATAACAAAAGTAACAAATTTGAAAGGTCATTTCCAATTTTTTGTTCATTGAAAGTACTTCCGTTACAATACATTTATGTATACAAGGTTCTCAAAATTTTTTATGTAAAAAGTAGAAAATGCAGGGAAAATAAGGAATTCAAAGTTAAGTTAAGAAATTTCAGAGATGTGTTTGTACCAAAGCCAGCTAATACGTATTTTACCAAGTCTTACAGTTTTCTTGCACAAGACTATACAATAAATTACCCGTCTCTATTAAAGAATGTAATAACGTAAATATTTTTATAAAAATGCTGAGGATGTGGTTATTTACTGTACAGAACATTGAAGAACTGCTATTTCACATTGATGTCTAATACCTGATTGTTGTTTAAAATTGTGTTACTAATTTATAAGGGTTTGTAACATTTTTATTGTTTATTATTGTTTCTGTAGGAATGAATTGTATTATGGTAAAAGAGCTCACATGTTGTAAATATTATGATGAATGTTTACTTTCTGCACCTTAATGTTGTTACAGTTAGAAAGTTTGGAAGATTTATAATGTAATTGATTGATTTAATTGTTTATGTTTATTGTACTTAGTATACTTTTATTTTAGTGGTAAGCAATTTTTGTGATCCACAACTGCCATTTGATTTTATTAGTTGTTAAGTACCAATAAAGTCTCCAAACAGGCTAAACGCCTTGGAGGAATAATTATTTCTCAATTACATTTTGAAAGGTCAGGCTTGGCATCTTAAAATGAAAATCTTAATTGAACCATTTGTACCTTTTGTATTTCGATTTATAAATAAAAATGTAATGTAATGTAATGTAATTTGAGAAATAAATTCTTTCTTTCTTTCTTTCTTTCTTCAAATTTTGAAATGGTGTGTGAAAGACTTCCCCAAGCAAAATGTGACAAACCTATTGAAAGGATTCTGTACAGTGAAGATGTGGATGCATCGAGTTTACGGCATGGACGGGAAAATGAGGCGGTAGCATTCGAGGAGATTGGGCAATTGGGCATGGTTGTCACTGAATGTGGTCTATTTATAGACAAAAAATTACCTTTTCAGCAGCTACTTGGTGAAAGGTAATAGATAGCCTATGGTGATGATGGATTATTGGAAATGAAGTTCTCTTCATCTGCAAAAGGTTTGACACGAGAAGAGGCAATCAAGCAAAAGAAGGGAGTATTTGCGTCTCTTTAGAAGTACAACACAAAAACGAAGGAAACTGAAGTAAACAAGGGTCATAATAACTATTACCAAATCCAAGGTCAACTCTATGTGACACATCGAAATTTCTGTAACTTGGTGGTATGGACCCCAAAGGAAGTGAAAGTAGAGGGAATAGAAAGAGACGACCAGTTTTGAGAGGAAAAATTGGAAACTAAGCTCATTTTAATTACGATGACTGTATACTTCCCGAACTCGTTGACTACAGGAAAACAAGGAGAATGCCAATCCGAAACCAGTCTGACGTCTAAGAAGCAATAAAAACAATGAAGTAAAGGAAAATGAAGAGGGGCACTGATTTAAAGTAAGTATTTAAGAATGTTAAGAGTAACGATTAAACTTTACCGGAATCAAAATTAGGAATGACATAATTATACATAAATTACAAATGTTACGAAACTTGTAACAACATTTATGACAACATTTTCATACAAATCGTTCAATTTATATTCCTTTAATTTATTAAGTTCACTAAATGAGGGATATTATCATTATTATGTTATACAGACGTTAAAACTATGAGCACTAATGCACAATTTTTAATACAACACGCGTTCTGGACCATAAGCTATTTTCACTTGTATACTGTAAAAATGGCTTCATCGTCCAAAACACGTGTCCTAAAAAATTATGCAAAGGTGCCCTTGGTTTATAATTTTAATATCATACTTATAGATTTTTAAAATTGTTAACAAATTAGTAACAAATGCTGTTAGGTATACTGCATTACTTTTCGTTATTGCTATGCCACTATACATAATAATATATACAATCCTTTTCAATTAAATAATTCTTTAAAATCAGGTTCTTATAATTTTGAATGGTAAATTTGTTTATTATACAATCAAGTGGTGATTAGATTATAAAATAAACAATTATAAGATATTATGGGTTTTAAAATATTTTACAATTGTAATCAGTATTACTGGTTATAGCCTGTATTGTTTCCTGGCAAACCTTACTTTTGTCTCCCGTCTCTTTGGTGGGTCCCATAACGGTAGAATCTAGTTTATGTGTGATTCAAAATTTGGTCTCGTCTCCTTACAACGATCCATCTTGTTACAGATCCATTGTTTCCCAGATTTGATGCCCCATCTTGTTTCCTCGCAAACATTACTGACTTGCGTTCCCCCTCTAACTTTTGGTATGTTCCTCTTCGGTAGAAACAAGTTTAGGTGTCGTTCAAAATTTGGTCCCGTCTCTCTACAATGATCCGTGGTGTTACAGATCCATTGATTCGCAATTACAACACCCCATCTTGATTCCTTGCTAACCGCCTCTAACCTTTGGTAAGTTCCAATTTAGCAGAAACAAGTTTAGGTGTCACTCAAAATTTGGTGCCGTCTCTATATATCGTAACCAAATTAGTTTTTAACCTTGTTATCTTCATAACGTTTGGTCGAATATTCAGGTGAGTTCAAACTGCCTGTGTACAAATAAAGAGGTTTGATTATAAAGAAAATTAACTTAACTTGGACTTAGCATAAGTAAATTAATTAGCACAAAAATAATTGGGGAGGTAGGAGGTATCTCGTTCTCTCTCACTCTACGACCCTAACAAGTACGTATTCTGCTATAATTACAGCTTAACCAATGTCGCACTACTTTCTCAGGATATCAGCGCGAAGTAACGGCTAATTCACCGGCCGGCCGCGGCCGCTTGGGCGACACCGAATTGCCTTTAGCCCCCTCTTAAGAAAAAACGTTAACTTGAAAACAGTGCATCTGTTTAATAATGTTCAGCATTTACATAGGTAGATTAATTACCGGCTCCAAGACCACTATTAATAAACAAAATATTGAGCTGCTAGTTACGCTGTTGATATTAGACGTAGTTAGAAATTAACAATTTCCTTACTTCACTACCATTACTGTAGTGAAAGAAGGAAAGCAGATGAGTGCTTGTCAGGTGTCCTAGCTGGCGTGTAGCTTCGATTTGCTCGGTGAAGTTGCCTGAGGAAAGCAGATGAGAGCTTTTCAGGTGTGTTTGCTGACCTGCAGCTTCGTTTTGCTCGGTGAAGTTGCCTGAGGAAAGCAGATGAGAGCTTTTCAGGTGTGTTTGCTGACCTGCAGCTTCGTTTTGCTCGGTGAAGTTGCTTGCGGAAAGATGAGAGCTTGTCAGGTGTCCTTGGTGGCCTGTAGCTTCGTTTTGTTCGGTTAAGTTGCCTGCGGAAAGATGAGAGCTTGTCAGGTGTCCTTGGTGGCCTGTAGCTTCGTTTTGCTCGGTGAAGTTGCCTGAGGAAAGCAGATGAGAGCTTGTCAGGTGTGTTTGCTGACCTGCAGCATGGTTTTGCTCGGTGAAGTTGCCTGCGGAAAGATGAGAGCTTGTCAGGTGTCCTTGGTGGCCTGTAGCTTCGTTTCAATCAGCGCACTAATCACGTCGCATGATTGTGGCTGTGGCTCATTAAACCAATCACCGTTTTGATTTGACCAATGTCCTTGATTGGTGATGGGCGATGACGCAATAATTGTCACCGTGCTTTCTGTACACTAGTTAATATGGAGTGTTATACTCAATCCTGTGGAAAAATCAGTTTTAAGATAGTTTGGTTTAATACTGAAAAATGAGTTGAGTACTGTATCTTATTTTCAATTAAAGTAATTTCATTTCGATTGATAAAAACATTTAATAACAATAATTTCTTATTTTAATACATTGAATACATTGAAGTTAACTTATTAGCAATATAAACTAATTTTCTATACCTATGCTGTGTCCTGTTAAAATACGATGCTGAACTAAGTCACTTTACAGAAAAAAATAACAACTGACATTACCGAAAAAAGCAATAAAGTATTTTGAAATTAAATATATCTTACGATACGAATTATTTATTAGAGTTATTTTAACTCGAATTCTCTTTTCGCAGATCAAGTGAGAATTCGGACGTACTGAAAATAATTCAGCAAAAAAACCAAATTTCAAAACCATTGCATTGAAGTGTTTAGCATTTTTATATATTTGAAATCAAATTGTGCTATAACTCTAGTGTCTAACGTGAATCTATAAACAATTAATGTCTACCAAAGCTATTATTAATAGATATACGAATAGATTAATCTATAGATTTACGGACATATATTTATATCATTTCTATCATTATTACTGATGACACAATTTGATTATTTAGGCTCTAATGGATAGAAACAAAAATTAAAAATTGATATTAAATCGTCAATTGCTCTCTATACAACTGCTTCTCAACTTCGACATTAGTGGCGAAGGCGGAAACTAATAGCAGCTGTTAACTATTAAGAGAAACCTTTCTTCGACATGTAATTTTATTATTTAAGTATATTAATAAGGTTCGATTCTTAAAGGAATCTGCCTTATTAATTATATTTATTTTCCTAAGATTAATCTAGGATTGAGTATTCACATAGTTTAGCCTTAGATAAAACTAATAATTTAACTTAGTTTTTACATTTTATTGTTCGTCTTGATAACAATAAAATATGATTTTTCTGATTTTTTCATCTATAAATAAAACAGCTGAATTTTATTTATTTTATTTCAACATTTAGTTGCTTATTTTTCGTAATTTCTTATTCGGCATACAATTTGGGGATTGGGATATTTCATGAGAAAACTCAAGATTAATTAATATTCATATTTAAACAGTATGTAAATTAATAATTGTCGTGATTAATTTCTCTTCAGCTTTATATTAATAAGTAACGTTTAGTAAAAACATGTAAGCTGGAACGACTGTTTATTTAAGAATAATGCTCCAGTTACACTCCATGTCAGAGGGTTTAGCTTTTGAAAGGGTGGAATTCTGGAAGCAACGCTTGGAACTTCAACAAAACTTGATAAGAATTTCGTATTGAAGAAGATCCTCGATATACTTCATGCACTTCCAGTTACTGTACCAACCGAATATTTATATATTTTGAAGGAACCCTATGTAACTAAAAATTTCCAATCGAAATGTCCCAAAAGAGCAATCAAGAACGATTTTAAACATTGACCTTTTTTGATGTGCTTCATGTAGAAGACTAGCATATACCCTCTTCTTCGCCTGCTGGATAGAAACCTAGTTTTTATTGAAATTATAAGGCACAATGTAACATTTTTACAAATTAACAAATATACACTGATTTATTAAAATATATATTACATTAAATCATTTTGAGACACCCAGTAAATCTGCTTTGTAATTTTTAAGCTTTATACTATACCCTTAAGGAGTCAGCTGGTGATTTCACCATAAGTTGAGATAGGTGTAACGTTTCCTCTATTAATGTTTCTATTTCTCTGGAGAGGGACAATATGAATTGGCTACCATTTGCCTACACATTCTTATTTTCCAATTTAGTCATAAAAATACTGCAATTTCAAAACTAATATGTCACTGAACTTATACAATCGGCTACAGTACATTCATTCGCGAGAACTCGGCTTAATCTTGCAAGCCAATTTAGACTAATGAGAATATTGGACATTGCCCGGGGTATAACAGTGATGTATACGTCAAACAATACGTCAAGTGGATTCTAGACCCAACATCTAGCTCTAGACTGGTTTTAAAAATAGACCGAAAACTGTAAGAGAAAAAAGGCTCTTGGCTATTATTGGGTGAAATTTATATATTTCATAAATATCGTTGAGCTATCAATTATGTACAGAAAAACTTTTAGATAATAATATTCCGTAATTGTGGCCGTACTGATTTTCAGGTATCAATACAAATAAGTAATTGTTTAAGCATACAATATATTTAACAGATAATTATTTTTATAAACAGGCTTTAAACTGCCGTTTGCTTATGAGCAAGTCTAGTAATACGTAAATTCCCCGAAACGTCGCGGTATACGGTTGACGGAGCACGATCTGTGTGGAGGCAGTGGAAGATTATTCTTCTAAAGGAACTGCTGCACACTCTCTAACTTTCAGCCAGCATGAAAGTTAAGTTGAATTTACTTTATACAATTTTTCTTGCAGCTCGATCCAGCCCGATTCCTTAGATAACATTGATTAGGGTTTTTATTCGATATTCTTTTATCTTCTGAATACTCCTTAAGGAGTACACATGTTTACGTTTCAGCCATTTATACATTCGATAGACATTTAACACATGTTCAAGAACAATGACATAGTTATTATTTCCAATTATTAAATGCATTCAACATGTTTATATCACTTGACAGAGGCAGATTACTTTACAAAATAATTTCCAGCTAATATTAAAGCTCACGTATTTTAAATTTAAACGTGTACTTTCATCTAAATATGAAACTTTAGACATGGCCACAAGTAACAAAAACATTAATTTTTAGGTTTCTGAGACTGCGTGAAACTATTTTAATTTGAGTCTCCTTTGGGAAAGTGTTAACACTTAAAATTTTAACCGAGTTATTCGCGTTTAAAGCTTGCACTGTTAGGAATTTCCTATAAAGCAATCACAAAGATTCAACCAGGTTACACAAATTCTCAATCACAGTGAAATATAAATTTTTTGTAAACCTCCACTACCAACAAAACCTGATACCAAGCAAACACAACCAGCGGTAGTTCCGCGCCGGTTGAATCGCGGCTCACTAACGAGCTAACGATCGGTTCGTTTTATCGTAGTTGAAAATAAAAGCCACGAAGCAGATTTATAAATCGTGATTGATGAGATCTCCTTCATTAGGTTCAAGTCAATAAATCCCAAAAGAATCCGATCAATTGCTCGCTAAATATTATGATGCACAGTAATACCAAAGTAAGTTGATATTTGATTTAGCTTATCTCGCCAGCTATTCTGACCCGCAGTGGTTTAAAAATGTCCTTAGGTTTTTCATCGTTTCCTCAGATTTTTACAGAAACAAAAATAGAATAACACAAATAGATAATAGACTAACACGAGTCCCCAAGGTTAATGGTGATTAAGCTGGACTGGTTAGTGACGGTCAGCATCTAGTCTATAAACTTTTATATATTCGGAAACTTATCTAATCTTTAAAATAGTTCTTTAATTTTTAAACGTCATTAAGTAGTGTTTTCAATTACATAAGAGATGGATCGGAGTCTGAATAAATGTAATAAAACAATTAATTGTTTGAAAAGTTAATTAACTATTCGATCTGCCATCTGTGGTTTTGCGAGAACCACAATTACGGTCAATATTGGTACAAACGTAACTGCCCTAAATTACTTAGTAGTGACTCAATTTCCAAGGAATATTGTTTGATCCAGGTATAATTGAAAAAAGAGTATAAATAAAAAGAAACATCAACGTAGTAACAAAGTAATCTTAATCCTCTCATTTTCCCATTTTCCTATAATTCCTGTACGTTTATTACCAGTATTTTTTTATTATTTTACTTAAGGTTGATATAATGGACAGACTGAAAGATTTTTCGAAACATATGATTTGGCATGGCCAGAGATCTTTATTATTACGTAATTAGAAACGTAATTGAGAAGCGTATTACGCTTCTCAATGTTTTCTTCACAACACAACAGAGAAATCTGAAACTCGTGAAATTGTACTTTGCTAATATATTTACTAGATAAACTGTATAATGAAAATGGAAAATGCATTTAAACAATTATTTTATGTGGGTAGCAGTGAAGCAGCTGACATACACCTGAGAGCAGTGAATGCGCATATCAAATGCTTCTAAATATTAGATAGGGATTTTCTATCAGACTCATAATAAATAAATATACAAAATGAGCAAGACAAAAACAAGAACAAGAACAAGAGCCGTAATATGTCAGAAGGAGCTCTGAGCTCCCCAGAGGCCTTGCTACAACACTCAACATCCTACATTTGCATTTCTCTGATCAGAAACCTGGCTTCTAGAGAAAACAGATCCATACTTTTTGAAAATAAAAAAAATATGAACACATCGTTTGAGATACGAATACTACAAATTGCTTTTTTAGACTGCCATGAGTTTGAGATACCGTAAGCAGAAGTTCAAAATTGATAATCCAGTTTTTCTCGCTATGGTTTTTTGATCAATGACATTGTTATTTGGGAAAAGATTGAATTTTATTTTGAACGCATATACGAGTGTTATAATATATGTTTTAGCTTTTTTGATTTCATACGTTTTGTGTACATTATTATTTGTGAATAGGGAGTGAAGTGCAAGATTGTCTTCCAAGGTTTTTCAATTTTCCTCAAGAAGTCAATTCACTCGACTCCCGTAAAAAATACATTTTCCCCCACGTGTACAAATAAATAACTAACTACAAAAATACAAATTATTGTATATACACGAAAATCGCGATGGTATCAAACACGAATTGATTGTATTTGTATTGAGTTCTTAGGCAAAGCAGAAGGTGTTATCAACCAATATTTAGTCGTGTTTTATTTCTTATATTGAGAGAGTAAAATTATATCTTGTTTCTCAGTGGGAGTAAAGTGATTACTCTTTCTCTCGGGGGGGGGGAGGGGGGGCATATAGTAAACCCATAAGAGTAAAAGTTAAATCAATAATTGAGAAATCGAGCATCTTCAAATTTCTTCAAACGTATGAAAATGTACTGTAGCTCAACGGATGACAAGGGCTAACAACTGATTAACGCAAGAAACTAAAGGAGAACGGAAAAACTGGTACATTGCGACAACTAAGGTTTTGAGATTTTGTTAATCAATACGGTACAATCAATTTGTAATAATCATAATCGTGTTTTCAAGACAATATAACAATTATTTTTATACTGTTCCTTTAAAAAAGATATTCTAGAGACTCTGCTGAGGGTAAGTTAAGGTTGGAATATACAGGAAGCATCAGATGTTACACCTCTCCCTGCTGCGGTCCATTAGCATTACTTTGTACCGTTTGATCACATTAATTGAAGGATCTTAATACCTCTGAAAGCTGGAGTAATTTTTCTACAATCTTGTTGATCTTTTAATGCACACCTGAAAATAAGTTGTTTGATTACCGTACCAGCTCCTCGACTGCGTGAGACTAGGTGTACTGGAGAAGCGTCTTGGCTTCACTTAAAAACCCAATACTTGAAAACTGCTATTTACTACATACATCCCTCAATTGAAAATTAAATAATAAGTCAATAAGGACAATGGAATTGCCATTTTAAGGAATTCGCATAAAAATAAAAATCGATTATTTTTCGTTCATATATTGATTAAAATAGAAAACTCGTTGGAGCCATGACTGGGAATTCCCCAATTGCACCTTTTACTGAGTCCGCAAAAGCGGACTTGAAAAAAATATGTCTGACATTGAAATCATGAATTTGATCCATAGCGTATTTTTCAAGCAAGAGTTTGTGAACATTATTTTATAAAACCCGAAAGTTCCAAGTTCTTGATTGAACTCAAATTCTTTATCTCAGCGCATACCCCCAACACGGGTAACAATGCTCGCTTGTATCTTTGGATCGTGTTCACTTTTTTTGGGTGCCATTAGCACAGGTGTATATAACAGTAACTTGGTCGGGAACATGCGCAAATATTCTTTCAGGATTTATAAAATGAATACGGTATGGTGTTATCGTACCTATTATGCAGGTTACACGCATACGTTCACTGGTGTGTAAGAGCAGTATTCCGCGCTTACAAATAACCTCTAAACGGTCTGATCCATAAAATTCATAGAATAATCATATTAAAAGGAAATACAACTGGAGCTAAAAGAGTAGCAATAACAATTATATTCCTACAGTTTTAATTCAAGTTGTACAATATATAAAAGCGCATAATTTTAATACCCAACGCAAATAAAAAACCAGTAATAATAAAACGGAAAATTTTCAGTAGTCTTTTTCCATCTCGAACAAAGATCTCGTATTATAATATCGCTAAAGATGAAAGCACTTTTTTGAAGGTGCCAGACCGTACATTTTTCTTTAATTAAACGTCACTCAGATGGGAATTCTCTGGTGCAATTATAAAAGCTATTTTAAAATGTATTTTACGAGTTGGATTTTACTAATTATTATGAATTTTAAAAAATATTAGATAGTGGCTAAGTAAATTGATATACAGCTTTTGAACATAATTAAATATGCTGAATTTCAATGACAAAGAACATTTTCTTACAACCTCGAAATTGTTATCTTACCATTTTTCCTATTGGATGAGCGATTTCCCATACTTATATCTTAAAAAATGTGTTCTAAGCAGGTCATATCGCCAGCAAAAATCTAAATATGTAAAAAATTAATTGAAAGTAATAAAATTTTGATTTGGGGCTACACGTGTTGTTAAATTGGTAACCAAATAATAACGAAAAATGTTAAACAAACGAAATTAATGCTATACTATATATTCTTTATACTGTACTGTAATCCTGATTCTTGAATTACGTGTTTTAGGTCTCGTTTCTAGTTTGTATTTGTGTGGGTGTGGACTTTTTAAACTTTGTGTTTTTTTTTCCGGGAATAGTAAATATTCTTAACACATTTGACACAATTTACACAAAATTACACACACAATGTAGGAAAATAAAGTCTTAGAGGCACACCGATCTTCAAAAACCAATGAAACGGCATGGATTGATTTTGAATCACACTTCAAGGTTTGATGAATCGGGCAAAACTATTTGATCCGACTGGCGGTCAGATGCCTCCCTCATTAACGTTCTTACACGGCCTGGTCTTATTCTTAAATTTGACTCAAGGCAAAGTGTGTAGTTTTTATGTTTAGTCATATTAGTCGAGGAGAGATAGGGTTGTACAGTATATACACTAAAAAATTGCTGTATGCAAGATTTCAAGTCAAGTCGGAGCCACTGTCTTTCCCGCCACAACCAGAGTAGCAATAGCTCCGCTTAACCCTTCGACCGTGCTGCTATTATAACACCAGATTCACTTATACGTCACTTATGGCATTTATTTATTATGACCTCGATGCTTTTGGACGCCATCTTGAAATTGAGGTGATCAAACTTTGAAAAACTTAGCAACTTAGCATGTGTTTTTTGCTCAGTACGTACAAATGACAGAAAAAACGTACAGCTCTCTTATAGCATTTTTTAGGGCAAGATGGGTTTTTCATATCTTTTCTTGACTATAAGTTACATAACAGAAACAGGCATAGAGTAAATTAGGGGGAAATGAACTACGGAGCAGAGCTTGGTTCACCAGATACAATTTCTCAAAATATAAATTTTTCAGGCCCCCAACCTAGGCGTGATGACGGCAGCGCTGTCGGAGTATTCAGCCCAGCGATTGCCACTCCAGTTGTGGCTCCATTTGGCTTTGATCTGCACCATAGATAGGGAGGGGGGTGAAGACCTTTCAATTAAACTAGATTTACGGCTTTTGCCACGATTTAGCTATACCACTAGAGTTCTACCATCAGCGTTACTATCACGAGTGTTCTTAATCTCACTACAACGTCAAGAGTAGGAAATATTCATATAATAATACTCTGTATTTATTTACTACCTAAACAAAAGTTAAATTTTATGACGTCTAAAAATAAATTAGATACATTTTTTGAGAAAAAGATATTCAAATGTTTTTTTTTCAACTCAGATATCTAGCTGTGTATTAAAAGCTGTGGTCTCTGAAAAGGTTTGTTTTGTATAACAGTATATATTTTCGTTGTATGGAAATGTATTTAAAAACAATTCTGTATTATTGAAGACAAACTCTTTCCCCGCTTAGTAAGCATTCAAAAAACAGACTAGTAGGTGCTTAGCACACACATGGGAAGAAGGCTTGAATAAAATATTCAAGCAAAGTGGGCTTAACTTAGCTGAATATATCTGTATTTTATTTTAGTCTTCGTGTTCTTATGATTTGGGAAAAAGCCATATTTTTAATTAGATGTCTATTGTATTTCATGTTAGAAGAATTTTTTATAAATATACTTTCGTTTGCATTATTGCGAGGTACTAGTTTGAAAAAAACAGGAGTCAATTCTTAATATTCAGCTAATTACAGACAAATATGTACAAAATCTGGGTAAATGTGGGGTATGTGCTCTTCATTCACACACTGAATCTCTAAATTATTTCAATTCCTCAAAATTATTGGATGCAAAACAAAACAAAAATATAGAATATTCAAATCACGTTATTCAATATGATAAAACAAGTCCATCCACCGAAGATTAGGTTTTGAACTTTGCTAGGTAAAAGCCATTTTTAAATCACGTTACGCAGAAAATCCCGCTGAATGGCTGCAGTGACAGCGACCGGCGAGCGGTACGGACTGTGTTCTGCCGACCGTCAAACCATTAGTTAGCCATTGACGTTCCGCCAGCCACGCCCGCTACATGAGTCGTGGTTTGCAATAAGAACGCCGGTTTGATTGATTAAGGTCCTTCAACAAACGTTCTGTTTACGGTACAGCAGTTCCTTGGTTTAGACATATCCCGGTAAATGAAATGGGATGAAATATAATTGTGTGGTTCACTACATCGATCCAGGGCGGTTCTAGGGGCGAGTTTATGCAGTAAAACAAAACGGAAAAATATCTTATATTTTCTCTTAGCATAAATTATAAAGTTATTTATTTAAAAATTCCAATGAATTTTCAAATAAATAGTTATGTTTTCAGTTCTGGATGTCCCATTCCAATAGCGAATTCATCTCAATAGGTAAGAAGCTATCAACTTAGGTGTCATTGTAATGCCTAAGCTTGAGAACGTGATAGCTTTTCGTTTTGGACTCCCAGAATAAAAAGAATATCGTCTATTTGTACTCGTTCTATTTGTACAATGTTGCATCAGAGTAGAACTTTTTATGAGTAGGAAATATGTATATACTAATATTTTATACTTATTCACAACCTAAACCCAAAATTAAATGTTATGAGTCTAAGAATAAATTGATAAATTTTTTTATAAGAATAACATATTTACATGATTTTAAACTCAAATACCTAGCTGCTAAAACACAGCATTCGACTCTTATAGGGTTCGTTTTGTATAACAATATCATTTTTCGTCATTTTGTCGTGTCCTCTTAATTTTTTTCTCATTGAGAAGTAAAAATAGCTGGCCTTAGCTAAACCATTACTGGCCAGAACGCAACGTTTTGGTATCACCACCTCAAACCGCAAATTCAAAATTTTGGGATGGTGGTTACCCCATATTAAAAATTAAAACTATCGAGTGACCAGTCACGTTGAAAGCTTGCCAAGATCAAGTCACCAGTGCATATTCCAAATTAATTTCCAGCCCTTAAAAAATCCTCCTTAAAAATAATATTTTTGTAAATATGTCAATTTAAACGAATGAATAATGTTTTACGAAACATTAATTTATTATCTATTCATTAATTTAAATTGACATATTTAATGTTCATAATCGGCTTCAGATATGCACCATAATATCGTACTAAACGAGCCCTACAATTTGATGAGGGTTTAATTTTTTAAACACGGGGTAGCCATCGCCCCGAAATTTTGATTTATCTTGTAAATTTATCTATTAACTAACATCCTAGTCATCTAAACTTGATAACTGTTTCTATGTACCGTGTGTATCAAAAACAATGTCACAATTCTAATTGTTCATAGCTAGTTTATTCATGATCGTAGACCAATTAAACTTATGCCATTTAAAAGAGTAGATCATGAAGTTATCATTAATTAGGCGACCAATCATAGATGTGTAGCTAACAATCTTTTGTAAAAACAGATATCACATAAAATTCGCAGTGTATGGAAGATTACAAAGCTAAAATATTGTCAATGCTAAAATCGTTTATCATGCTACACAAGTGTCTCGGCAAGAAGATAAAAACCAGTGCGACTATTTACTTTTTTTAACCAAATCTTTGCGTTTTGTGAACTTAAAAACATTTAATTCGTAGCTAATCTTTCGCACGAACTTTTTTCAACTTCTTGCAAAGTGGTTTTAAGTTTCACCTCCAGTTTTGGGTCTACCTTGTTTATTAAGCTACTATTTTCCTTAAACGCCATCAATTGATATTTGATATGTCTATGAAGAGGATTTCCATTGAAAACAAGCTTAAACTAACGTTACTATGCAATCACATTTTTCAACTTTGGAAACTTTGACACACATCTATGCAAATATGCCGTATTCCCATTTTTAATAAACACTTAAGCTACACATCGTAGAATGGGTAAAACGTTGCTTAGTGACTAAAAACAAAATATCCTGCTCTTTCAAATGGCAAATAAGTTCTATGGTAATGATTGAAGTAGCTCTGTGCATTTTTCTCCTGCTAGTTTTTAAAATTTATGTAAATATTTTTGCAGTTAAAAGTTGTTTTATTATGAGTGTCGCTCTTGAGTTAAAACATTTATTTTATCATTCAGTAAGTATTTTTATTTGTATGCATGGTTTACATTTACAGAGGTAATCGGTTAAGTTTAAGCTAAATTCAATAATATATTATGGATTAGGAAATGCTGAAAATATTTCGATTACATTAGTACTTGAGGTAGGTCTAAAATAATGTATTTGGACAGCATTTGCTTTTAAGTACCCTTATATTCCTTGTAGATTATAGAGGAACATTTACTCACTCCAAGAAGCTAAATTTAGTTGCTTGCATGGTCTGCAATTATGTTCCAGTCATCCACTGGGTATCCGCTAAATATTAAATGTGATTGCTTCTACCCCAAGGGAGGGCTCCGAACTCGAGTTTTTATTGACATTAAGGTTTTAACAACGGTGATTTTTATCCTGTACAGAACTCTGTCTTTTCAGAACTGTCCGTACCTTAATTTATTCATTGCAACTCTGCGTCTACAAAACAGAAGTTCTTCAACGTGCTTCGAGCAGCAATAGTCCCTACTCCATCACTATGTTTAAACAACAAATAGGAGGAAGACTACTTCTACAAATTGTAGTACTCCCTACTCCATCCCTGGTAAAAAAAGTAAGTTATTCCGGCTTATAAATAATGTAATTAAACTTTCCTGTTGATAATGATAGGTAATAACTGATTAAACACATCAACTGGTTCT
Source organism: Flexamia atlantica (assembly GCA_035578135.1). Classification (NCBI taxonomy): domain Eukaryota; kingdom Metazoa; phylum Arthropoda; class Insecta; order Hemiptera; family Cicadellidae; genus Flexamia; species Flexamia atlantica. The sequence continues at coordinate 56,424,371 of JAQJVK010000006.1, forward strand.
TTATTACTAGGTTTCAGTTTTATTTTTTTAAACCTCAACTGCCTGTTGCCATGGGCCAATATCCCTACAAAACGATCTAAAGACAGCGAGGTACCGTAGCTGCAATAGCCTCGCACGAGGTAACCGTAGCTGCAATAGCCTCGCACGAGGTGACCGTAGCTGCAGTAGCCTCGCACGGGGTGACCGCTCATGGTAGAACAGGGAATCCCGCGGCTGGAGTCGAACCGTAAACGTTGCACTGAAGCCGGGTTTACAATGAGCAAAACGTACTTCATGTAACATTTAGCACAAGTTAATCACCTTTTACTACATACAACAGAACTGTATAGAATGAGATATACAAAATATGACAAAAATCTTCTATACACAGCTTTATGTACGTTAACGCTACTGTATGTATAACAAATACTGCTAAGTATTAAATTTATCATCCTTGGCTGTACATTGTGAGCCCCGCCTAAGTAGACCTCTGAGAAGCGAGTAGTGAGCTAATTGACTTATATGTTAAAGAAGTGTTGCATTACTCCCATACCGATTATATAGTAAGGTTACCGACCAGTAGAGTAGTAGAGCAGAACGCCGTGAATAGTTTTACCTACTATACCAGTTACCGCGGCTTCTCTCTCACTCAAAGAATAACATACTTTTAATTAAAAACTATGTACCGCAACGATCTATTTTATTTTATTCTTTTACTAATTACCTGTTATTACTTCTTAATTATAAATGGTCGTCATTTTAATATTATAACTTACCCTCTTAAGCCTGTTGAGAGAAAATATATTCTTACTAGTACTTATGTAGAGCGTAAGAAAAATAAAAATAATCGACTTATTTCTACTTACAGTTATTTCTTATATCAAAAAGTACCTTCAGTATGACGGATTCCAGTTAATAAGGAAAAAGGTAAGATAAGTCGGATTTCAGTTAATAAAGAAAAAAGGACATGGAAAATCATTATGGAAGATAAAAATATTCTTCGTAAGGTTCTTGTAGTTTTGTTATTAATATATCACTTAAAATAAAATATTAAACGTAAATATGTAAGTTACACATAATGTGTCCTAATAAATTTTGTAGAGCTAATGGGGTTAATGAGTTTAAATGGCTCCCATTCGCACCTGCACAGACAACAGAACTCACCGGCATCGACGTAACGGGATGTAACGCTGAATGAGAGGCTCGGAGTTCTGGTGTATGGATGCCGTTTTATCACAATAGTCGAGAGTCGATAGTCGGTAGTTGCGATAGGGGCTGGCCCGGCGCTCACGTCACGATGCATATGATCGTCGCACTCACAGCGAGGCGTGAAGCTCTCACACAAGCATTTGTCCACATTAATTATCGAATCGTTGAACTGAACGGTTGTGATTGAATGGTGTGTTAGTAGCATTAATAAGCACTAAGTGTCTGAATGGAGCGTGTGTTACCGTAGGTGGAACATAATTTGTTTTTAATCGCTACCGGTGTGTTGTAGTTACATATATCCTGTGACGAGCTGGTAAAGTAGCTTACTGGGGCGGTAGCGTGTACTGTAATTCAACTACTTGGAGTTTACAAACTATAGATAGCGTAAGCGATGGCTTGTTGATGCGGTGTTGCCTTGAGGGGATTAACGTCCGCAGTGGTGAATACTACGTTCGTCCACAAGACCATCCTCATAACTAGACCATTTAGTAATTGATTGGCGAAATTGTGGTTCGGATCACATGTAAATCTTTAGGTCTCTTATTTGCCGTTGGCTATTAGACGATCAATTAACAGTCATGTCCCAGGAATATATCGGCCCTACAACAAAATAAAACAAATTCATAATTAACTATCTCACAAATAAATACACAGTTTTACAAAATCGGTAAGTAATCAAGCAAAATACCGGTTTTCAAATATCTACCATAAGAATTACATTACACCATGTACTGCGTTTACCGCCAAAGGGAAATAGCTATTTTCTCCATAACTAGATAACGTAGACTAATAAATCCAAATACTAGATTATTTATTTTTTAAAGTCAAATTTAATGGTTGCAAGCTAATTTTCTTTAGTGGATAAACTTTTTATGAAATTGGAAGAAATTTTTTTTAATTCTAAAATCGAATAACTTGTGAACTTGAATTTTACATACATGCGGTTGGTTTCATTTGGTTTTGCATATTAAGACCATGAAAGGTTTGAATTGTTCTTAATAAACCTTGAAATTTAAATCCAAATCGTTCAAATCGTTTTTGAGATTTTCGATTTTTGTCGTTTTTGTGGGGTTTTGCCAGATAAATAACCTTAAAAATCAAAAATGGAAAAAAAGCCTAGAGTTATAAAGCCAGCTTTATAACTACATGCCAAATTTAAAAAAAAACCTGAGTGCTGGTGTCGTCTCTAGCTTTGTTTGCGCGCGCGCGCACACACACATTCACACACACCCCTTTTTCAAAAGTCGGTTTTTTGCATTTTTCATAGTAAAATCTTTAAATTATGAAATTAAGACTTACACCATGTTAAAGAGCTTAAAAACAAACAATTTGGTTTTTGGATCATCAGCATAGGTTAAGTGGTTGCGGAGGAAATGTAAAAAACATTCCCTTAAAATTCCTCATGCTATTCTTAATGTTGACTAATGTTGTTCTTGAGAATTAATCAAATTACATATGAAGCTTATTTATGAATATATTTTGATGAGACTTGGTATTTGGCTTTATTTTGTTATATTAAATAGATATTCGTATAAAATACCCCCGTCGCAGCCAACCTATAAACTCAGGACAATGTAAAAACTGGAAATATTTAAGCTACAGTAGTAAAATAAAAACCATATTTGTAAATTTTCCATAATGTACATAGCCCCATCGCACTCTCCATCGCAAGCACACAGTGGTGTGCATTCCAGGCCGACCTTCTTGCACATGCACGTTTTTATGCAGTCTTTGCATTTGCAAGAGACGAGCTACCAGCAGCTCTTGGATACTTAGGGTAGCGTTTTCCATACAGGCTCATACCCACCGCTGAACTTGATCCAACCCCAGTCGGTTGGTGATGGCAGCGTTGGGGTAGGGACCAAGGCCTGTTCCCAGATGTCCGCCCAGGTATACTGCTCTTGGCACGTGCTGCTCCAGGGCTGCCCTCGTCGGTGGGATTACCTAGACGTTGTTTTTCTTCGAACAAATTTTCCGAAGCCCCTTGTTTATATCGGTGTCCGTGCTTGTTCTGTCATAAAGTAGTATGACGAACCTTCCTATGGAGTGCATGGCGTCTTCAGTTTCTTGATCTGGTGCACTGGAGAGCAAAGTGAGGGTTTGGGTAAGCTCAGGTAGCACTGTCCACACTGCCCATGCTGTCCTCTTCCCACGTCCGGCGAAGCAGGAGACCGTGTCACAGCCCGTCAACGCATGGAACATCGGTAGTGCATCAGCCTTTTCAGGACCCAGACCCCGAGCAATCTCATGAGCCTGCCAAGAAGCGCACCTGTTCTACCCGAGCCAAATGATACATATACTTCAAGCTCCTCATTCAAGGTGCGTGCCAGAGCCACTGCCAGAACAACAGCATCGGAATCAACTGTGCAGATTAGGATCTTCTTGTGGCCATTTTGAGCTGCGTGGGCGGCATGCAAAAAGTGCCGCCGTTGAAAAGCCGCCATGGAAAAGTGCTTTTCCATGTTAAGTGTAAGAAAGGGCCTTGTGGCCTTAACTTTGCATGGTTAAATAAAGAATTGTTCATTTCATTTTAATTTTTTTCATGCAACGTAATGTGGGTGTCGGCTTCCTCGTGGTTGCAAGGAGCCAGTGATGAGGTATCCACAAGCGATGGCTTTCTCAAGACATGATCTCCTTTGGTGATGAGCAGCTCCTTGTCTGCAAGCTGGAATGAGACGTAGAGGACGTCAGAGAGGAAGGCGACTCAGTTGTTGGGTATAGTTGAGCCACCCACCACTCGTCTTCTTACCTCTTTTCCCTGCTTGGCTCTTGCTGTGCCTTTCAACGAGTTTTTCATGTAACTGTCGCACAATAGGTCCAGTCGTGTGGCGTGATGAAGTTTCGATAGTATGCGAGGCACAAATACTTCCTGGGCATATTCGTTGAAAGTTTTTGCCGTACGCTTCAGCGATTGGATTATGACTGCTTCGTCCAGGACAATGCAGCTTGTTGGAGGTATCTCAGACCTAGACTGACTGAAGTCTTCTAGAATTGCTAGAAGATCACTCTTTACACCTAATCGGATACCACCACTGTCCGATAGTGCAGGAGGGAAAGCTTGGTTTTCATGTCTGAAGAATTCGTCTAGATTCCCATTTCGGTTCTGGCGACCGATATACAGACGAGAGAAGAGGTTCACGTCGTTCCTGAGGGATTCAACTTGTTGCTTGCCTTTTGCCTGAGGATTTGTGGCGGACTGACCAAAAATTTTGAGGTGGTTTATTTTAATGGGATCTTGTATGGGTTTTGTTCTCTCTAACGGGCGTTCTCTGACGAAGTTGTCAAACTGTGTCTTTCCCACTTTATATGCACGACGGAGGTCGGCTACAGCTTGAGATGGTGCGATCTCCTTTGTGTCAAGTACCAACAGATCTTGACTATCTTCTTCAAATCGATTCCCATAGTCTTCCATCACTTTTATCATTGACTGTACGTCTTTTTTGAAAGACCTCTGCACACTCGAGGACTGTTCGTGATGCTTTGTGTTTTGTGACTGGTTTTGGTTAGATACCCTGAACTCTTCAATGAGCCTGGCAAACTCTGATCCTGCCACCATGAACCGTCGCACTGCACCGGGATTGTCAGTCACCCCCGTCTCCTTTAATGGCTGCATTGTTCTGCTCGTGGCCCTGATCAAAAGGGATGGGGGAGAACGGCCTAGTCGTTTTGTGGACTGTGAAATTCTCTGCTAGGAATTCATTGTCTATTTTACGATGTTTTGTTAGTAGTTCCACCATGTCTAGCAGATACACCGGAATACAGCGTGCATAGTTGGTGTGATCTAGGGCATAGAACCACACTACAAGTTCTTTTAGTGCATCAATGTACATTTCAAATTATGCTTGGCGCAGAGAACGAACGGACACTAAGACCGTTAGTTCCAATTCCAGTACAGTTGCCCAGTAGTGGAACTGAGGGCAAGTCTCCGTCTTTTGCTGGCACCGATTAGTAAACTCTTGCTGCTCGGTGTTGGCGTCACTCAACTGGTCAGTGTAGTGTTTGTAGGCGTTCCGCTGAAGGTTGAACAGAGCTGCTGCTGTCACTTGATGCGCTCTCCTAGTCCGAGTGACATGTGATGCGTGCAGGAAGGAATCCGCTGTCCCGGTACTGGTGATCTCTGCCTCAACAAGTGCTTGCACCCATCCGCACCCTGCCAAAAAGTGACCAATGGCTTTTAGTGCTACCATCTCGATATGAAGACCTCCGAAGAGGATGACGAACTTTTCTTCACCCCTGTGGCCACTTCCACTAGATTTGCTTTGCGATAGCAAAAAGCGGTTGGTCAAATGTAATCACGGGAATCTGACCAGGGTTAAGATGTTCAACCGACTTCCTGACGACATTCATTGAGTGCTTGATCGTAGCTATAGTATGGGCACTCTCCAGGAAGAGTCGGAAAAGTGCGATGGGGCATTTAGTCCGACTTGTGGTGTTGGACTGGAGACTTACATGGAAAAGTTTAAAAGATATTTTGGAAAATCACTAGTGGAAAGGGTAAATTACTCACCTTTTTAACACAGGAAATAGTATCTTAACCCTCATCTTGTGACCAAGGAAACACTTCATGAATACGCCGTTTTTATAATAAATACAAAAGTTAGGAACAAAATGCAAAAACATCGAAAAGTAGATACCCCTGTCACAGCAAACCTACGTTCTTAGTAAATGTCTAAGCGATTTTTATGAAGAAAGCGATAACATCACTAACATTTGGTTTTTATTTCACTACTGTAGCTGAAATATTGCCAGGATTTTCCTGAGTATGCAGGTTGGCTGCGACGGAGGTATTTTATCTATTTACTATAACCACTTAAAGCCAAATACGAACTTTCATCAAAATTTATTCATAAATAAGCATCATATGTAATCTGATTAGTTTGCTATAAGAATAACATTAGGCAACGTACCATAAGAATAGCATGAGGAATTTTAAGGTAATGTTTTTACATTTTCTCCGCAACCACTTAATCTACGCTGATGATCCGAAAAACTAAATTGTTTGTTTTTTAAGCTCTTTGACATGGTGTAAGTCCTGATTTCTTAATTTAAATATTTTATCACAAAAATGCAAAAAAAACGGTTTTTTGAAAAATGACAACTTCCATAAAGCTTTTGGTACCATCATCGCATCTGATGGTCCGATCTTTGTGGTTTTTGAGGTTAAGCTCACTAATGCTATCCTACACATTCGTACCTTTCATCAAAATCGGACGTTTCTTAATGTTACCAGATTTTCGCTTTTACTACGACAGAGTTCTTAAATACTGTTAGGTTATTTGTTTTCCTGATGTATAAAAAACTAATTCTAAATATTTATGGAAAAAATACTTCATATTCAATATAGTGAATGTGCCTTAAGGAAAATAAATACCGTAGAATCGCTTCGTAAAGTAAGTTTAAAGACCAACAATTTCAATATAAAATCCCTTTGATGAGGGGAATTCAACAAGCAAAGTCAATATCAAGTATCAAACGCAAGCGTTTGATCCGCCGCTGACACATGGTCCAACAAACGAAGTAAGATAAATGTTTTAGTGCTTATTTTATTGCCAAGGAAGAGTATCAACAGCAGGCTGTGCCTGCCAACAGTCCATTCCCCGCAGATAAGCCACCTCGCGTCGTAATAAGGCTGTGGTGGGTTGTCATGCGCTAGTGATATAGCCTCACAACTAATGTTATTTATGTGATGTAACAAAGCATCCGAAAGGGCACATTTTTAATAATGATAATGAAAAGGCAGTAAAATGCAAACTCCATTAATTTTAAATCTTGTCTGATCGGTTATATTAAGGGTTAACAAAAGCATTAAATCCGTAACGAAAGTCAAGACTTTATTTGTGGTTATTAATTACGAATTTTCCTCCGATACATATTGCTGGGATTGAGAACTCAGTCCTTGGAATGAGAAAGCGCTATCAAATATTGATACTCAGACTCGAAACGTTCCAGTTTACAGCGAGATCAAACTAGGGTAACATAATAAATACATTTTAAAATAACTAATGAATAATATTCTTTTTTAAGTAAGCATTTTTTCTCAAGATTTAGTATCAACACTTTTAAGTGTTATATCATAAAGTATTTAATACTTTGTGATCGGCCAACAACATAAAACAATATTTCTCAAGAGTTACCGAAACTCATGCCTTTCATTCATGGTCGAATAAGACAACTCGCACTTGAGGTAAGGCACAGCATTAACTAAGAAATAAATTTAAGTGGAACAATTCGCTGATGTAAGGATTGCGTAGTTTTTATCGACTATTTTCGTTAAATGCTGACCCTCTCATCGGTCTAGAATCTTTGTCATATCAACTCCTGTATCATCAAGTTTACTTTATTCATATGGTTTGTATTAGGTTAGTAATATTCCTCTTTATGACGTTACCATTAATATAATTTTCGGTACTTATTGCAATTTGTCTTAGCAATGCATTAAATGTATAATTAATGTATATATATAATAGTGAAATCAGAAATATATTCATTTATAGTCCTACAGTGAATACATTAGTCGTGAATGATGTTTGAGCCACAGAGCGAGCAGCTGCTGCGTCAGGCTGGAACGGCTCGTTAATTATTGAGCCTTTGAAATAGCAGAACACTGCGATTGAGCGACTTTCTCCCATTCGCTGCTCCGTTCATTTCACTGTGTTTAAAAACAAATTCAGAAGGTTTTTGAATTAAAGGTATTTAATGGTGATAATTTAAGGCGAAATTACCTGATCAAAAACTATTGGACTTCTAATAATATGTAATGAGCAATATAAAATATAGCACTGTAAACAATCTCAATATCCAGATATTTAAAATAAAATCACAAATATATGGGCTAACTTTGAATCTGTCGTAACTACTTGCTGAGATTGGGCACTTCATTAAGTTAAATTATATAAAATAAGGATATTTTTTAAGGATATTTAGTAAATGTATCATAGAACATTCGCATTAAGTTTGTCTACCATTTCTTCTGGTAATTTAAATACTGTATTTGTGTTTTAATTAACTGTCTACTAATCTTAAAACAAACTTATCAGATCAAAATATATAAAATAAAAACAAATTGGCAGCAAGAGCCATACAAATAGCAATGCAGGAGTAAATATAAAAAAACGAAGGCCTTTTTCCTTAGTTTTTCAATGTGAAAATTGATACATGTATAAAAAGTTTCTGAACGTAATTTTTCAAGGAATTATAACAAATTTTAATAATTCCTTGCAAAATAACGTTTTTTGTGAGCTCGCCAACACCTTAATTTTAGATCATTTTTTATGATTGAGGTGTCAAATTACTGGATTTTTTTCAATATCTCCTCAATGCTGTTCATTTTCCTTTAGGTAAAAAATCCGTTGCTCAATTGGGCATCTATGTTACCCACAAATTTACATGTATTTCTCATGGAGGGGATTTTTTTTAATACTAATAAAATTAGTACTTTAGGAAATTTAATTTTCTTTAGTTTTTTTAATTTAATAGAGAATACTAAAGTTGATAGTTTTCATGATATTTAGGAAAAACAAAAAAATTGTACCTTTAGACCACCCTCCCTCCCCCCGCTCGAGGGCTAGAGACAGGGACTTTTGATATGTTCTCCTCCTAACAAGTCCAAACAAAGCTGCAAAGTCAAAATTTGTCTTCCAAAAAATTCCCTCTGTACCTTTTCCTTGCCTGGAATAGACGTAGAGGGGTTTCCTTTCAAGTTCAAAGTAATGCAAAAATTCTTTGTTTGAAATTCATTGTTGGAAATTCATTGTTGTTGTTCATTGTCGCAAAAATCCTAATCAAAATATAATGCAAAAATGTTAAGCAATATTTCATTCTTTTAGAAATAAAAGTTGTTATCACAAACTGGAAACCTTTCAATTTTCAATGGATGTTTACATGGTAAAACAATATACGGGGACGACTGATTTCAAGAAGCATTCTCTACGATAGTATGGATTTCCCTCAAGCCCGGCCCGGCCATTTACAATTGCTCGGCCTTCTTACGAGAGAAGGACTTACTTATGGCAAACTTGCTAAAAGATTACCGCTAATTTGTTTTAGTTTAAAATATTCTATTTTAGGATAAACAATGCCAAAACATGTACTTCATGTACTTCAACTCTACAACTCCCCTTTAAAATATATTGTAATAAACATGTATTTTGAAAAATATATACACTTTTTAGTGAGTAAATTTGTAGCATGGTGCAGTGGGTGCTGAGGGCTAGTGCCCTGTAGCCCCGTAGCACCTAGTGCAGTGGGTGCTGTGGATGAGTGCAGTAGCCCCGTAGCACCTAGTGCAGTGGATGAGTGCCCAGTAGCCCCGTAGCACAAAGTGGGTGAGTGCCCGGTAGCCCCGTAGCACCTAGTGCAATGGGTGCTGTGGGCTAGTACCCTGTAGCCCCGTAGCACCTAGTAAAGTGGGTGAGTGTCCAGTAACCCCGTAGCACGTAATGCAATAGATGCTGTGGATGAGTGCCCAGTAGCCCCGTAACACCTAGTGCAGTGGGTGCTATGGGCTAGTACCCTGTAGCCCCGTAGCACCTAGTGCAGTGGGTGCTGTGGGCTAGTACCCTGTAGCCCCGTAGCACCTAGTAAAGTGGGTGAGTGTCCAGTAACCCCGTAGCACGTATTGCAATAGATGCTGTGGATGAGTGCCCAGTAGCCCCGTAGCACCTAGTGCAATGGGGGCTGTGGGCGAGTGGCCAGTAGCCCCGTAGCACCTAGTGCAGTGGGTGCTGTGGGCTAGTACCTTGTGGCACCTAGTAAAGTGGGTGAGTGTCCAGTAACCCCGTAGCACGTAATGCAATAGATGCTGTGGGTGAGTGCCCAGTAGCCCCGTAGCACCTAGTGCAATGGGGGCTGTGGGCGAGTGGCCAGTAGCCCCGTAGCACCTAGTGCAGTGGGTGCTGTGGGCTAGTACCCTGTAGCACCTAGTAAAGTGGGTGAGTGTCCAGTAACCCCGTAGCACGTAATGCAATAGATGCTGTGGGTGAGTGCCCAGTAGCCCCGTAGCACCTAGTGCAATGAGTGCTGTGAGCGAGTGTCCTGTAGCACCCGTTGCAGTTGCAGTTACGAGCACTGGGCAACTTTTTATAGTACCTTAACAAACTAGTTGGTATAACTGTTATTTCTCCTTGAATATATGTAGCGGTAAATAATTGTCCATATAAGATGAAAGTGACGCTTAATTACGTAATAAAATGTAAAATAAATATTTTGTGATCAAAAAGATTCCCCTTCTGAAAGATATGAACAAATAAAATGGAATTTCAATATCAAGTAAGCCGCAAAAATATCTATGAATTTAAACCATTAATGTTCCTTTTCTTTTCATGGGTAAGTGATAAAAATAAATTCAGTTAAAAATTAAGTTAGCAAATTGCATAAATGGTTTAGCCGACCCTGTTTAATCCGTTCTGTGGCCCATTCATTACTTAAGTTTGTCAACATTTCATTTAATATTTTTTTTCTTAGCATTGCATGTAGGTTATATTTTGTATTATTACAAATGTTAAAATGCTTTCTGTAAACATTTAAGAGTAAAAACTCTAAACTAACCAATATTTTATAAGGTGAATAAATCTAAATAAATCGTATATTAAATCAGCATTTTGCATCGTTTGGGAAGGCAGTTCATTGTTTTTCCAATTACTTAACAATTTTATGGATATATTTATGAAAATAAAATGTGAGTAAGAAAACCTAACAATTATTATTGCTTAGGGAATATTTTGTTCAGCAAATCATTTAGTTTGAACGGGATGGAATAATTTTACCGTCCGTTTAGCTAATTTAAGTAAATTAAGAATCATACGGAATATGTGTTTAATACAAAACAGTTGTGAGGTATGCTATGTAAGGGAATAATTAATTTTTAGAAAACGCTAATTTTTGACACATATATAATAATGACAATTTTTAATGGGTTTTGGGAAAACAAGCGTATACATAAAATACCCATCAAGCCTTTTAAAATATTTTCTCTGGAGTTTTGCTTAGAAAACGTCGCTCAGAGAAGATAAGACGATCTATCTCGCAAGGCTCTGGAGGAAGGGCAAAGTCGTTGAAGAAAGTAATATTCCTTAACCCAGCTGCGTTAACAGCCTTGTTTTTGCGACTGTAACGTGATAAATCTAATGAAAGAATACGCTTTCCCTAACTGTCTTATAATACATAACCCTAATATTCCGTTCTCATACTTAAGATTCATTTAAAGCTAGGTAGAATTAGTTTATTTTTAATTCAGAGCTGTTAACATTTTTAATTTATTTATGTTAGTTCAACTAGTATTCTATTCTCTACTTCTCAATGCAATGGGCATTTTTAACATAATTGGATCCTTTCACTTGTTTGTGGTTAAAAAATTCAAGACGAGAAAAAACCCCGATTTATTATGAGTTTACGTTTACCGTATCTAATGCTGCATTACGTAGTAGAAATAACATGTATACAAGCTGCAGCTGCCGTCATGTGAACAACGTTTAATCATTTACTTACCGAGTTATACATCATTTAAGCTTTTGAAATTGCTGCTAAATTGCGCTGTTGCGGTTTACTAATATTATTTCATTCATCGCAACGCAACGTGATTATCGGCTTATAACCAGTGAAATTCATAATTTATATAAACTCCGAATAGGCCCTACTGCAATCAATAATGTAGATTGTTACAGATTAATCATAGTTTAATCATTATGTTTTTCCACAACCTTTTCTGTTTTTCTATAACCGGCTATTGGGGTAAAGGATTACTTCTATAAATTTTATGCTGAAATATTATTCGACTGCATAGTTTGAATATGCTACATGTAGTATGATGAAATACTTCGAAATAACTGTAACCTCGTGGTATGTCGCTAGTGAACGGTGAATGGTTGATAGAGAATGGTGAGTGTTCGCTGCAGTGTCCCAACCTCCCCCGAGTGCAGCGTGGAGTCCCCTAATGCCATTTGCAATTCATATCTCGCTATCACTACTACAACTTTCACTTGCAGCGCATTCATTCTTGAACGAGATTTAAATATAGTAATAGGAATAGAGTAGGTGAAATGTCGATGAAAGATATGGTTTGATTATATAGGCTGGACAATAGATGCTGGTTCAGAAATATTTACGAGAGAAAAACAATGCTTTAATTTACACTGCATAAATATTTTGTCATAAAAACTTTAAATTATAAAATTATAGTCGTCATTGCAGTACATTTTTTTATATATTTTTGCACTTTTTACAAGCAAGTCAATGCAACAATTTAAAAAGTAATGTTACAATCAAATATTATCACGGTGGAAATTGAAATGATTAATATATTTCATCCCTCCAATGATTTAAGTTAAGGGTATTTTTTTCATTAAAACACACTTCTTAGAAAAATAATTTCAAAAATCCACCTCAAGCCCTTTTTATTTAATGTAGTGTAAAATATCAATTTTTTATATGTATTGCCCCTCCATAAAATGTGAATATCTGAATATCAGGAAGGTCTATAACTATCTCACCCTTATTTATCTTATAAGAGGTAGGAAGATATTATTTTCCTCATCAGTTTGTAACTTTATCGTGATATCTTGGAATATGAGATGGATGATCGTAGCCGTGAGGATGTGAAAATGGCGCAGTAATAAGTCAAGTTACAACTTTCAATTTCGGCAACTTTTTATGTGTCACACATTTCCGAACTGAACTTTTTATGAATCTGCGCTTACAAGTCAAACCCATAAAGAATACAATTAGGTGAAAGTTAATTTTTTCACAAGAAATACCAAGCATAGTTTTGTTTAGGAAATTCCATTAAGTTTTACTGCGGCTGTGAATCTTTTAGGTCATTCCTCAATAATATAATCCCCTTGAAAAGTTTAGTTTTATTTTGGGTTGAAAAGGCTCAACAACCTGCGATGTCCTCGTGTCGTGCAAGCCATACTAATGTTTTATATACTGACGTATGCAACTAAACCGAGGCGATTGCATAAAGAGATGTTACAGAGCTCTTAAACATAAGATGCCACCTGAGGTGCTATCGTATGAGTAGTCGCCATTGGAGCCACAGTAAGCGGCATTTACTAGAGGGAATGAGAGGCAGTTTCAAAGCCACTTAATGAAGGGCGTCGCTCGTGGGGTTGACGATCATTGTCAGGTGTGATGGGACGCCAGTTTACTGCGTTTCACTAACATGGTACAGGTTTCGTCAAGTTACATAACTCGATGGTAACAAAATCATGGTACTCTCCAACGAGAGGCAGATTTCGCAAAGCTTTATCAGATGGATCGTATTTAAATTTTTCCAAGATCGTTAGTTTAAATATTTAAAAAACCGCATTTTATTTTATAAGCTAACCCCCCACCCCCCCTATATGACAAAGGCCAAGGAGCATCAGACTACCTCCCTCACCTTGATACACAAAGGTTACGATTTTGGTTTAATCGTTTTATGTGTCTTCAGATTTTTCCGATCCAACAGATTTTATGAAAAAGATTTTGTGTAAATGCCGTTAGGATATATGGAAATCAGTAATGGATGGCAGTGCATAAAAAATATAATTTTATTTCGTTCTTCCCTACTTTATCTATGTAGCTATTCTTCCCAATATATACAGCGTGAAGTTAATGAGATTTTTGTTTACAATCCAGTGCTGTAGTCAGATTTCACACAGATTTATATAAAATGTTTCAGTCAGCCGACCCAGATTGTTTACTATGTCCCTTTTTTATCCAGTAAAAAAGCAACAGTTTTCAATTCTTTAAATAAAAGATAACGAACAATCAAGTTAAATTTTCTAGATTTGTGATTGTATTCATTTTAAATTTCTTAATTTACATCGTTAGTATTAATATTTATCGGCAATAACTTCAAAGTTTAATTGTAATATCCCCCAACATAGATAAAAATATACTTTTAATAATTACAAAAAAAATATATATTGTTACTGCTGTATTATTTTCAATAGTTGACTATCGAGATTTGTTGACATTTTTTATAAAAATTAAAAACGAAAATATTAAAATAGGCATGGTTAAAATACATTAATAAAATTATCGCACACATTTTTATCGAATAGGATTAAGGAGTAAGGACAAAGAGGGAAGATAAATCTCTTTTGAGCGAGGAACGAGTGTTTTACTGGTTCTTGGAAATCAGTCTGAATCATTCAAATCCATTTACTGTATACAAATACATTACAACCTTTATATACGCTGTGTTTGTTGAAGGCCTTTCGATTACACTTGTTTAGTCGTTATATTGGCTATCGAACATGATTTGCAGATGAGTAGTCGACAACATTCAGTTGTGTTGAAATATATTTTTTTAAATATATTTTTTCACTTTGCCTATGTACAATGCATTCCTCTCACTCCAACGTGACACAACTTTTCGTTTCATGTAACGTCTTTTATCTTGTGCAATTTCATTCATTAATTTAATACAAACAGATGACATGAAAATTAGGTTTGTGTATATGATGTTTTAAGTTTTGTTTAATGCTGAACTGAATGCAATGGTTATAAATGTAGATGTTGAACTAATTTTATTAGTAAGTTACTTATAATTTTGCGCTACAGACATGCCACGTAGAAGACAACGTTACGCCGATGAAATCATGGACGAAAAAAAACAATGGTTGCAGTGGGGTAAACAGGTTTAATTTTGAACACCTAAATCTAGATGAAGAAGAATGGGAATACTACTTCCAAAGATTTGAATTTTTTTCACAACATCACGCCTAAAGAACTAGCAGTGTAATATCTTGTGTCCTGTACAATTCTCTGAACGATTGACCAAATAAAGTAAAAAATAGAAGGAAATTTTTATATTCTTACTAATTAAAGGAATAAAATAGCTTTGATACCAAATTTATCTATAATCCATTGTTTACAGAAACAAATGAGATATAAATATAAGAGTTTTTAAGTAGGAGGAACGCTTTACGCGTGAACCCCGAAGGGACCGTGTGGAACTCGCTCTTAGATGTTTAAGGGCACAACCACTGAACCTCCTACGGAGCCGCGGGAGAAACTAGGCCGGAACCCTCGTTGGACAGTATCAGCACTAGTCTCCGCGTTCACACGAGTCACGTTACCACGTCGGGAAACTGGGGCCAAGGGGGTACGGGAGTTCTGGACAGCCAGAGAGCTGCGTAGATGTTGGGACCAGGATACATCTTCACCCCCAGGGGCGTCAGCTTTGGTGCCCAAGACCGTCCGGGGAGAAGCAGTACAAAAGTGAATGTGCTGCGCTGTTTAACTGAAGGTTGCACCGTTCACGTTCGTGGCCCTGATAGCTGGTCCCGGCGGATCTAGGCTGGAATCCCGAATGATTCCCTGGTAGGGGGCAGCAGCACTATAATTATCGGAATGAGCCAAAACTGGTTCAGGATGAGCCCTTGCTCAGGTGGGGGTGGCACCTGGACCCGGAGGCTCAAGCCGGATGCCTGAGCATCTGTCACGTGAGTGAGTTGCCTAGGCACTGCGGGTTTAGACTAAGGTGTTATGCGTTTCGTGCTGAGAGTCTCGTGGCACTGGGGGCCTAATATTCAGCGTCTTTAACGGAGCCTTCTGGGAACCTGGGTAACCCAGTCGTACCCCTTACCTCTCTAATCGGGACTCTGAGGAGGTGGACTATTAGATACCCTAGAAGAGGGGCATCACCTGGTATACGGATGGCTCGAAAAAGCCATCTGGAACAGGGGCAGGGGTATATGATATATGGTGACAGACCCAAGGGGCTTTGCTGCATAAGCCTGGGGAAACTGGGTTGTTGCGTTGTCTGAGTGTGCGAGAATGTGTGTGGATCGTGGCCTCAAAGGCCACATCATATTATTGAATTCAGTCAGCAGAGCTGCACTGATGGCACTTGACAGTTACGACTTCACTTCTAAGGCTGTTTGGGGCTGTCATCAGGCCATGAAAACCCTGAAGGAGAGCAATAAAATAATACTTAGTTGGGTTCCTGGGCACAAAGGAATTGCGGGCAATGAGGGAGCTGGCATGTGGGCAATCAGAGGAGCTGACAGCCAACTTATTGGTCCAGAGCCTACGTGCGGTGTTGCCTACAGCACAGTACGTAACACAGTACGTGATGAGGAAGAAACAGCCTTCCATGTGCTATTTGAGTGTCCAGCCCTTCAAGGTCTGCGCACTAGACCCTTGGCCTACAAATGAGTGACCTAGGGAAAGAACAGGTAACGATCATCAAGAAGATCTCAAGGTTCGTTAAGGACTAGGATTTGACGGAGGGTGAGGACCTGTGTCTGAGGGTGCACAATGAGCTAATTTAGCTGCGTTGCAACACCATGGACAAGAAAAGCTACGGCCCTCTTCTAAAAAAAGTCGGAAAACTTACCGGTGATTTTATTATCCGACTTTCGCCGGAGAACGGATTGCACAAAGAGCGAAACCGCTCTCCGGGAATTTTTGTTGCAAAGCGCCGTACTTATATAGACGTCCGGGGACAGATCGCCGGCTGCAGAGAGAGAGAGAGCGAAAATCCGTTTCCCGTAAGATGGTACATGAGTTGATAAAAGGATATAAGCAAGACTTGATACATTTCAAATCCCCTATCGTAAGCCACGTTTATACTCTCAAAAGCCTTGAGTAGGAATAAAACCGTATTATGTGCACCATTGTCTTTACCTCTTTACCTGGCTAGAGGTTCTTCCTCACTTCCATCGACTCGCAAATCTTTAACCTCACACTTTTCATGTTTGTTAAGTGCTTCTAGGTATCATTTGATACATATTTTTGTACAAATGAAAGTTGTTTAAGGACAAGATAGAAATATTTTTTATTATTGAATTAAGTTGCTATCGCGATTACCTTAATTTGTGGAAATTTAAATCTTCATTTGCATGGAATCGTTTCCTTCATTGCGGCTAGTAATAGTAATAATATTAAAGAGGAGTTCAATGAACACTAGTAGCAAAAAATGTGTTCCTCTAAAAGAAAAAATGTGAGTGCTAAAACGTGTAACAAAATTAACCAATGTCCTTTCTCTCCTTAAGATCTGGGAGTTTTAAGACAGGAACATTAAATGGCCTCTGTTGTAGAGGATTAAAAAATAGATGATTGAATAGCCTCTGGATTACTTAATATTAGCGAAAATGGTTTTCGCTAATATTAAATTACCTTGCTTCTGTCGAGTAATCCTGTTTTTTGGTATCACACTACCACGGTTTCGAACCACTTATGGGTTCATTTTCAAGTGTTACATTCATCAAGCGGTCATCTTCAAATGTAGATGATGTTGTCAAACTGTTTAAAATCTTTAAAAAACACAAATAGACATAAAAACATCGAACACAGAACACGGACGACACTTACTGGCCAGTATTATAAGTGGTTCGAAACCGTGGTAGTGTGATACCAAAAAACAGGATTACTCGACAGAAGCAAGGTAATTTAAACCATTTTCGCTAAAAAAAGATGATAAGACAAGCGTCGTTAAAATCCATTAGAGTGTGTTCAGTGTAAAGGTTTGTTAGAAAAAACTTTTTATTCCAACAAAGACTCATTGTTCTTGTGTCCAGACAACTGCCAAACTTTGAGAAATAATCTGCTACATCAAAAATGAAAAAAGTAGTAGGAAAATAAGTTTTAAAATGTTTGATTTTTTCGTTTTTTTTTCAATACGTCTTTTTCACATATTACTTAATAACACTACCGTATCGAGCCGTTGCCTCCAAACTGCCCTTTTACTTAATCAACTTCAAAAATACTTGTGGCCAATGGGAAAAATCCCAAAAATGTTTATGTAAGACAATTTTAACAAATCGACCAGTGTAATCAGAAGATACTTGGTAAACAATCCTATACTCTGTTAAGGATAAACTACCAAGTCAAATAATTGGATTCTGCTCGTAAATCTAATGATAGTTAATGATAGATCAATCAGATGGGTCTTAAATCTGTTCTAGAACAGCGTGTAGAGTTGATGGGAAAAACGTATTGAGTGCACACAAGGATTAATTATTTTTTAAGTTCGCTCTTACATTCCCTTTTTCTATCTACAGCCAAGATTGTAATTTTTAAACAAATTTCCTTGGAACCGAGGAATATGAGCGTATTTAAAACTGTTATTTGTTTAAAATGAAGGTCATACGATCAATTAAAGTTAAATTTTAGAATAAAATAACGTGATTAGTACTTAAAAGAATTAAAATGTAAATATATCAACATAAACTCAAATGTTCATTGATTCAAACATTTATTACAGTAATTTTTGTTTCCACTTTCGATAATATATCAAGGTTTTGTCGGAATGTTCAATATAAGTTTTGTTTACAACCAGAGAAGATGACAGTAAATATTGCGTTGATTTGGAGATCCAATATCTTTCAATCGAAGTTCCAGTTTCTATTTCACGAAGCGGAAACGGAAAACGTCATAAAGCTTTTAAAATAAAATAAATAAGAATGCATTAATGACATAAAAAATAAGACACGTATAATCAGCTTTGTAACAGTGAGGATATGTTTCACAAAAACGAGTATAAGTTTGTCAAAAGACATGAATGCCATTTTGCCATGAAACTGACCGTGATAGCCTTCATGGTTAATCAGCCTTTGAAAGGTGTTTAACCCATGGAGGTCTGAATATTGTTTTGACCTTTGGCCTGGAGAGATGCCAAATTAATATATGTGTTCTGTGAAGTTAATTGTATACTTTAACTACTACCACATTATTGGTGGAAAGAATGAGCCTTTTTTATAGGTTACAAGCAATAACCCTTTTTTGTTTGTTAAAATAAGTGTCAGCTGATCTGTGCTGGTGAAAAGTCTTATTTAATTTTATCTAATTATTTTATGAAATTATCTTTTAATTCAATCTTTTCGTTATTAGTAACGATTTCCTCAATGCAACTTGTATCATCATCGAAGGGCTCAATATGCACTAAACAATATTTTTGTAGTTTTCCTCGATGTGTGCTATGGTGGGTTTTAGAAATATGTATCAATAATCCTTTTTATTTTTAAAAAACCTTCCACAGTCACTACAAGTTATATCTTCATTATATATTTTTTTTATACACTTGTCCTATACACTTGATCAATCGGTGTGATGGAACTGTTACTGCTATTCACATCCGAGGTAGGTTTGACATGTTTTTCACGGTTTATATATTAGATGTTTTTGAAATCTACTGACATGGCAAATTCTTTTTCATCAACACTGTTTTGTAATAGTTTTGTATTTGTTTCGTACGTTTTAGTCGTATTTATTTTCTTTTCGCCCTTAAGTTCAAGAATAGAATTATCTCTTATTTCATTGTAAATCTCGTTTACAGAAAACTCCTTTATGTATATGTTTTATGATTGACGCCTAGATGTTGGTGAATACGTTAACAAACTAGTTTCAAATTGTGAAGAACATGTGCTCCGCGTTCCACATTCTTCTTTTGGCGTTACAGGTTACATTGATTACTTTGAACTCATTTGGAGTAATTATGTAATTGGCTTATTTATGGGCAAGTTCATTTGCGTATGTTTTATTTAATGGATAGAGAGAATCAAGATGATAAAATTTCATATTTGTTTGGTCTAAGAATAAAATAGACCAATGTAAGAAGCCGTTGTTTGTTTCTGCTTCGGGACCCTGACAACCTCTACTGTTAATTGGAGTGACCATGAACCTATAATCCTCAAAGTTCAAACAATAATTTTTAATTTCGTCGAAGTCATTCATATTAATAATAAATTTACTTACAGAAGAGTCCATAAAGTAACAATTTTTTGGTAATTGCACATAAGTGTGTGGCAGTGGTCGTACGGTGGCTGGTACAAATGTTCGACTTTGTGGTTGGTTTTGATGTATGAACTTTTAAACACTTTCATGCAGTAAGAACTTGTTTGTGATATTATATTTGAATTACAATCCATGTCGGGTCCTGGATTCAGTTCCACGTCACCAGATAATAATAATGAAAATTGGAGTAATAGATATACAAAATTTAGATTACTATTAGATAATAGCTTTTTTGAAGTTCTTCATGAGATTGCCAAAATTTTCTTGGACTTGAATCAACTTTCGTTTACTATGAATGAGGACATATTTCATCTTCAAACAGTATATTTGGGTTGGACTCTTGAATACAAAAAGGTCATAAGTGGTTAAATCTTTTTATAATTATAGATATGAATACAAATTTGAAGTTTAAAAGTAGTCAATTTTACTACCAGAGAAGTCTTATATGTTTTTATAACAAAAATGTTCTTGCATAACAGCTGGCTATCAAAATAGTTATTATAAATCATATTCATATATTTATTTGTCATATATTCGTATATCATGTTTTCATTACTAAAAATTTATAGAAGATGGTTGAATCAAAAGATAATTTCATAAAATTATTAGATGAAACTAAATAAGACTTAGCACGGATCAGCTGAAACTTATTTTAAACAAAAAAGAGTTATTGTTTGTAAACTATAGAAAAGACACATTCTTTCCACCTGTGGCAGTAATTAAATTATACAATTAACTTCACAGAAGACATATTTTAATTTGGCATCCCTCCAGGCCAAAGGTCAAAACACTATTTAGACCTCCATGGGTTAAACACATCATAGGCTGACAAATCATGAAGGTTTTCACAGTTAGTTTATGGAAAAATGGCATTCATGTTTTTTGACAAACGAATTAAAATTAAGTTTGATCACTATATTTTTTAATTTAAGCCTGACATAAATGCAGAAATACTTTAAAAGTGTAAATAGATCTGGTTCAATTAGTACGTCGTGTACAAGTAACCTCCATATCTGGCGATATGGAGAAAAACTGCAAATCGTGATTGGAGTTGGGCACTTTCTGTGCCAAAAGGAAACTTTTCAGACGGGACCCACTTCGAAATACGCGCCGAACACCAAAATGGCGGCCATAAAGATGACTGCCATGAGCCGCCGCCGCATTATTGCAATATATCTGCAGTATCTACCTGTAAATACGTACGAAAATATTGGGTTCCTGTGCAAAGGAGGTAGTTGAGATTTTCGGATATGATGTTAATTTTGAGTTTATAACAAAAAATCCAAGTTTTCGACCTCGAGCTTCCCGGGTTGCTACAGGGTTTGCCACCTTCTGGTAGGTATAATCTTTTATGAATTTCAATATAGGCTATATTTCAAACTATGCAATAACAAGTACAAAACAAGTTATCATATTACAAATTTAAAAAAGATTTAATTCCTCACAGTTTAATAGCTTTGCAACTTAGAGGCTTTGATGGATGTGGTGATATAGTCCTTGAAAGTTAAAAAATTCCTTCCATTTGATCATCATATGTCCATTTGAAATTTCGGAGGCCAATAAAGCAGAGTCCTGAAATTAGCTGCAATTAGCTGGTAATTAGCTGGGGTGAAATGGATAGTTTTGCAATATTGTCTGTGCAATTTGCATATGTATAACAAATTTAATGTTTAACCGCCAAACTGTCGGATCTATGAAACTATAATTATATGTCTTTCAACCAATTAACTTAAAACATACTGCGGCTTCCTACCTGTGGGCATATAGTAACAAGGGAAGATTGAGTTTGTTTGAGGTTAATTAGCTCGAAAACTGCTTGACTGTTTGCCATTAAACTTGGTATACTTATGTAAATTTGGTCGAAAGATGTTATTAATGTATCCATTTTGTTCTAACTGTTTAGGATTCCGCGCTACTGGCCTCCGAAATCTTCGGAGATCCCATGTTAATCAAATGAACGAATCTTTTTATCTTTGATAAACCATATCGCCGGCACCATGGAAGCTACAGAGCTGAATAAGCACTTCAATTGTAGGGAATTTAGTCTTCTTTAAAATTGTAATTTGATAAATTCCTGTTTGCCACTTAACGTCAAACAAACAAAATCTCCTGTATAACTATATGCAAACATGTAGAAAGCTACATATTTAAATTTTCTTTAAATTCTAGAGAATTCTTGGATATCACAGTTAAATGTTAAGAGACGAAAAAGTTTTCTCCTTAAATCAGATTTAGAATGATAAAAAGATTATTTGAATCGGTCCGTTAAGAGCCAAGATACGATAGATATATTTCAATAATTGCGGCGGCTCACGGCGGCCATCATTGATAATCGCCATTTTGGTGTTAGTCACGGATTTCGAAGTGGCTCCCCGTCTTTAAAGTTTCCTTTTAGCATCAACTATGATCACAGAATGGTCGTACTTCAATCAAAAAGTGTAGATATTTTTGTAGCCAGTGTACTAAAAGTAATATTTATACTATTTTACCTGGTCTGGAATCAGTATATATATGGTCTAATTAATTATCATGGGTCTGCCATGTTCATTATACCTCCGCTAATATTTGAGAGATTTCAAATCCTGTAATCAAAATTCACAATTTCTACATGAACCTTTAATTTTTGCATGAATCACTTAAAGTGGAAATTTATAGATAAAATTTAATATTTTGTAATGGGAGTAAATGAAACAAAATAACCTGCTTATTCAGTTTTCGGCAATGTTTCTCCAACTCAGTTTTAACTAGATTTTAATCAAACCAGATTTTTTCATTGAAACATATTGAATACAATCCAAAACTTTTCCATATGTTTTGTAGTGAAATTCATCTGGTTTAAATTCATCCCATTTTAAACTGACTCCCAAAATAAAGTCGATCCAAAAATCGACTTTATATCATCAAATTAAACTTTTTCTATTGGTTTGATTGTTTCTTTCAAAAGCATAAGTAATTGAAATTAGTATTTTTTAATAAAATGTAAATTGTAGTTATCAAAGTTTCTTTCTATTTCTTCCGGATATATAACGGACGATTTTATATTTCTGCTCAGTGAAACAGAAACCGACTCTCCGGCTGTGAGATATTGGCTATCTTCAATCCCACACCATATTTACTGCCTTTCAACTTTTGCTTTCCTCTTGTTTAAACGCAATACAATGCAAGTTTGGTCAAGGCTTTGTTTTGGGAGATTCGTCGTACTAGATGATTTAGTTAATTTTATCAATGACCATCACAATAGTCATTGAATTATTTTGTTATGCCATGATTCTTCATGAAAACGACACTAAACCTCCGAAATTTGCAACGCAAATAATGTGTTCAATCATTTGTCACATTCTTTTTTATAATCGTCGAAAAAATCAATACAATATATAATACCAAGTTTTTCCTTTCTTTTCGGTTAGCGTTTATAAATTAGATTCCTAAACTTGATTAATTTCACACCCCGCAAAACCTAGTATTTTTAGTTAAAAAAATATATATACGGTCTTTTGTCATATATTTTTGGTTTTGGTTGGGTTAATCATGTATCCTATAATTATGTAAACCTACAAAACA
Source organism: Flexamia atlantica (assembly GCA_035578135.1). Taxonomy (NCBI): domain Eukaryota; kingdom Metazoa; phylum Arthropoda; class Insecta; order Hemiptera; family Cicadellidae; genus Flexamia; species Flexamia atlantica. Next base: position 56,447,843 of record JAQJVK010000006.1, read on the forward strand.
AAAACAGCTTATTATTTACTTGATTTTACAAATATTATAACAAACAATGGCAACGTAAGTAGAATCTATTATTAGGTATGGAATTGCCCTGTATGGGTTTGCTGCTGATTGTAATACTAAAAAAATTACAAGTCAACAAAAGAAATGTTTAGGTATCCTTTTTAACAGAGAATTAAATGATAATTTTGATGCTATCTTTAAAGCAGCAAAAACCCTGACACCGAGAGACTTTTACAGGTACAATACTATCATACGGCAGAAAGATAGTGAACAATACAAGCTTAAGAATACAAATTATTTGCATAGAAATCTCAGGATGCATGAGAGATTTATGGTTAAAACGCCTAGATCAGTATTTGGAGAAAGGCTACTAACATTTATTTGCCGTTCCTACTCTTTACAATTCACTTCCAGAAAGTATTCGCCTTGAAGAAAACTTTGTTAAATTTAAGAAATTTGTATTTGAGTGGCTTTTAAACTCACGGTAGATAAAAATTATTTCATGGTTGTTATTATAAATGTACTTCAGTTAGGCTAAACCAATTATTAGGGTAGCCTATAAGTATAGGCCTATAAGTATAGAAAGGCAATGGACACATGGTCCAACGAACGAAGTAAGATAAATGTTTTACTGCTTATTTTATTGCCAAGGAAGAGTATCAACAGCAGGCTGTGTCTGCCAACAGTCCATTCCCTCCATTCCCCGCAGATAAGCCACGTCGCGACGTAATAAGGCTGTGGTGGGTTTTCATGCGCTAGTGATATAGTGTCACAACTAAGGTTATTTATGTGATGTAACAAAGCATCCAAAAGGGCTCATTTTCTACTATAAAAGGCGGCAAAAGTAGAAACTTCATTAATTTTAAATCTTGTATGATCGGTTATATTTAGGGTTAACAAAAGCATTAGATCCGTAACGAAAGTCGAGACGTTATTTATGATTACAATTACGTGGGATTGAGAACTCAGTCCTTGGAATGAGAAAGCGCTATCAAATATTGATACTCGGACTCGAAACGTTCCAGCTTACAGCGAGATCAAACTAGGTTAACATAATAAATAAATTTCAAAATAACTCCAAATGAATAATATTCTTTTTTAAGGACGCATTTTTTCTCAAGATTTAGTATCAACACTTAAATGTTATACCATAAAGTATTTAATACTTTGTGATCGGCCAACAACGTAAAACAAAATGTTTATGATCGTATTAATCGAGACTCACCTTCGGCTCGCTGGGGGCTCCACCCCCAGGCCCCCCCTCATGAGTCCCTAAGAAGGGGGTTTTGATAATGAAAAGATACAAGACCAGATTAATTTAATTGTTTAGGTTGAGATTCCCAGCTCAAGATATCTTAACAAGGTAAAAAAACACCAGTACAATTGAAAACTCATTGTAAGTTCAAATTTAGAGGACTTTTTCAGGGAGTTGAAGGGTGAAAGTTGGCGAGTAGCCTCTGATGAACCTCTGACCTATGATAACGCCGGGCCAAGGGTAAGGTAAAAATTGTTGTTTTAAGATATCATTGCCAAACATTTGAATAGGCTTATTACTTAATATTTCTTCATTTATTGGTGGGATTTTGGGGTTGAAAGGGTTCAGAAATGACAAATAACAGCTGAAGAACTGTCTCCGGAGCACATGGTAGTACACACATAACAGGAGCATATTGGTTGCTATCCTCTTTTAGTTCCCAGCCAAAATTTAACGGTGATGGCAGATTTGTGAGGGGCTGATCAGCACAGCACCATTCTATGGTTTGATATCGAACGCTATCAACTTATGGTGTTAGTGATGCTCTTGTTGGTGGCAAGTTTTCTCCTTGATAATCTTTCTTAGTGAACATCCACCACCTCAGATCTCCAATGTTTGATATGTTAGTGCACAGGTAATAGACTTGACATATGAATTTTTCTATTAAAAGTCTTATCAGTTTCAAGAAAGTTTTCCAAGCTTCCAAGTTTGATAACAGCTTCAAGAAAGTTGTCATCTGCTTTTTTGGAGACCAAAAATAGGTTTTTGCTTTCTTTGACAATGTGCCTGTTGTGTCAGTTCCGGATAATGCATGCAAACCTAGTAATGCTGAAGATTTCTTTGGGCCTAAGGAGTCAGTGACTTTGCTTAGTTTGATCATTCTGTGATTTTGACCAACTCCAGTTATAAACATAGTGTCTGGTGGAAAGAGCTTGAGCTTGGACCACCACAGAGCGAGGACAAATACATCTGTATCGGGTGAGTAAATGTGAAGCTGTGTTGCACCACGTCGGCAGGCGAATATGGAATGCAAAATTATTTTTGTTTCTGCCTCTTCGTGATTGCTTTTGAGTTCATCAGTTAGTACATCCATTGAACATTTCGCTGATTCCCTCCAAGACACAAATGAACACTTGTTTCTTTAGGTAGCATACCGTATTGCTTTTTTCGGGTAAGTAAGCAGTTAACTCATCTTTGGTCTTGGTATGATATAATAATAGATTCATAGAAGTGTTACCAATGTAAGTAGTATCGAAGATCTTGTATTGGACTGGTTGTGTGTATTGCCAGTTCTTTTCTTGCGCATAGAAGATTTCAGTGAGTCATCTCTGTATGTGTCGAACACCAAGTGGACTTCATCGTAACGTGATAATGTGGTTTCTAGGTTTCTGGTAAATTCATTTGCAAGGTCACTACAGGTTTTAACAGTAGGTGTTTTTTTTCAGGGCTTGTACTTTTGCCATACCATCAAGTACTGCTACCGTCATTTTCTTAGTTGAATTCACTTCTGAAGAATAGTTTGAAGTGACAGGTGTCTGATTTGTGATTGGCTGCAGGGTATCAGTTATGTCTTTCCCCATTTCGTCAGTATTAGTGACTTGATCTTCCAATATTTTCATCAATTTAGATTTATTGGCACACATTGTAACTGAGTACCGTCTAAGGCAAACATTGATCGTGGAACAGCAGAAAATTCATAAGTTCCCAGTGCCTCTTTCAGATTGATATCAGGTCGACTTCTTCCCACAACCAGCAAACAGGTAAACAGTGATCGATCTGCTTTAGTTGTACAATGGTGTCTCCCACTTTTGTGTGTACTTTCTTCAAAGCGGTTTTACACAGTTTTAATTGAACTTGCTTTATCCTCGCCCAGAAATACGTGTGGTCCGACTCAATGCGCTCAGTTTTGAAGCTGGCGTATAACTCTTTCCCTAGCGCTGACATTCTTGATGCATCATTCTTAATATATTCGCTGAAAACAGCTTTTGTGCTGATATTGATAAGGTCGTTACCATCGTATGCTATTGGGTCCGTAGAATTAACCACAGCATTGAAGACTGTAATCATGTCAGACATTTGACGGTTTGATCTTGATGCTGTAAGCTGATGATGATGCAAGTGAACATATTCTGTCATTCCTGTCCAGTTTTTTGCTTCTGTGGCTAGCCTTGACACTTCAGGAGCGATCAAAAAACCTTGCCAGTGCACTCTTCTTTTGGGTAATGCAGTATTTACAAGACCTCCTGTTACCTTCAATGCTCTATTTTGATGTTCTAGAGCCTCGTCTGCACCCAAGGCACAAAATGGTACCTTACTTTTGTTTACTACCCATTTTCCTTTCATAAACTCACTCCAGAGATGTGGGTTTGTCTTTTCTATTTGCCTCATATTACTTAAATACCATGCGATCATACAGGCATAGTTTCTCAAATCAAGAGCAAAGAAATATTTCACGACATTTTCCAATGAAGCTAGATGTAGCTCCCCTGTTCTTACAGATCGTATGTAACTCAACATATTCTCAACCATTTCCATGTATTGGCGAGCAACTTTAAAGGTGGGTTGTGCTCTCCTTTAGCGTGTTCAAACTTCTGCATTTTTGACAGGATTTTCAATTTATTCACAGCTAAAACTGTCTGTTTGTGAGCTCATTCAATTTCTGCAACGTTGCCTGTCTGAAGGACAGCAATCAACTGTTTTATTTCGATGTCTAATTCATCTTTAATAACTTTATGATGGGTAAAAAATACGTCAGTATAGCATTTACAAAAAGCTAGCAGAAGTGTTGTATGTGCTTCAATTACATGCTTTCCTGCCAGGATTTGTGACATTTCTGCATCACAGAGATGCAGAGATTTGTCAACAAGCATGCAAAAATATTGTCCATAAGAATAACATGGGAAGTGAATATGCAAGTTTGCTGCTACGGAAATGTTAAAATGGGGGATTTTAGGCCATATTCAAGTAGATCTCAACTAGATGAAGCCAATACCAATTTTTATTAAAGATATGTTGAAAAATAAGCGAGATATAAAAATTTTATTTATTTCCCATAAGTATAACATGGGGACAATGTTCTGTGTTTACCGCTTTCAATATCTCGGCAACCAACGGACATAGAGCAATGATTCAAAATACCAAACTGTTTGTTTTTCGAACTGAATTCAATGATGAAAACTAAAATTCGATTATTTTACTCTGGAAAGAGTTATTATTAATTTAATGATTAGGTGTCACACATGGCGGCCATCTAGGATTTGAAGGTAAACACCTCAATTTGAAGGTAAACACCCGGTACTACACCATTATGTGACATATAATAAAGAGATTCCACATAGTCACATTTTCCCTTCACAAGAAATCCCACGGAATACAGTTTGCCCCACGACTAAAAACAATATACGGGGACGACTGATTTCAAGGAGCCATTCTCTACGATAGTATGGATTTCAAACAGCTGCTGTCCTCAAGCCCGGCGTTGCTATTTACAATTGCCCGGCCTTCGTGCTAGAGAATGTCTTGCTTATGTCAAACTTGCTTAAAGATTACCGCTAATTTGTTTTAGTTTAAAATATTTCATTTTAGAATGAACAATTCCAAAACATGTACATCATTTTTCTGGAACAGAAATATACTCTAAACTCCCCTTTAAAATATATTGTATTAAACATGTATTTTTGAAAAATATATATACACTTTTGTGTATATATATTTTTCACGGTGTTGTGGGCGTGCCCAGTAGCCCATTAGCATCTAGTGCAGTGGGCGAGTGGCCAGTAGCCCCGTAGCACCAAGTGCTGTGGGTGAGTGGCCAGTAGCACCGTAGCACCTAGTGCAGTGGGCGAGTGGCCAGTAGCCCCGTAGCACCAAGTGCTGTGGGTGAGTGGCCAGTAGCCCCGTAGCACCTAGTGCAGTGGGCGAGTGGCCAGTAGCCCCGTAGCACCTAGTGCAGTGGGCGAGTGGCCAGTAGCCCCGTAGCACCTAGTGCAGTGGGCGAGTGGCCAGTAGCACCGTAGCACCTAGTGCAGTGGGTGAGTGGCCAGTAGCCCCGTAGCACCTAGTGCAGTGGGTGCAGTGGGTGAGTGGCCAGTAGCCCCGTAGCACCTAGTGCAGTGGGTGCTGTGGGCGAGTGGCCAGTAGCCCCGTAGCACCTAGTGCAGTGGGTGCAGTGGGTGAGTGGCCAGTAGCCCCGTAGCACCTAGTGCAGTGGGTGCAGTGGGCGAGTGGCCAGTAGCCCCGTAGCACCTAGTGCAGTGGGCGAGTGGCCAGTAGCACCGTAGCACCTAGTGCAGTGGGCGAGTGGCCAGTAGCCCCGTAGCTCCAAGTGCTGTGGGTGAGTGGCCAGTAGCACCGTAGCATCTAGTGCAGTGGGCGAGTGGCCAGTAGCCCCGTAGCACCAAGTGCTGTGGGTGAGTGGCCAGTAGCCCCGTAGCACCTAGTGCAGTGGGCGAGTGGCCAGTAGCCCCGTAGCACCTAGTGCAGTGGGCGAGTGGCCAGTAGCCCCGTAGCACCTAGTGCAGTGGGCGAGTGGCCAGTAGCCCCGTAGCACCTAGTGCAGTGGGTGCAGTGGGTGAGTGGCCAGTAGCCCCTTAGCACCTAGTGCAGTGGGTGCTGTGGGCGAGTGGCCAGTAGCCCCGTAGCACCAAGTGCAGTGGGTGCTGTGGGTGAGTGCCCCGTAGCCCCGTAGCTCCTAGTGCGGTGGTTGCTGTTGGCGAATGTCCAGTGGCACCCGTAGCACCTAGTGCGGTGGGTGCTGTGGGCGAGTGCCCAGTAGCACCCGTTGCAGTTGTGGTTACGGGGACTGGGCAACTTTTTATAGTACATTTACAATCTAGTTGGTATAACTGCTACTACTCCTTGAATACATGTAACAATAAATAACAGTCCATATAAGATGAAAGTGACGCTGAATTACGTAATAAAATGTAAAATAAATATTTTGTGATCAAAAAGATTCGCCCTCTTAAAGATATGAACAAATAAAATATAATTTCAATTTCAAGTAAACCGCACAAACATCTATGAATTTAATCCATTAAAGTTCCTTTTCTTTTCATGGGTAAGTGATAAAAATAAATTCAGTGAGAAAATAAGTTAGCAAATTGCATAAATGGTTTAACCGACCCTGTTTAATCAGTTCTGTGGCCCATTCATTACTTTAGTTTGTCAACATTTCCTTTAACATTTTTTATTGCAAATGTTAAAATGCTATCTGTAAGTATTTAAGAGTAAAAACTCTAAACTAATCAATATTTTATAAGGTAAATAAATCTAAATTAATATTATATTAAATCAGTATTTTGCATCGTTTGGGAAGGCAGTTCATTGTTCTTCCAATTACTTAACAATTATATGGATATATTCATGAAAATAAAATGTGTTTAAGAACAATTAAAAATTATTATTGCTTAGGGAATATTTCGTTCAGCAAATCATTTAGTTTGAACGGGACGGAATACTTTTGCCGTCCGTTTAGCCAATTTAAGTAAATTAAGAATCATACGGAATATGTGTTTAAAGTTGTGAGGTATACCATGTAAGGGACAAATTAATTTTAAGAAAACACCAATTTATGTCACATATATATAATAATGACTATCTTGAATGGGTTTTGGGAAAACAAGCGTATACATAAAATACCCATCAAGCCTTTTAAAATATTTTCTCTGGAGTTTTGCTTAGAAAACGTCGCTCAGAGAAGATAAGACGATCTATCTCGCAAGGCTCTGGAGGAAGGGCAAAGTCGTTGAAGAAAGTAATATTCCTTAACTCAGCTGCGTTAACAGCCTTGTTTTTGCGACTGTAACGTGATAAATCTAATGAAAGAATACGCTTTCCCTAACTGTCTTATAATACATAACCCTAATAATCCGTTCTCACATTTAATTTTCATTTGAAGCCAGATGGAATTCATTTAGTTTTAATTTAGAGCTGTTAACATTTTTAATTTATTTATATGTTAGTTCACTTAGTATTCTACTCTCTACTTCTCAATGCAATGGATATTTTTAACATAATTGGATCCTTTCACTTGTTTGTGGTTAGAAAATTCAAGACTAGAAAAAAAACCGATTTAATGAGTTGGTGTGAAAGTCTAACCCAGAAATCATAAAAAATCCTGAAAAGTTTGGCGAACCGCTTTTATTTTTACTAAGGATTTGATGATTATTTTTACGTTTACCGTACCTAATGCTGCATTAAGAAGTAGAAATAACATGTATACAAGCTGCAGCTGTCGTCATACGAACAACGTTTAATCATTCACTTACCGAATTATACAACATTTCAGTTTTTCAATTGCTGCTAATTGCTCTGTTGCGGTTCGCTAATATTATTTCATTCATCGCAACGCAACGTGATTATCGGCTTACAACCAGTGCAATTCTTAATTTTTATAAACCCCTAATACTGCAATCAATAATTTAGATAGTTACAGATTAATCATTATGTTTTTCCACAACCTTTTCGGTTTTTCCATGACCGGCCATTGGGGTAAAGGATTACTTCTATAAATTTTATGCTGAAATATTATTCGATTGTGTGGTTTGAATATGCTACATGTAGTATGATGAAATACTTCGAAATAACTGTAACCTCGTGGTATGTCGCTAGTGAACGGTGAATGGTTGATAGAGAATGGTGAGGGTTCGCTGCAGTGCCCCAACCTCCCCCGAGTGCAGCGTGGGGTCGGCTGATGTCATTTGCAATTCATATCTCGCTATCACTACTTCAACTGTCACTGACAGCGCATTCATTCTTGAACGGGATTTAAGTAGAGTAATAGTAATACAGTAGGTGAAATTTCGATGAAATATATGGTTTGATTACTTAGGCTGGACAGTTGATGCTGGTTCAGAAATATTTACAATAGGAATGTTATAATTTACACTTTACAAATATTTTGTCATAAGAACTTATAAAATTATAGCCGTAGTTGCAGTACTTTTTTATATTTTTTTTACCTTTTTGCAAGCAAGTGAACAATCTAAAAAGTAATGTTGCAATAAAATATTATCACGGTAGTAATTAAAATGAATAATATATTTCATTCCTCCAATTATTTAAGCTAAGCATAGTTTTTAAAGTAAAAAATATTTCTTGGATGGAATAATAATCTCAAATTTCCACCTTAAAGTCCTTTTTATACAATGTAGAGTTTGGTGTAAATTATTAGTTATTTTACAAGTATTACCTCTTCAAATAATGTGAATATTTGAATATCAGGAAGGTCTATAACGATCTCACCCTTACTTATCTTTTAAGAAGTGAGTAGTTATTAATCTACATCAGTTTGTAACTTTATCGTTATATCTTGGAATATGAGATGGATGAGCGTAGCCGTGAGGACGTGAAAATGGCGCAGTAATAAGTCAAGTTACAACTTTCAATTTCGGCAACTTTTTATGTGTGACACATTTCCGCACTGAACTTTTTTCGAATCTGCGCCTACAAGTCAAACTCATAAAAGAATACAATAAGGCGGAAGTTAATTTTTTCATAAGAAATACCAAGCATAGTTTTGTTGAGGAAATTCCATTAGGTTCTACTGCGGTTGTGAAACTTTTGGGGGATTAAACTTCCTCAATAGTTTAATCCCTTTAAAAAGCTGAGTTTTATTTTGGTTTGAAAAGGCTCAATAACCTGCGATGTCCTCGTGTCGTGCAAGCCGTACTAATGTTGATAACTATTGACCTATGCAACTAAACCTAGGCAATTGTATAAAGAGATGATACACAGCTCTTAAAACAAAAGATACCACCTGAGGTGATATCATGTGAGTAGTCGCTATGGAGCCACAGTAAACAGTGTTTACTAGAGGGCATAAGAGATAATTTCAAAGCCACTCGATGAACATGAAGGGCGTCGCTCATGGGGTGGTTGACGATCATTGTCAGGTGGGATGGGGCGCCAGTTCACTAACATGGTACAGGTTTCGTCAAGCTATATAACTCGATAGTAAATAAACGGTTCAAATTTTTCAATTCAAATATCTTTATTTCCAGTTAATAATTACATTAATTACATTGGCAGCTTAAACTATGAAATTATTCCTCACATAGGAAAAGAAATCCTGTGCGTGAGAATGAGTCTATTTTTAATGTTTTTAATTTCACCCGCTTATCAATGGACCGCTTTATGTTTGCCACTTGCGAAGACGACCAGACAGACAGATAAACCCCCCCCCCTCCCCCCTTAGAAATCAGCATACTGACACATACTTTCTCCCTTAAATCCATTTAAAGCAAGAAAACCTAAATAATGTAGTAGACTAAATTTACAATTTTCTCACAAATAGATGACAAATTTTATCAAAATCGGTTAGTAATTAACGGAGGTATCAGTTTTTAAGTATTTGCCATAAGAATAACATAAGACAACATACTGCGTTTACCGCCAAACAAAAATAACAATTATATTCCCAACCAGTTGACGTAGACTAATAAGTCAAAAGACAGGATTATTTATTTTTTAAGCCCAATTTAACGGTTGAAAGTATACTTTGATTAATTATAATGATTTTAAGTAAATTTAATATTTTTAATTTTTTAACACTTAAATTCCTATAACTTCTGAACCTGAATTTTTACATACATGCGGGTCGTGTCATTTCTTTATTCATCTTAAGCACTATAAACCATTCAATTTTTATCAAAATCGTTAGAGCCGTATTTGAGGAATTAGAATTTTTGTCGTTTTTATGGGTTTTTATCGGGCAAATTACCTTTAAAACCAAAAATTCTAAAAAATTAAAAAAACTCCTCGAGATCTTACGGCTTTATACCTACATCCCGAATCCTTGACAATCGAACCAATGGTGTAATCTCTAGTTTTTTTTTACACTCCCCCTCCTCACACACACACACACACACACACACACACACGGACGGACGGACGGACGGACGGACACCACTCCGATTTTTATATTAAGGGAGCAATAAAACAAATATATCCACTGACAACTCAAATTCGAAAATTTTGACGAAAACAATACTTTCTCCATATACTATGAATAGGGGGAAGAACGTCAAAATCACTATATTCTTTAACAGAATATCACAAAGACAGCAGATTTCACAAAGCTTTGTCGGATGAATCGTATTAATTTTTTTCCATGAGCGTTAGTTAAAATTGAAAAAAAACGCATTTTATTTTCTGAGTGACACCTCCAATGTCAAAGGCGAAGGAGTATTAGACGACCTCCCCTACCCTAATACACTTGTTACGATTTTGGTTTAATCGTTTTATGTGTCTTCAGATTTTTCTGATCCAACATATTTAATGAAAAAGATGTTGTGTAAATACCGTTAGGATATCTAGAAATTAGTAAATGAGAGCAGTGTATATTTATCTTCTATTTATCTTCTACAGTGTATATATTTTTCGTTTTTTCCCACATTATTTATGTAGTTAATCTTCCCAATATATTATATCTCACTGCAATGTGAAGTTAATGAGATTTTTGTTTAGAATCCAGTGTTGTAGTCAGATATGACGCAGACCTACGTAAAGTGTTTTAGTCAACTGACCCAAATTGTTTAATATGTTACTATTATGATCCAGTAAAAGAGTAACAGCTTTGAATCCCTTAAGTGGAAGATAGTGAACTGTCAAGATAGATTTTTCAAAAATTGTAATTGTATTAATTTTAAATTTCTTTATTTACATCGTTATTATTGGTATTCATCGGCAACAACTGCAAAGTGAAATCGTAATTTATCCAAAATAGATAGCAAATATACCAGTTAATAACTACAAAAAAACGATATTGTTACTGTCTGTATTATTTTTAATAGTAAACTATCGACATTTTTTGACAGTTTTTATAAATATTCAAACGAATATATTTAATATAGGGATGATTAAAATACATCAATAAAATCATCGCACACCTTTTTTTATCAAACAGGATTAAGGACAAAGAGGGAAGATAAATCTCTCTTGAACGAGGAACGAATGTTTTACTGGTTCTTGAAAATCAGACTGAATCATTCAAATCCATTTACTGTATACAAATACGTTACAACCTTTATATACGCTATGTTTGTTGACGGCCTTTCGATTACTCTTGTTTAGCCGTTATATTTGCTATCGAACATGATTTGCAGGTGAGTAGCCTACAAAACACCATTTAGTTGTATGGTTTTAAATATATTATATTTAAAATATATGTTTTTCACTTTGTCTGTGTACAATGCATTCCTCTTACTCCAACCTGACACTACTTTTACTTTCTCCCCCCTATAAATAGTATATGGAGAAAGTATTGTTTTTGTCAAAACTTCAGAATTTGAGTTGTTAGTGATTATATTCGTTTTAGTGCTCCCTGATTCCAAAAAACGGTGTTCAGAGTGGTGTCTGTCTGTCCGTGTGTGTGTGTGTGTGTGTGTGTGTGTGTGTGTGTGTGTGTGTGTGTGTGTGTGTGTGTGCGTGTGCGTGTGTGGGTATATATAAATCTGTACTATATTTCTGTAAATATATGTATATATATATATATGTGTGTGTGTGTGTGTGTGTGTGTGTGTGTGTGTGTGTCTGTGTGTAAACAAAGCTAGACTAGTGGCTTGTAGGGACAAAAGCCCCTAAAAATAAAATATCAGTATTGAATATTTAATGTAAGATATTTAATAATCTATAGTATATATTAAACACTATGCGATATGTTAAAGGTATTTTGACATTTGCTAGTTCGTTTCAGACTTTTAAGAAAGGACACAACTTCAATATAGTTAAGGGCTGAATCCCTGGAACAGTAGCACTATCCGTCGACCTCAAAACGAACCCAGTTCACTTTTTTCCAATTACAAATATGAAAATGGTTTGAAGAACTTCTAAAAGTTAAACACAGATTTTATCACTAAATTTATACCCCCAGGAAAATCATGAGAATCAACACAAAAATGCAAACTAATTGTGACGTCATCACATATCGTCATCAAGCTCGTATGAAATTTCATAAAATCTGTAACTTCTAAAGAAAATATACTTGCAACCATTAAATTTGGCTTTTAAAAATGAATAATCCAGTATTTTGAATCATTAGAACACGTCAACTGGTTTCGAAGATAATTTATATTTGAGTTCGGTGGTAAACGCAATACGTTGTCCAATGTTATTCTTTTGGCAAATATTTTAAAACCGATATCTCCGTTATTTACTAACCAATTTTGATAAAATTTGGAATGTATTTGTGTGATGATTAATCGTTAATTTGTTTTATTTCACGATATAAGTTTTCTGGTTTTAAATGACTTTAAGGGGGAAAGTAATTTGTTTTATTTCACGATATAATTTTTCTGGTTTTAAATGACTTTAAGGGAGAAAGTACGGGTCAGTTTCCTGATACCGTTTATTTGGTTTATGTAACGTCTTTTATCTTGTACAACTTCATTCATTAATTTAATTTAAACAGCTATCATGGAGATTAAGTTTGTGTATATGGTGTTTTGAGTATTGTTTCAATGTTGAACTGAATGCAATGGTTATAAATGTCGATTTTGTACTCATTTTATTATTAAGTTATTTCATAATTTGGCGCTGCGGACATGTCACGTAGAAGACAACGTGACGCCGATGAAATCGTTGACGGTGAAAACAATGACTGCGATGGAGTACACAGGTTTAATTTTAAACGCTTAAATCCATATAAAGAAGAATGGGAAACTGCTTCCGAAGATTTAACTTTTACCAACATTACGCCTATAGAACTAGGAGTGTAATATATTGTCTCCTGTACAATTTTAGTTAGTAATTTAATTCAAATATGTGTTATGGAAATTAAACTTGTTGATATGATGTTTTGATTTTTGTATCAATGCTGAACTGGAATAAATTGTTATAAGTTTAGTTTTTGTACTTATTTTATTAGCAAGTTGTTTTATAGTTTACTCATGGAATGAAACCTCATAATGAAACATTATAACAATTGACCTAAATTATTGTTTAGAGTTTTTACCATTCATCAATTCTATACCCATAAATAAATTACCTTTGAACGATCAACCATATAAAGTAAAAATAGAAGGCACATTTTTATTTTCTTACTCATTAAAGGAATAAAATAGCTTTAAGACAAAATTCAACGATGGGTCTTAAGACTTTTTAAGTAGGAGCAACGCTTTATACGTGAACCCCAAAGGGACCGTGTGGACTCCTCTCAGATGTTTTAAGAGGGGGCTCCAGTCCCGCGTGCTTCTCTCATAAGACCGAAGTTAACTTTCTAATTCGTTACAGCGTCAACCGATCAACCAGAATCGTTGATTTATAGCTCATTGGAAAGAACAAAAAATTATCTAGCGACTCCAGTGGGCGGAATTTTGATGTCTTTGTTTGTTTAGTTGTTAAAAATCACAAGAAATGAGATTTTCGGAATTTTGTATAAATCATTCTAAATGTGATATCAATTTTTTTTATTTTTTGTTCTTTAAAATTAGCTAAAAATTAACGAGTTTGGTTGAGCGGTTGAGGTTGTACCGAATTTGAAAGTTAACATTGGATTTATGGGATGAGCAATATTGTTCATGCTTGGAGCCCCCTCTTAAAGGTACAACCACTGAACTCTCTACGGACCCGCGGGGGAGACCAGGCCGGAAAAATATCAGCACTGCTCGCCGTGTCTTGCGTTCACACGAGCCACGTTACCATGTCGGTAAACTTATCGGGGACCTAAGGATACCTCAACTCGCTTTCGCCGGAGAACGGATTGCACAAAGAGCGCAACCGCTCTCCAGGAGCTGTTGCAAAGCACCGACCCCATAAATACGTCCGAGGACAGATCGCCGGCTGCAGAGAGCGAAAATCCATTTCCCATAAGAAGGTATATGAGTTGATAAAAGGACATAAGCAAGACTTGATACATTTCAAATCCTCTATCGTAAGCCATGTTTTTACTCTCAGAAGCCTTGAGTAAGAATAAAACCGTATTATCTGCACCATTGTCTTTACCTCTTTACCTGGCTAGAGGTTCTTCCTCACTTCCATCGACTCGCAAATATTTAACCCAGCTCACACTTTCATGTTTGTTAAGTGGTGCTAGGTATCATTTGATACATATTTATGTTCAAATGAAAGTAGTTTAAGGACAAGATAGATATATTTTATATTATTAATTTATTTATTATCGCGTCAAACGTAATGTGTGGAAATTTAATTCTACATTTCCATAGAATTGTTTCCTTCATTGCGGCTTACTTCTACAAGTTTATTCGAAAGAGAAGTTATAATTTTAGAGAGGAGTTCTGTGGTTTTATTTGGAACACTAGTCGCAAAAGATGTGTTCTTTTAAAAGAAAAAAATGTGACTGCTACAAAGTGGGTCAACATTAGCCAGTGTCTTTTCTTTCCTTTAGATCTGGGAGTTTTAAGATATCAACATTAAAAGGCCTCTGTTGAAGAGAATTGAAAATAGATATCAAGACAAGCGTAGTTAAAATGCATTAGAGAGTGTTCAGTTTAAAGGTTTGTTGAAAAAAAAACTTTTTATTTCAACAAAGACTCATTGTTCTTTGTGTCCATCAACAAACTTTGTGAAGTAATCAGTTACATCAAAAAATAAAAAAAGCAATAGGAAAATAATTTTAAAGTTTTTGGTTTTCCGGTTTTTTTAATACGTCTTTTTTCACATAATATTCAACAACACTCTAACATGTCGAGCCGTTGCCTCGAAACTGCATTAATAATGACAATTCATATGTGAAATTTCTATTCCTAATTTGATCTACTTTAAAATGGCCAACGGAGAAAAACCAGAAATTTTTAATATGTAAGAAGTAGTTTTAACAAATCAACCTGTTAAATCAGATGATACTTGTTAAGCATTCCTACACTCCGTTAAGGAATAACTACCAAATAAAATAATTGGATACTGTTCCTAAATCTAATGGTAGTTAATAACAGATCAATCAGATGGGTCTTAAATCTGTTCCGGAACAGAGTCTATAGTTGTGAAAAACGTACTTCAATTGCTTCAATTGCACCATAAACTTATTTTTTTCATAAAAGGATTAATGACTTTTTACGTTCGCTCTTTCCAAAACTCAACAAAGAGGGAAGACTTTTTTCTATCTACAGCCACGATTGTAATTTTTAATCAAATTACCTTACAACCGAGGAATTTGTTCTTATTTCAAACCGTTAATTTAAAACGAAGGTCATACAATCATTTAAAATTAAATTTTAGAATAAAATAAAGTTTTCAGTACTTAAAAGAAGTAGAATGTAAATATGTCAACATAAACTCAAATCATTATTATTATTTAACCATTTATTACAGAACTTTTTATTTACATCAAGAGAAGATGACAGTAAATATTGCGTTGATTTGGAGATCCAATATCTTTCAATTGAAGGTTCGGTTTCTATTTCACCAAGCAGAAACGGAAAACGTCATAAATCTTTTGTCATAAAATAAATATGAACGCATTAATGACATAAACAATTAGACACGTATTAGTAGGACGTGAGTTCTATTACAGTTTCCAAAAATGCGCGTTTCTTTTATTTATTTCAAAACGATAACACACATTTAGCAAGCACCAGTCAGAATTCTCTAACGAAGGGTTTTTTCAATACGTTTGTCACAAGGTAATGCATTTGCAGGGCCGGCTAAAGAGTTTTTGCCGCCCTAGGCGAAAGTATCGTTTGGCCCCCCCCCCCCCTACTTTCTAACAGTTCAGTAAAAGGGTATGTTACTATCAGCGCTAAATAAAAAAAACTTATATACAGTACCATGAAAAAAAATCCAACTACTGAAAAACTTAAGTTTTTAGTGTTTTCATTAAAATGTAATAATTGCTTGACAATTATTATTTTTACTTCCTTTGTGGTTAATTTTTGATAAGTAATTGTGTACAAACAAACCGGGAAGAGACTTGCAGTAGCGTAGATGAATTACAATTTTTTGCCTAATGCTTTGTCACGTTTTTTGTTAAGTTGGTCTGGTCTTGAAATTTGGCTGTCAGCAAAATAACTATTGTGTAATGGCGAGGGCGCCTAGAGAGCAGAGGATGTCGCATGCTTATTGGTTTATAATCATAAATTTGGCAGGGTAGGATTTTCTACCATTGGAGATAAGTTTATAGTCTTAAAGTATTTAAAAAAGTAACTAGCAGAGCATGTTCCCGCGTCTTATTACCAAACTATAAACTTATAATTTAATGAAATGTAAATATAAATTGAAGTTAAGGCTACTTTCACGAATTTTCCTTTACAAAAAAAGTGTTTTATTTGTACCTTGTTTTTTGAAAAATAAACGGGGCCACTTTTCGCCATTTGGCGCCCCTCAGGCCCTGGCGCCCTAGGCGGTCGCCTAGTTCGCCTATATGGTAGAGCCAGCCCTGTTCATTTGTTTAAAGGAAGAATTGAAAATTAGTTTGATCACAATACTTTTTAATTTAAGACTGAAATAAATAAGGAAATACATTAAACGTGTAAATTGATCTGGTTCAATTAGTACGTCGTGTACAAGGCTACATATGGAGAAAAACTGAAATGTTTGATTAGAGTAGGGCACTCTCTGTAAACGTAGTTGATGCCAAAAGGAAACTTTTAAGACGGGGAGCCAATTCGAAATACGTGCCGAATACCAAAATGGTGGCCATAAAGATGACTGCCATGAGCCGCCGACGCATTATTACAATATATCTGTCGTATCTTCCTGTAAATACGAACGAAAATTTTGGGTTCCTGTGCAAAAGAGGTAGTTGAGATTTTCGGATATGGTGTTAATTTTGAGTTGATAACAAAAAATCCAAGTTTTTAGCCCTCGAGCTTCCCGGGTTGCCTCATTCTGGTAGGCACAATCTTTTTCGAATTTCAATATATGCTATATTTCGAAACTATGCAACCATTCTACAAAAAATTATCAAATTACAAATATAAAAAAGATTGAATTCCTCACAGATTAAGTGCTTTACAACTTAGAAGCTTTGATGGATCTGGAGATAGGGTTCTTAAAAGTTAAACAAAATTCCTTCCTTTTGATTAACATATGTCCATTTGAAATTTTGGAGGCTAATAAAGTAGAGCCCTAAATAGTTAGGGCGAAATGGATAGCTTTGCAATATTTTCTGTGCAGTTTACATATATGTATACCAAATTTAATGTTTAACCACCAAACTGTCGGATCTATGAAATTATAATTATGATTATGACTTTCAACCAATTAACTTCAAACATACTGCTGCTTCCTACCTGTGTGCATATAGTTATAAGGGAAGATTGAGTTTGAGGTTAATTAGCTCGAAATCTGTTTGACTGTTTGCCATTAAACTTGGTATACTTATGTAACTTTGGACGAAAGATGTTATTAAGATATCTATTTCGTCCAAACTGTTTAGGATCCCGCGCTACTGGCCTCCGAAATCTTCGGAGATCCCATGTTAATCAAATGAACGAACCTTTTTATCTTTGAAAGACCATATCGCCGGAGCTAGAAAGCTACAGAGCTGCATAAGCACTTAAATTGTAGGGAATTTAGTCTTTTTTCAAATTGTAATTTGACAAATTTCTGTAAGCCACTTAACGTCAAACGAACACAATCTCCTAAATGCTAACAGATAGAAAGCTACAAAATGTTCATATTTTCTTTAAATTCTGGAGAATTCTTGGGTTTCACAGTTAAATGTTAAGGACGAAAAAGTTGTCTCCTTAAATCAGCTTTAGAATGATAAAAAAAATATTGAAATCGGCCCGTCAGGAGCCAAGACACCACAGATACATTACATTGATGCGGCGGCTCAGGTGGTCGTCATTAATAGCCGCCATTTTGGTGTTGGCCGCGGATTTCGAAGTGGCTCCCCGTCTGAAAAGTTTCCTTTTGTCATCAACTACATGATTACAGAAACGTCATACTCCAATCAAAAATTGCAGTTTTTGTGCGTACCCAGTGTACTAGAAGTAATACTTATATTATTTTACCAGGTCTGGAATCAATATGAATATCGGCTAAAAATTATCATGGGTCTGCTATGTGCATTATACCTTCGCTAATATTTTAGGGATTCCAGATCCTGTAATCGAAATTCATAATTTCTACATAAACCTTTGTTTTCTGCATGAAACAGTTAAAGAGGAAAATTATAGTTAAAATTTAATATCTTTTAATAGGAATAAATGAACTACAATAACCTGCTTATCCAGTATTGGGCAATAATAGTATTCTCACTCTAAGATTAAAATCTACTTTATATAATAAAGTTAATCTTATTCTATTGGTTTGATTGTTTCTGTCAAAGGAATAAAGTAATTTAAATACATTTTTTTAATAAAATGTAAATTGTAGCTAACAAAGTTTTCTCTCTAATTCTTCCAGATGTATAACGGACGATTTTATATTTCTGCTCAGTGAAACAGAAACCGACTCTCCGGCTGTGAGATATTGGCTATCTTCAATCCCACACCATATTTACTGCCTTTCAACTTTTGCTTCCTCTTGTTTAAACGTAATACAATACAAGTTTAGTCAAGGCTTGTTTTGGGAGATTCATCGTACCGGAGAATTAAGTTAATCCTTACCATCGCAATGGCCACTGAAGTATTTTGTTATTCCGGGATTTTTCCTGAGAATGACACTAAACTTTCGATATTTGCAACGTAAACAATGTGATCAAACATTTTTCATATTCATTTTTATGATAGTAAAAAAAACAATATAATGTATAGTGCCAACTTTTTTTCGGTTAGCGTTCATAAATTAGAAATCTAAACTTAATTAATTTTACACCGTGGCAAAATCTATTTATTTTTAGTTTAAAAACTATATAAACAATCTTTTGTCATGTATTTTTGGTTTAGTTTAGGTTAATCATGCATCCTATAATTCTGTAAACCTATTAGATAAAAACAGCTCATTACTAACTTGATTTTACAAATGTTATAACAAACAATGGCACATATGTATGCATTCATCTGCGTACACTTTAACGAAACATAATATTACTGACTGACTAGCTGACACATCACAGTCTCAAAATCGACAATGCTTTTGACTGTGAAACTTGGTACAAAAGGATCGATATGTGCTTTAATTTCTTACGAAGAAAATATTTAAAAAATATTTACTGTCGGAAAACGAAAGTAGAAAAGACAGTAAAATTCAAAATCTTCGCTATTTTCAGGTTTTAAAACTTGATAATCCGAAAAAAGAAATGATAAATATTGATTGAAGGTCTATTAAATGTCGTAAAAAGCGAAAAGTCACAAACAAATTTCTAAACAGAAGTATTCAAAGCATTAGGGTTATCTGCCATAGCTTTAGTTACCAATGATCGACGCATTGTCGCACAGCCTGAGTAAGTTATATTTATTCCCATCCCTTTATATGGATAAAAAACCGTCAAATCGTTCTTGTGTCCTTTCAGGGTCAAAGCGTACGCTTACAATAATTTGTTTTTATTTTTTTTGCACGGGATTCAAGGAAAAATAAAAACTACTTCTAACACTTTGGCGTGAAATTAAATTCTCAGTTTCCTTTTTATGGAATATGTCATTTTCATAATTTTGTAAACTGGTAAGTTACAAACCGTGCTAAACGCAGCTTTAAGTTAGCAAATCGCCCCTTAACTTTCCCAGACTGTTTTAGTTCACGTAAGCCACAACCACTCACTAGTCGAGCCGGCCGAGGGAGATCAGTCATTTACATTGCGGGAAAGGTTCAGGGTACAAATCCCTTTAAGGCCACTAATATTTTTTTATTTTTAAACCCAAATATCACCACAATTTTATTTGTTTATTAGTCGATTGACTAAGAATTTCCTGTATTTTACGACTGAGTTTCTAAACAAAGCGTGGAAGTGGTATCCAACACAAATATTTGAATTTTGAACTCAGATGTATGATTAAAATTATTATTATTTAAAATTTGCACATTGTATATGAAATTCCTATTAAAATGCGATATTCTTAAAGCGAAAGCGAGCAAAGTCGCGGATAACCGCTAGTAGAAAATTTTTTTTTATATTTCTTATCATAATATTTATTTTAGGTCGACGAGATTTGGATTATGGCTCACAAGAGAGCTGTGAACTCGTAAGCTGAACCACAGAACTCCGGCAAATCTATTCTACGATTTCAACTTCGTTACAAATGAGAGTTTCCATCAGTTCATCGTTGGCCTTTGATGGAACAGCTTTACGAGGGATCCATTGCAAGTTTGAGTTTTTAACAAATAAAACTTTATTCATCCGCTGTTGTGTGAACACCTTTAAGATAGCAGTTAAACAAAAACACCAACTCTTTGAGCTTTAGGTTTATATTTTTTTAATAGTTGGCATGCAATCCTCGAGATTTCTCAACTTTATCCCTCTTGTAGGTATGTTTTCTTTGTGGTATAATTTTCTACATCACACCCATCTTGGTTACTCACTTACTTAGATCACTGTTTTTATTATTAAAAGCAACATTTTTCCACTAGAAGCCATTATTAACCATTAAAAACCTTTAAAATCGATAAGCGGGATTCGGGAAGTAAAATAAACTACTTTCCACCACAATCATAGTATTTTAGTGTTTTTTTTCATACGGTAGTTAATTTTTTGTTTTTGAAAATTTTGACAGATTACTTGATTATAAACACATAATTTTTAAGCGCGCATAAAAATGAACTCGGGAAATTATTCAAACAAAACCTCCCTCGGGAAATAATTTATCTGTCGCTAAACTTGTCCCATCCTGAAGTTATCTCTGTATCTCTGTTGAGCATTATTAACCCTCGTTATGTTTAATCTGTTAAAACACATTAAACAGGATTTAAGGTATAACATTTGACCAAGAGTTCCAAGAGCTTACACGTACAGTAAAATTTTATTTTTGTATCTTTAAAAACCATTGTCTGAAGTTCTTTTAAGTCACTAAATTTCTAGGGATATTATTATTTTTCTACTAACCTAGTTTTATTTTCCTTATTTTTATGTCCATTTTCATTTTATATCCGTGAAAGTTCAGAAAAACAACACTTTAGTTGTGGTTTAATCCCGGGAGAATCTTTATTGAAGGTTTAAGAATGGGCATCCTAAATGGTTTAGAAAAGTAAACTCATCACTCACAAACATTATAAATTGTCTAAAATGATCATGTCTGAATGTACTTCAAATTGTGATAAATGCCGAGGTTGTTTAAGGTGTAGAGGAAACCTTCTACTATAATTTGTTAATTTTTACTAACGGATCTGGATGAACAGATTCTTCTCTTTCTTTTTTAACTATTCTGTTTTTTATACCTATCTAGTATAGGGAACTTATTTAAGTACCAATTTTCTTTAGTCTTTTTATCTATTTATAATTATAAATAAGTTACTACAAATAAATAATTGTATCTCAATGCTAACATTGAGTATTCGTTGAGGTATGTGTTTAGTGTCATTATGATTAAGGTTAGGATTTAGGTAAAGATTTTATATAATGAAATAAGGGTAAAATAATTTTATGCATGACATGCATTTTAATGATTTTAAATACATTTAGAAATAAAATTATGAATATAAAATTATTAATAAAGATCATTTGTCTAGTCACTGCAAAAATATATGTAAATTTGTGGGAGACTCCAACCAGACATAGCCTCGGAGGCTAACATTATTTCCCTATTAAAATAGAAACATGTGTAATCATTTCATGTAATTCAGGGTCAGTCTGGCTGTTACGATTAATGAATGTAGCGTACAACTTGTTTTACATGGAATGCCTTTACTATATTATACTATTTTTGGTAAATAAATAATTCATTTTTATTATTGTCATTAATAATAAAATATAGTAATTTATATGTTGCACTCATTATCATCGAGTGTCCTCAGTGTTGAGGAGATGGTTGGTCGGTAGTTCCCGGGATTCTGAGCTCGTGGAAGTCAGACACTACCGAGAGGACAACGAGCCCCTCAGTGTGCGTAAACGCATTGCACCTCCTATCTAAAAAATCATTATCTATTTAATGATATGCTTTTATAATGAGGAGGTCATTAAATTAATAAGGTTTGATGGTTTACCCTTGAAAATGGCCTAAAGTACGAAACATGTTGGGTTTTGAAATAAAAATCAAATGGCTAGGGTACTGAGTAGAAATGTTTTTTATTATCCGCTGATATCGTATTACCTTTCAAACTAAAGCTACAATACTCCCCTCTTTGAGTTTCAGTGCTTCTTTGAGTGTCTCTCTCTAGTCCTAGTTGGTACTGATTTTTAGTAGTTCCTAATTTTTAGTTTTTACTCTAAATTGAAACAAAGTTATTAAAGGTACGTGAAACCTTTTCACACAGGTAGATGGGAAGCTAGCTGTGGAAACCCTTGGTGATATTAAAAGTTGACTCAAAGGAACAAATTCATAAAAGGTATTCAGGGAGTTCCTGCAAAATAACCTGCAAAACTAGAGGAAAATTATAGATTGCATTATAGGTTGAAAGTTAAAATTGAATTGCTTGGTTCTTAATGCAATAATATGACGACAATGCAGAAGCTGACAATGCATGTTAAGGTCAAAGATAACAGGGTGTTGATTTAAAACACGAGGACCTAAAATGGTAAATGATGGGTTTCCACATCGAGAGGTGTGGCGGATTGTCACGTTCCAGCCAACCCAACCTCTGTCGTGCTATTGTTTTATCGCCAGTGTTTCATCCTGTTCACTAACGTGTTCCTTTTAAAGTTTGTTTAGGAAAGTTGACATTGTTTTCGTCTTATTCATAAAGAAGTTTAAAAGCGGAAATTATTGTAATTAATTTAACAGTTTCAGTTTGCTATTGTCAATAAAAGACAACAGAATATATTATTACTCCACGAGGCAGCAGAACCTGTCGCGTTTCTCTTTGGTAGCGTAACATTTGAATAATTCACTCTCACAAAAATTACAAATCCAAAACAAAAAGGAGTATTTCGTGAGTTTGGTTGAGTGAATATTCCGAGTTTACCTCTTCGTGTTTAGAGACGACAAGGAGATTAATCTTAACCATGACCCCAGGTATGGTTTGTTGCCTGGGGCTGAGCGTTGACAACACAACAAATTGAAATAATTTCTTTTAACAGGGCCTTAAAAGAAATCTCTTCAAAAGTGTTCCTCCCTTGTCCTTTTCGTCAATAAAATGGTTGCATGATAATCATGCATGTTGGTTGGAAGCGTTGAGATGTAAACTGTTCAGACAGGTGAACAACTCACGGTTGTTCTGCCGGAACAGTTGCTCCACTTGATCCAACAAGTCGCGTTGTAGGGCTTGAATCTGTCCTTCATTTTACTGATTCTAGGTGACTATATTTATTAAAATTCTTAGTATTTTTATATTATACCACATTTAACAGATTTTTCTGTACATCATAGATAGCAGGAAAGTTACTCTTTGACGATAACTGCTGGGGAAATTCACCCATTAAATATTTGTTAAATCTTAAGTAAGATTTAAACGACTTAGAAACGTAGCGGGTTTTGGCAAATATATGTTGCGATTAAAAGATTTGTTGTTTTATTTATGTAAAGTATTGTAAGTAACTCGCCCGGTAAGTTTTGTCGTACTTGCATGAAAATCCTGCACACGCCTCTGGCTCGAGCTGAAACTGTCATGCTCGTCCAGTAAAACAGTACCGGGGCAAGTAAGGTTATGCCATTGATTTTGATCACTTTGTTTTAACTTAGTTCCAATGTGCTCACTACACATCATTAGTGCTACTAAAAAATATGATAAGTAGATATGGATAAATGTAATTAAGGGAACTTACAACGAAATCCAGAGCATAAATTTTCTACTAACATGTTTTTGCTTGTCAATCATATGATTGTAATGCAAACTAAACCAAATTGTATATATAATTACTGGGGTCGAAAGTGGCACTTTTCAAAAAAGGTAAAATAATTCATCCTTGACAAATCGTCTTGGTTCCAATTGAACTTAAAGCCCTTGTGATGAATTATATTTTTCGTTATATCGCCCAAAATATGAAGCTCACTACTTCACAAAACAAAGATTTTACGACTGGTTTGCCTCCATCATGGACAATCTTGGCCTCTCTGTTTGAAACGAATACCTGTTATGCGTAATTTGTGTTTCTGCGGAATTTGGTTAAGTTCCGATAGATTGATTGAACATTGCATACCATGTATTAATGAAACAGCGACACAAAATTCCAAACAATTACTAAAGTTCCAATCAGTTTCTACTTACTACAGTATCGGGTTTCTATCATCGATAAGTCAGATTGTTTTGTAAACTACAAAACTAACAAAACATTTGCAGATTTTACAATTTGACTATTTTCACTCATACTGCTTAAAAGTAGGATCAAAGATATAAAACAATTGGGTAATAGTAATGCCTGAAGAAAACCTTCACTTTTTTCAGTAAAAGCGTTAGTAATGTGTGACTTTGATAGCAACCGTCAACTCCCAGTCCCGCGTCTCTGAACAGTCACGTCTTGTCAACTGAGAGCAAGATGGATGGATCGTGAGAGAATTAACATCTGTCTCGTCATTCAGGCCGTGATCATTTGATCTCTCGTCATGTGGTTGGTTTTGGTAGACGTTTAAACCTACTCTAACACTAACGTTGGTGAGGTAATGTTAGCAATATTTATGCCGAGAAATTCATGATTTTCGAAAAAGTAAAACTATTTTGATTTACTTGGAATTAAATTTTTAATATAACGTAACTGAGTGGCAGGGACCACCAGTGAAATGGCCTCCTTCCGATTGGTCATATTTGGTTACGGTGCACCTACACCCTCGCGGGACAGGACGAGACCAGGCGAGTGAGTGAGTGTACATGGTGCGGTCGGCAATGCCTCGGGCTTCAACATCCACCTACTCGCCCGTATTAGGTGAAAGTGAACTTGCGTCATTAAGGGGTTTCGATTTCAGGTAATGAGATTACTATAAATTATTTTTCTCCGGTGACGAATTAATTTGTGCTGAAACTTTGAAGGTTCACTTTGAATATACAGTTCACTTTGAGTATTATTGATAGTTTACAGACCAAAGAGTTGATATATATAAAACGCAGCACTCAATTAAACTATTATCGTGAAAGTTTCTTAACAACAACCATGGCTACTGAAAAATGTACACAGCACTTTGTAACCAAATAAAGAGCTTTTCCTCCAGGATACAAATTAGTCATTTGGTAGGCATTTTATTATCTAGGTTTAAGACCATCACAACACTTTGTTTTGTTCGCCGAACAACAAACCAGCATTCATGTAAACTCTACAAGTATCATTTCAATAGGAACTCTCCTTTTCAACTCTGGTTTTCCAAAATGACATGGTAAATGTGACTTTGAATTATCATTATAAAATTACGGAACTGTCGGAATTATTTTGAGATATTGTATACGTTACTGAGCTCATTAAAGTAAGGTAAAAATAAATTATGTCACTATATTGTTTATGATTTGGAAAAAATGCAATCAGTAACTTTTTGTGATTGAACAAAACCTAAGCATGAAACTGGAGAACTAATTAACCTTTGGACAACTGCGGGTGTATCTCGTTGATTACATTTAATCCTGAATGGGAATGACGCATTTGCCCAGCCAAGACTAAGGTTTTTATAGGTTTCGAAGAAAGAAACGTTTGACGCCCTGTATACTTTTAAGTGAACTGGGTATAACAAATAAAACTGAATTATGGAACAATAATACATATTTTCC
The DNA here is from genome assembly GCA_035578135.1 of Flexamia atlantica. Classification (NCBI taxonomy): domain Eukaryota; kingdom Metazoa; phylum Arthropoda; class Insecta; order Hemiptera; family Cicadellidae; genus Flexamia; species Flexamia atlantica. Next base: position 56,473,716 of record JAQJVK010000006.1, read on the forward strand.
GCCTCCGACGTAACGTTTGGGGAAGGTTTTTGCAAACCATTTCCAATTGTTCCATGTTCCCCAAAGAGTCTAAAATCCATGGTTCTGTGCTGAGCCAGCTATTTATTTTGCTGATCATGCATAGCAAATCCATATGTACATTGCTTTCGGCATATCTGCTTTCAACATACAGTGCTTCCGTTTTTCGATGGAGTTGCTCTCACCAGCTTGAAAAAGATCTTCTTGTAAATTGTCTTTCGCTGTTTCATGAGACTGTCTCACAAAGATTTAATTTTCTTCCATCTGTTTCAGCGGTTCTTGCTTTTGAAAATATCTTACTCTAGATAAGAAATCTTTTGTGAACACTTTCTATATAAATTTGTTCTTATTCTTCGGACTCTTCATTGATGTCAATAATTCTTCAGCATGTAAAATCTTATGTATAGTATGACTAATAAATCAACTGTTGTATTTACTTTTATTTTTGTGGTTTAATAACACTCAAACAAGATTATAGGGTGATAACTAATTTATACAGTATATTTTTAATAAAAAGCCCATTCCAGGTATAGGCTTGGATGTTTCAGGGATAAAATTATTTTGAACTAATTTAGTGCCGAAAGGGATTGCGCCCAGACTTTCCTGTTGAAGCACCAATTGCTGAAAAAGAGTACATTTTAAGATACTTTCGTAAAACCTTTCTAGAAGGAATTCTTAAGATCAACTTGTCATAAAACATTGTAAATAGGCGTAAGCAATTTGCAGTATTTTGCAGCAATTTTGTATTTCTTGAAGTATATAATTAATAAATGTGGGAAAAAAGTCTAATGTGCTAAGCTTTAAAAAATGTAAAACAAAAAGGGAATTGATTACATTTCGAGAATTATATATTTAGTTTTTCTATGTTAACCGATATAGTAGTTTTTGAGAATCGTGGTGATAATACATGAAAAACTTAATACATGTTGAAGAAAAATATCTCTAACGTAATGAATTCACAAAGATAACAGTAAAAAAGGAAATATTTCTACTATACATTTTGTTCTTGGATGGTGAACTTTGAAGCAGTTTCTTCATCAACTTCGTAGATAATTAATGGAACACGTCTGATTATTGTGACTTGTGAGGCTCGAACGTCTCATAAGTCACACTCGTAGGACTCACGGGACTTGATAGCATCTAGCAACTTGGTGTACGTTTAGTGTGAATCTGCACCACAGTATATTGATGAGATGAATATTGGGATGTCAAAAACTGTACATCTAATTATGTTTTGGATCTGAAGAGTTAAATCTCAATCACTGAAATTAAGCCATTGAACTATCACTTCTCGGTTAATGAAACTTAAAATATTTTATTACTTTAAGTAACTAAGCTGCATCTGACACTACGATTCACAACAATCAAAGCAAGAATCCAGGGCAATCTTTGAATTAGTAATGAATGTTAACACGGTGAAAAGAGCAACTTTTACAGTAGGAACATTGCACGCTGAGATTGGGAGGGAATTATTCCCCTAGCTGCCGTGTTATTCTCCGTTTCTGTTTATTATTACTGCGGCAATTCCCTCGCTCTCCTGTCATTAACTCTGGTTAAATACGGATCTAGTTCCTCTATATGTCTTTATCAGTAACAAATAATATATTGCAAACAAATCGTAAATAACGTACATTAATTTAAGAAATGTAAAAGGAGATAAGTTTCCGTTAACCCAGATTTCTTCCTAGTTTCTTCCTCTTGGGTTTAAAGAAGGCTATTCAATTCGTATAGTTACTGTATTATAAATGAATAAGCGGTTACAACATGAAGTTTTAAACAGTAGATGAATGAGTATCTAATGTCTTATGCTTTGCAACGAGTACTTCAGGAGTACGGTCACTCTTTTCGTGCAATCCTTTCTTCTAAAAAAATAATAAATAAATACAAATATGTTTTCATTTATTTTATTCGAGGTAAATGATATATTTCCTCGAAATAAAAAGTTACTTGGTTAGAGGTTATCTGGATGCTTGGTTGAGTCTTAATCTGACATATTAGCTACTTAAATTTAATATTATCCATTAAAATCCCTCGTTTTCTATACGAGTGTGCGATTTCAGTGGCCAAACGAAGTCCATCAAGATGTTTTATTTGCCTTACAAAAAATTGGCCCTTCCTAACAGCCGAGGGGTCATAGGCTGCCAAATTAATTTAAAGTTACAAGTTTAATTAACCCTTTCTAACGAACCCCGTTTGATGTTACCCGCTAGAAACAGCCAAACACATTCCCGAGTCCCCGTCTCGCTCCATTGTCTGTCGTTTCAGTCAAACTGTCGGCGCTAATTAACGCAGCTACGTCACTCAACATGGTTGCTGTGTTGTGAAAGGCGGATTTGTATCACACATGCTGTACTAGAGTATAGACTTAAACAATTTAATAAATTATGAACTAAAATCAACAAAAGAAAGCAATAAGAGTAATATTAAAGCTCAAAAACAGATTCCGTTAAGCACATTTTTATTGAATTGGGAATACTGACAGTATGACAATCTGTCACATTCACAGATGGAATTTGAAATATTCACTGAAAAATTATACTATTTTTAAAAAGCGTTGCAGGATGGATCCATCGTGCTACCGTCCTGTTTCCCTTTTACCTGTATTTTCACAAGCTTTTGAACGTGTTGCTTACACTCAGTTAGTTCAATACCTATAAACTAATAACATATTAGATAAAGAACAGCATGGGTTTCGATCAGGAAGGTCTAAAATAACTGCTGGTATTGAATTTGAATTCATCGAATCAATAATAAATTCAGTTGGTAATGTTAGCAATATACTTCTTAATAACAAATCTTTTTTATTATATAGATGAATTTATGAATTTCAAATATTAAATATTATGTGGATCTCCAGAAACATTTAACCTATGAGAATATATATTATTTTAGTTTGTATCTATTGTTTAGTGATATGACTCTATTCAAATCCATGTAAACTGTATTATTATTGAGTAAAGAATTATTTGATCTGATTTGATGTGAACCAAGAAAAGTACCTAATGCATGAACGATGAGGGATTTAGTTTCATGTTAGCGTCCTGTACCCATCGTTCATCAAATTTATATTTTTGTTTGTATGTTGCTCGTCGCTAGTTGAGAGTACAGCGTAATTATTATGAAAGTAAGTTTACAGACAGTAAGTTCTAAACTATAATATGGTCGAATTTCTACGGTATATTTTAAACTCATTTGAAGTAAGGGTTTTTGAAAATCAACAAGGTTACGGTAGTGTGAATTCACTTCCCTTAAGGATTATCGTCATAAATAATGTATAACAATTTACTTTAAAAAAATCCATAGCATATGAGTAATGGACTTAAAAGGCATAACCATTATATGCTCTGACTAGATGTAGTAGGAAAAGACTATTATGAAAGTAAGTTTACTCACAGTAGGTTTAAAACTATAATACGGTTAATTTTCTATGGTATATTTTGAAAACTTTTATTTTAAGTAAGCGTTTGTTTTAATCAACAAGACTTCGTTACCATGAATTCACTTTCCTCAAGGGAATTTAGTCATTAATAATTTATAACTATTTACTTAAAAAAAACTCCATAGTCATAACCATTATATTTTCCAGATGCGGTAGGAAAAGCCTCTCCCCGGCCCTGGGATAAGCTAAACTATCTCCTATTCAGATTCTAGTATTCAATTGGCTCTAAATTATTTTTCTCCCCTACTCATCACCATTCCTTTTTCAAGCTGTCATAATTCTCATCAAGAAACTTTTGCAATCTGACTTTTTCGATAACTGTTCCTCTTAAATTTTTTTGTCAACTAAAATAAAAAATAAGAACAAATATTGCTTCAGTTTTTGTAAATGTCTTTTTTACATCATGAATTTCAACTAATTACTGTTGATCACCTAGCAATCACTGGATCTCTTGGTCGCTAATTACCTGGATTTGCCTCGTATAATATCTAAAAATTTAAGTAAAAATTAAACACCCGACTATTATATGTTGAAGTCTTTGTTTGACAAGTTATATACATTTTCTATGGTATGAGTTTTGTAGAGTTTAATTTGTTGTTAAGTACCTGTTTCTTCCGATTAAAACTCATAAACCGATGATAAGTATTTTCATACAAACATCCGAACTTTAAAAATAATTTTAATCCTGTGGGTGCAAACTACAGTAATAAATCCTCGGCGAGTGCCACGAATGGTTCTCTCATGTAATCAACGCGCTTGAGAGCGGCAAATATTCCCCAGGCGTTTTTCGGAAATACAAATGAAACAGGGGAATCCGATTTTGCAGTTACATCCGTTAAACTAAAGCACAATATTTAGATTGTTTACAGTCTGTGGTGTACTATTTATTCCTATTTATAGAGTGTAAACAAAATCGTTTTATTTTGAAAAAGTAAACTGAGTAATATGTATTTATAAATCTATGAAAAAAAACATATATGCTTCTATAAATACCCTTGTTGCAGCAGACCTACATTCTCAGCGAATTTGAAATGCAATGAAAATGTCGGGGGAAAATTCCTTCATGTCTCGACACCTTTCAGTTAACCAAGATTATTAAGTAATCATGCAAACATGCAGAATTACAAAGACTGTTACATTTTCATTAACTATTAAAATAAAAAAATGATATATGTTTTGGCAGTGCTTTATTTTATTAATTTTTTTAATAGTTTGCCAAATTACTTAGGATTTTATTGTTGGACTATGAATAGAATCCTAACATTTAAATGTTACTAAAACTACTTGCCCTTAACTTGCATTGCTCTTGTATGTCCGATGTTTCACTTTTGACTGACCTGGAAAAAAAAGTTTAGATTAGAGAAACAGTATGATTATATCCATGTTAATGTTAAATTTTGTACTTGCCAATTTTATACTTGCATTTAGTTCAATTTCAAACCTTCTGTGTACGTTTAAGAGTCAGACAAGTTGGCGTTTTATACAGGGTGTCCAAAAATTATGGTAAAATATTTTAGTTTATGATAGTACAGGTAAAAATAAGAAAAAAAGTTCATATAAACATACGTCCATAAGTGATTCGTTTTCAGTCTGTGTGCCTGTATGTAATTTTTACATATTTAATCATATCTCAGGAACCTCTCAACGTATGAACTTCAAACTTGGTATATGGATCACCACTATTACGACCGATTTTTGTAAGAAGTATCAAATTTCTACTTTATACCATTTCAAAATGGCGAGTATTGTTTGTTTTCAAAGCTAAATATCATAAAGACTGTAAATTTTAGAAAATTTAAACAAGAGACAAAAAAGTTGTGAAATTTAATCTAATTAACGCTGATATTAAGATTATGATGATCGGACAACTACTAACGGAGAATCTTTAACTTTTCCGAATAAAAACATGTAAATTTCTGAAAGTATGCACTAAAGGACCTTGTTTTTATTCAGAAAAGTTAAAATTTCTCCGTTATTAGTAGTCCGATCATCATAATATTAATATCAGCGTCAATTAGATTAAATTTCACAACTTTTTTGTTCTTGTGTAATTTTTCTGTAATTTACGGTTTTTAAGATATTTAGCTTTGAAAACAAAAAAACAGTCGCCATTTTGAAATGGTACGAAGTAGAAATTTGATACTTGATACGCAAAAATAGGTCTTAATAGCGGTCATGTACCAAGTTTGAAGTTTATACGTTAAGAGGTTCGTGAGATATGATTAAATATGTAAAAATCACAAAACAGACACACAGACGGAAAACTAAGCACTTTTGGACCTATGTTTATATGAACTTTTTTCTTATTTTTACCTGTACTATAAAATACTAAAATATTTTATCATAATTTCCGGACACCCTGTATAAATAAAAGTCCAATATCGTTGGACTTAACAGTGAAATTGGCATGCCTTAGTATTAATTTATTTATTGATCTAATTAAATGCTCTCAATCCAATCTCAACTTGTTAAATTTGTTTTAAACTTGTTATGTTTTAAAGAAATTTATTGACTGTTAATTATTAATTATTTATTATCTATCTTTACTTTTTGCTATTGTTGTTATTTATTTATATTTATTTTTATGGTTAATGTTAAAGCTCTAATAAAAGTTTCTGAGTGATGTAATTAGACTGGCCGACAACTTATTCTAAAATATATTATGTTCATAACTTATTCCGCGCGAGCTCTGTGAGCTCTTGGAATGTACACATGTTTGTTCATATTCTTAAAAATAAAGAGTTTGTCTATTGTCTATTGTCGCTTGTATTAAGACCCTTGTTTTAAAGAATCATCATTCAATAACTAATAAGTATAATATAATTTACATAAATCAGCATTAAAATATCGTCATAGGTACCAATAAATAAATAATAGCGGTCATGTACCAAGTTTGAAGTTTATACGTTAAGAGGTTCGTGAGATATGATTAAATATGTAAAAATCACAAAACAGACACACAGACGGAAAACTAAGCACTTTTGGACCTATGTTTATATGAACTTTTTTCTTATTTTTACCTGTACTATAAAATACTAAAATATTTTATCATAATTTCCGGACACCCTGTATAAATAAAAGTCCAATATCGTTGGACTTAACAGTGAAATTGGCATGCCTTAGTATTAATTTATTTATTGATCTAATTAAATGCTCTCAATCCAATCTCAACTTGTTAAATTTGTTTTAAACTTGTTATGTTTTAAAGAAATTTATTGACTGTTAATTATTAATTATTTATTATCTATCTTTACTTTTTGCTATTGTTGTTATTTATTTATATTTATTTTTATGGTTAATGTTAAAGCTCTAATAAAAGTTTCTGAGTGATGTAATTAGACTGGCCGACAACTTATTCTAAAATATATTATGTTCATAACTTATTCCGCGCGAGCTCTGTGAGCTCTTGGAATGTACACATGTTTGTTCATATTCTTAAAAATAAAGAGTTTGTCTATTGTCTATTGTCGCTTGTATTAAGACCCTTGTTTTAAAGAATCATCATTCAATAACTAATAAGTATAATATAATTTACATAAATCAGCATTAAAATATCGTCATAGGTACCAATAAATTTACAACTGAGGTTTCATATAAAGTGAAGAGTGTGTACGCAGCTGCGTGTTTACATTTCCTTCGCAAACATCCATTAAGTTCTGTCAGCTTTCTCACACACATTCAACTCTTTTTCCAGACATGCAATAAAATTCTTTTTATTTAGTAAGATTTCTTATATCTAATATTAAGGTATGGATTATAATTCCACCAGCTTTAGCCTACGAAATTCATTACTGTTTCATTATGTATATAAGACTTTTTCCCTACCCAGATTTTAATTCAGGGTTAGGCAGATGACTACAAAATATCTTTGAATTTATAACGCTAGATTTTTCTCACGATTGAGGCTAGTTATAAAGTGATTATACTATTGAGGTATTTGATCCTACTTACAGCATTTGTTGCAATTACATATGAACTCTTTATATATAGGAACTTTGAAATTGTGTATTAGGCTGAATTCTTAAATTCTGCTTACCATTAAAAATGTCAATAGTGCAATCACTTTAAATATAAGCGATAGAAAATTTGAAATTGTGTATTAGGCTGAATTCTTCAAATAATTCTGCTTACCATTAAATTGTCGATAGATAAATGTGAATTCCATGTAAATAGATAAATGTGAATAAGTAAAAGTTGCAGGTTTTTATGAAAATTACGTTTAATTTCTATATGTATTATACTTCGTACCAACGATGAGCTTCTTTCCAAGAATTAAAAATTAGAATATACTGCACAACATAAGAACCTTATTTAGTTTAAACTCTGTAGTAAACATTACATAACGTTATATAACCTCTTGAAACACTGGCTTAGCAAAGAACTTGTTCCTCAAAACACATTACATTCCTCAGTGCCGCTCCTGTGGCCACTCGCAACACACAGACTCGGCGGGAGGCTGACGCAGTTTGCATTGCTAAATGGGCCTATTAGTGCAGTGACTGTATTAGTCCAGTAATTAGCCCCCTCACGGCTTAGCCAACTTGCACCGAGTTTAACTGTAGGCAATAATTAATACGTAGTCAAATTAACTTGCAATGGAATTAGAAGTATTTTATACCAAAAGTGTTAAGAGCTAAACCTAAAATACTTCTACATTAATTTATATTTTTCCCAATGATTGCAAAAATATAGCGATATGAACAACTAGGCATGAAGAAAGGTTCATGAAAATATTTATCTTCTTTATTACTATTCGGTACCACTAAGTTTAAAGTAATAATGTATGGATTTGATCTTGTGTTAAATGACATTTAAGTGAGCTCCTAGCATCTTGTAGTTAATGGAAAATAGTTTAAAGTTTACTGAATTGTTTTAATATGATGTTTGGAATATATCGATCTCATCATTGTAAATATTCTTAAGACATTCGCCTCCTACTCGGTTGTTCAAACATAAAAAGGTTAAACATAGAATATGAATCGCATGAGGAAATACTGACGTTGAAAGTAACGTAAAAAACTTCTACAAAAATTCCTTAAAAACTGTCCATATACTTAGTGTTTTTGGCCCTTGGATAAAACATTTAAATCATTTCAATCTGAATTATTGTATAGCAGCAGCAATTAAAAAATTAATTCTTGAATTTACACACCGAGTAGAATGTGCCTAGCATGTGTTATTGTATTGTAATACCATAGTATTAGAGGTTTTCCTCGAATTAACGACACATACTATCGCTGAAGTTATTTTATTAACTTAGCCCCGATTGTTATTTTATTAATTAGGTTAAAGAGATTAGCATAATATTTAGTCGAGATTGTTTGCACGACTCATTAATTAATTATTTTATTTTAAATTCATAGCTAAGTTAGAATACAAAATAGAAATTTTTGTACTACGTTAATGTGACCTGTTGACGGTCACATTAAGTTTATCAAGGACTTTGGGAATTTTTGCCCAATAGTTAAGTTTAAAAAAATCACTCTCCACTCTATAAAGTACTATATTATTAAGAGTAGTTTTAGGAATGAGACAAAATACATCCATCTAAATTGTTTAGTCAAATGCAATATTTGTTTGAATACAGAAATCAGCTAGTCACAGATTGAAGAATGCACTAGGCCGCATTGACGATAGTGCGTTATTATGACAGTCTCATTTCACTAGATATACCAATCTGTCAATAGGCTTGTCCTGCAATATTCGGTAGATAATTATAATTTAAAAAGTGGCAGATAATTAATATGGTAGTGCTACACAGATTTATTGAGATATATTTATCTAAACAACTATAACTAATAGAAACCTTTCCTCTTTTAAAAGTTTCCTTTTGCTAGGAAATAATTATCAGTAAATTTTATTATAGTACGTTACAAAACTAAAAAATAGTGTAATAAAACAAGATAGACTAAATATTCACTTCATGTTTTTGCTTCGTCCATTTGGTATACATAAATAATCATGATAAGTATTAAGTATTAAATATCTGTAGACATGGACCCTTTCAAAATGATTTGAGGTAACGTGCATTACAGTTTTCACATCCAAATAAATTATATACCAAATTTTTTAGCAAAATGTAGACATAAAGTAAAAGCCCGACATTATTGGCTGGCCGGCGACAGGGTTGCGGCATTGATAGCCTCATACGCGGTCCTTGTATACGCACCGCTGGAGATCAGTTTGGCTTATACAGTACAAAGCAGACAGGCTGTGCGGTGGGGGGATGGACAGTATAACACTTCAGCACTGGTTAAAAAGTATCCTTCAGTAGCCAATCAAGACTGAATTTTATTTATTTACCTAGGTACCTGGAGATTTAAAGATATGAGTAGTGAAAACGACTGTTCTAACGACTGTTCTAATCTTCTAAATGCTTGTGTTACTAACTGATACCAAATTTCATCTTCATGTCAAAATCGATGCTAGAAATCCATATTTTCCAATTTGATATGTATAATAAAATCCATAAAATAATTTTTTTAATTGTATATTATTGCACACCTTGAAACCGACAATCCTAGAGCATTCATAGAATGAACAATTTTGGCTTGTTTGCTGATTCACTTTCATGAGATAAAAGTGGTATTGCGATGACTCTATAAGAGAAAAGTGGCAGTAATTAATTTATTATTGATGAAATATTGAACAAAGAAAAGTCAACCCATATTAATGACCGAACAATTGACATATATTTAATTTCGTAAGGCGATTCTTTGCGTCAAAATTGTAGACGTCTGGCAAGTCGTAGAAAGATGGAAGAGGGCTCAAATTAAAGGTCTCTATTCCGTGATGGCGGGAAAAATAATGAAATTACTTGAAATTCACGGGAAAACGAGAAATAACGTAAAATATCTGCCATTTAAAAAGCATTGGGATATAAAAACGTCTGCTTTGTTTACATAAAACATGTGGTGTTGACACTTGATTGAAAACCATGTGGTAGGCTAGATATATCTATAAGGTAGATGACTAGATTTAGTTTGCTTTGAAGGTATTTTGTACTGTAATAAATAAGGATTGTTTGGATTTTCCCTCATAAGGGGCTTTTAGCCCCTTCAAGCCACTAGTTGACATTTATTTCTATGTATTCGTGAACTACATCGAAGTATGTTTTGATGAATGACTTAACAATTATTGACAAGCAAACAACTCAACCTTTAAATTCAAGGTTTGTTCGCTCTTTTTATGCTTTTTCCACTTGACGGAATAGTCGCCCAAACATTCCACCGCAATTTTTGAATCTACAACAACCGTTAACACGGTAAAAAGAGCTACTTTTACTGAAGGAACATTGTACGCCGAGATTGGGAGGGAATTATTCCCCGAGCTCCCGCGTTGTTCTCCGTTTCTGTTTATTATCACTGCGGCAGTTCCCTCGCTCTCCCGTCATTAACTCTGGTTAAATACGGATCTAGTTTTACTCGCATGCGCTCGCTCATCATTGAAATAGTGTACTTTACATAATGTAAACTTTGCATGAATTTATTACCTTTATAAATTTATCTCTAACAAGAAGAAAAAAAAAGTTTTCGTATTACTGACACAGAAACATTTGTTTTCAGTTCCTTTTTGTTGGCTCGAAAGTTACCCATTGCCGTCCAAGGCCGGCGAAAACTTTTATCTGGCCTAGGCCGGATAAATCCTGATTTGCAGCAAACCTACGTTGAATGCTTGGTTATTGGTTACTTTTTAGAGGAATGTAGTGGCAGCACTAGCAGAAGTGGCAAATTTTTGTTCTGTTTGTTATAGGTTATGTTCGAAGGATTGATAAACGTATTGGTTTATGCAAGGACTACGTCATGATTGAAAGTATGTTTTTTTCTGAGTAGAATGATGAAAAATATCGTACGTTACACGGCCGGGAAGTTTTGCCGTACTCGCATGAAACTCCCCCACCCGCTTTCGCTCGCGCGGGAACTATCATGCTCGTCCGGCAAAAAAGTATTTTCGGGCCTAGTAGCGTAATATATTATATTCGTTCACTGATGTTAATAAAAAAAAAGCTATTAATACTATTCTAAGTGTTGGATTTTTTGAAATTTTAATATTACCTTATATTAAACTAGCAATCGGCTTGGTGTCACGTAAAACTTTTTTGTTTTTCGTTTTTACCTTACGACCAAGTTGACAAATGTTAAGTCCAAAGTTGAATCACCTCTTTCTAACGAACCCCGTTTGACGTTACCCGCTGGAAACAGCCAAATACATTCCCGAGCCTGTGTCTCGCTCCATTGTCTGTCGTTTCAGTCAAACTGTCGGCGCTAATTAACGCAGCCACGTCAGTGAAGATGGGGTTGCTGTGTTGTACTGGACGATATGTGGCACACATTCAAAATTGCAGTCCTATAGCGTAATTAAGTAATATACATAGAAGGCAAGATAGCTCCGCATAAATAAAGATACATGGTAGAACCTAGATATTTTTATTCAAAATCAAACGGTAGATCGATAAAGGTTCGTTTTATTTTAATAATTTAATTAAAATATTTTTATTATTAAAATAATTATTTAATTTTAAGAGTGTGATTAAATTGTAAATTATATTAATTTACCAACAAATATTTTTCAATCATTGTTTTGAACAAATAATGCCTCGTGAATTCGTCATCAGTAATAAATCACCAGCAGTCATGGAGACTGCGTTTCAAAACTTGATTAATTATAGGTTGTTGTTTCAATTCCAAGAAAGGCTTACCACAAAAACTGTTGGTTGCAGGGTACGGGGCGATAATGTTTTATGAAACCATACAGTAAAGTAAACTTAAAATTTATTTATGTTCGGTGTAATAACAATAAACAAATAATACCTTATTAGTTGGAATTATTAGTCTTGTTTTAATAATGAAATCGTAAGGGACAAAATGACTACGACTTACAATATATTTAAAAAATCAAGTCATGTTAAATAGCGAATCCATTAACAATTATTTGCCACTGTTCCATAGTATTTCAAACATCTGAGCAAGGAACTAAACGTTATTGAAATTATAGAAACTATTTTTTACCTTCTAAACAATAACTGCAGTCAACATTATTATTTAAAGTTATTGCTCACTTTCTAATTGATCGTTAAATTAACCTAAACGATTGTTATATTATATTGCTATTATGTTAAGAACATACATTTGGGTTCTGTATCATTTAGTGAGGATAACTGGGGGCTGATAAATAGTCTCTAGAGTGTCATAAACTGGCGAAATAAATCGCCACCAATGGAGAACTCTGAAAACGATCAACGTAGTTTTGACTGCATTCAAATCGAATTTTAATTGTTTTATGAACGAAAATCGAAATTCGAGAGACCCAACTGCGAGTCAACACTCAGTTCAAATTTTTCGGAAGGACATTGTTGATGAAAACAAGATGTTTTTCATATAAAATTGAATGCCGTATTCTGTTTTGGAATATCATTTTTTGTTTTTCAGAAATCGGCATTTTTGTATTTGCAATTAAAAAAAACATCGAAATCTGAAAAACTAAAAATGATATTACAAAACAGATAACGGCATTCAATTCGTAATACAAAAATAGTTTAAAATGATTGGTCACAACCCTACCTTTATATTTGAAACCACTTAGCTCATTTCAGAATGGCAGATCCAACATGGTGCCCCAAAATTTAAATCTGCCCAAATCACGTGAAAATGACTCAACAAAAACTGCTTATTGTTAATTATCATTATATAGCTTAGTTCTGAGGTTATTTCATTCTTTACAATCTATAAGGTTAAAACGGATTTTAAATAATCTTATAAGACCTCAATATCTTAAGAATAAGCAAATATTTTTAAAAACAGATCACGGCATTTGAACCAGAGAGAAAATCTAGTTTAAAATGATGGGTTAAAAACTCATTATCCATTACATTTGAAAAAAATATAGTTCGTGTCCAGGATGGCGGCGGAAAATGCCCCTTTACTCAAAATGAAGTATCTATTACACATCAACTATCGGTAATGGTAAAAAAAACACAAAAATTACATTGTTCTCGAATGGTGCATTACCTTCTTGCTTTCTTGTTCTTTTAGGGGTTGGTGGCGGCCATCTTGAAAAAACAAACTTCCGGTTGTCCGATTTTTATTCCGGAGAATTTTTTCTCTAAACTATCACGCAATTTCCGACCGAAATCCGAAGAAATACCTTATGTTGATTTTTGTTCAATCTTCAATGTTATATCGACTCAACTATTGTTGCTGACCAACCAGGTGATACTGTATATATAGCGCAATCAGACTGTCAAGATAATGCAGTATATTCAATACGGCCTAGTTGCATATTTCATTATGTACATTCGCTGACCTCTACATTTGTATAGCTATTACATTTAATCATAATTATGGTTTAGATAACTATATATGGAATATAATTTGATATATTTAGAGAGAAGGATTCGAATATACCGTTTACGAATTCATGCGGTGATAAAAAATGAATTATTTCGATCCCTCACTGTTGCTTATAGTTCATTCGTTTAACTTTAATAAAATAGAATAGATAGTAATTAAACACTTTAAACAAAATGTTATTGCTTAACGTAATGAATGGTTCAAGTCAGTTTTCTTTGATAGATTTCTGAGTCTTTGCGATTGGAAGCAACAGCGAAATTCCCTTGGGCAAATGAAGCGGTGGCACAAAACAATTCCTTTTAAATCAAGCCCTTCTGAACTCTTTAAAACCTTTCTTTGTGTTTCTTCAATTGTTCTATTGACAAATTAATCTAAGACCCAAGCCATAACTTTTAGTAATATACTTTAAAAAACTAAGTAGGAATTTCGAACGTACATATCGTTTTAGTATTATTAGTTTTTTCAACGATACAAAATATATGGTAAAAATCATAGTCATTACATTTATTAACAACCGCTTTCCAACGATTTTTTGTTTTCATATTAATGAATAATATTTTTCCCGTATCCAGTAATTTTGGTAAGGTTTTTTTAGAATTATGAAGATGAATCGTCAGTGATTGAAGTTTTTTATTTAACTTGAACAAAATGTTAATTTTATTTACCGGTTGCAAACAAATCAAAAATATATTAAGTTTATTCTTTCTTTTAGTGAATTCAAATTAATACTTACGTAATGCTTGTATATATGAGATTTGCTATTTCATTATTGTGCTGAACTATTGTCTTCTTGTGTTGTAAAATTTCAACTACATGAAAAGTAGAACTACTTCTTCTGTCCGGCTGCTCCTACGGTGGAGGCAGGATGGAGATCGAGTGTTTCTCCCGTGGGTGGGGTCGGTGGACTTCAAACTGGAGCTTAGTGCCCAAGTAAGCGGTTTGGACTGGGCCGCCACAGAGACGAAGGGTCTTTAAACTGGCCAGGGATTTCCTGAGGCTGAAGATGAGGGGGGAAGACTGGCGGGGGCGTGTAGTTCAGGGGAGGTGGGGCCAGGTGTGAAGGAGCAGATGGGCCCACAGGCGGGGCCTGGGGCACGAACATCCTCATTGGTATCTGCGGGGGCCCAAGCTCATTGCACACCAGAGTCGGCATATATCCTGGACGCAGTTGCGGCGGCAGCCTGGGATAGGAAGCTGTGTAGGCGGGGGCCGGGGCAACACCGGCGGAGTTCTGGGTGGAGTGCACGCAGGCGCAGGAGAAGTTACTTGGGCACCGAGAACCAGTTTGAAATCCACCGACCCCTCCGCGAGAGAAAACACCCGATCCCATCCTACCTCCCCCGGAAGAACAGCCGGACAGAAAAAGTAGCTCTACCTTGCTTGTATTAGCTATTTCATAACATGAGAAGATTCAAAAAGATTTATCATTCGTCACACTAATTAACTAAGAATTGTGATATCAACAGGCATTATAAGTAATAGTTTAAATTTATTTAAGAGTTATCATGGCTGTTTGAATACTAATTTTAGTGCCTCTTAATCAATTTCTAAAATTGGTGCCGTATACAGAATTAGTTATAAAAAGAAAATCTTGAAAAAAATATTGAAGTCCTTTAGATGCAAAGATTAGTGACTAATACACATTTAGCCTTCAAAAGCAAGCGTGGTTTCTAATTTCAATTAATATCCTCTTTAATTCTATAACTGCAAATTTCTCATAGTTACCATCAGAGCTATGTAGCCGGAGCGTTGGCGCTGGTGTGAGAGGATGATTTACAAGGCGTGATTACGGCAAGCCTCGCCCGACTGCGTGCTGCAATATTGTCGGCAGCGGCCGGATCTTTAACGTAATCATAGGGCGATACACGCCCGCTTTCTGCTTCAAAGTGCCCCTTTTATGAAATGATTGTTTGATGAATATTTTACCTTGGGTGCTTTTCATTCCTGCTGCAAACCATTGGGCTGGTAGTCTATTGATAGTTTTTTGTTTTCTCTCTCTCTCAGTAAAGATATTACTTTGATGCCAAATAGTGAAGTAAGCTAATTCAGTTATTTTAAATCCATTTTGCTTCGGCGGGAATGTGGATCAGTGAGGGAAGGAATATCAGGCCAAGTGGGGAATGGTAAAGCTGGATCATAGGCAAGGGCAATGGCAACGGAGTTTCAGAAAATGACTGTTTAAGTCCCAGTAGTAGTCCTATTTCGGAAAATTATGCAAATACTGGGAGTATAACTTCGGCTAGTGACGATAACAACTGTTGTAGAGCTACGGTAAAAAAAGTGGACCAAGAGCAAGCCCTGGCAAATGACGAGAAATAGTACTCTTAAATCATTTATTTTTACTACTAAAAATCATTAAAATAAACTAAAGTAAAATTAAATTGGTCTGAAAGTAAATTCTTTAGTCTTTTAGAAGTTATATGAGGATTAAAATTATGGTTCAAAGTAATTAGTAGTTTTTTATAGTCCCCCCCCCCAAATAAAAACAGAATGAAGTTATCTTAAATGATATAAATTGATTGAGAAAATATATTGAATATCGATTATTTCACGTGCGAATTTTTATTGATATCGACGGAGATCAGAGCTGCTTTCTGGCGGTATTTTTATGTCCGATTTAGGAAAAAACATTAGGAGAACGTTTGGTCTTTTACGTGTAATTTTTTTCAATAATAATAATTGTAAAACTTCTTTAAAATTAAGAGAATGATCGTCAACCAAACAGCATGTAATGTGATTTTCCGAAAATATATTTGTCACATTTCATTAGTAGTCTTTTTAATTGAAATAATGTTATTTGAATTCCATGGTTTAACGTATTTATTTTTCCTCAATGTTGAAGTTTATGGAAACGGTAAGGGCATGCTATTGTTTGTGAGTTCAACCAATGATGCTATAAAAGAGCGTACGCCAAATGAAAGGTAAACTCAATCTTAGTCACAAGTTGCAAACGTTCGACGTCATTTTGGACATATGGGAACATAACACAAAAAACAAACGGGTTTTTCCCTGTGTTTTTTTGGTGGCGATTAAAAGACATAATTTAATGAAAAACAGACGATTTAATAAACAGTTTTGACTTTTTATCTTGAAAATTGCATCCAACTGAAAACACTTAATTTACTACATAAAAGAAAAGTAAGTTTTCCGTAGGTTGAGTGTTTTGAAGGTATTAAGCTTGTGTAGATCCAGAGATATACGTTTTGCAGGGAAGAAACGGATTTTTTTTCGTTTTGTTTGCCTTGTTAACAAAGTTATTAAAAATAGAAAAAATAATTAAAATGCATTCTGACGACTTAAAGAAGATTAATCACGTGTCACTTTAATCGAAAAAAATCGGCTAAGTAGTTGACAAGTAGTCAGGTTTTATTCGCTGTGTCGCTTACTTTGCCGGACAGTTACAACCGTCCCTGAGCCCGTCATATTGTGTCGAGTTTTTTCCAATGCCCGCGGTCACGGTACAAACTGACACGCGCTGATGAAATTTGCAATTCATATTCGGGCATAAACCTCAACTTGCTTTCAGCAGCTTTGTTTGGTCACTGAAACATGCTATGCGAGATATTTAATAAATTATTTCCTAATTTTTTTATCTAATAGCCTAGATAAGGGCACTTAATCAGTCACTGGTATAATTTTTTACTAGGAATGTGCGAGTAGTGATTTTGGAAGTCGAGTCGAGTCGAGTTTTGAAAAACACCAACGAGTTTCGAGCTTTATCGAGTTGATGCAACGTATTTTTCCGGACCGTGAATTTATTTTTAATACCTCAGCATATTAACTTTGTATTAGGGATCAGCTCAGAGGAAGCCAAGGTTCGGATCGGTTCGATTGGCAAGTTATTATGAGTTCGGCTCAGTGGATGGAGCATTCAGTAGCCCGCTGGAAGTTCATCATCACCAAACTCTCTTGCAAAAGGGAGCGATTCTCACAGGTTGCTTGATACAGCAACAAGAGGTACTGGGAGTGGGTCTTACGGTTAACCAAAAAAAGAAAGAATCGAGGATTCGGTCGGGTCGAAAATACAGCACTCGGACAGCCGGTTGCCTGGTCGGCAGCTCGGCGGTGGACACAGGGTAGGAAATATCCTAATTAATTACGTAAACCTAAATAAGGAAATTAATACCTACCAAATTCCAGGTCCCAGGTTGCCTGTTACGGAAAAAAAACATTACTGGGACTCACAGGCGACGCCCTTACTCGTAACTTCCCAGGTTGCCTCAATGGCAACAAAAAAGGCTGGGTAACTCGTAAACGACCGCTAGCCGTAGGCTCGATGAGGGGGAGACCACGTTGATGGCTACAACAAGCGGGGTCCACACCAGACGAGTATCATTAGTCGTAATCGGGAGAAAGGCCGCTCGCCAGTATCAGAAAAGTGCCGTTCGCCGCTGAGGCCTAAGAACCGCTATATAATGAGCTCAATGCCGGTCCAATCGTCAAACGGCCCACTGGGGGCGTTAGAGCAACCAAATCAGGGGCTCGCCGTGAGCTTACCGGCCGCGCGCAATATTTAATAGCCCAGGCTGCCTTAACGGCAGCTGCGAAACATTGGGAACAACAGCCGCACCGTTAGCCAAGTCGGCTGTCAAATTCAGGTTGCCGTTTTGGCAACAAAAGACTGGGTAATTAATCAATTCACCGGCGGCACGCAATAATTAATGGCCCAGGCTGCCTTATCGGCAGCTTAGAAGTACTGAGCAACAACAACCGAACCGTTAGCCAAGTTGGCTATTACACCCAGGTTGCCATTTCGGCAACAAAAGACTGGGTAAATAATCGGAAACCAAACTAAAAATATATTTGCCTCTACTCAGGTTGCCTTAGCGGTAGCTGAAAAAACTGATAGTATTAATACCGGAATACCAAACGAAAAATTATTACTTTAACCCTGGTTGCCCAGCAACAGGTAAAAGCCTGGGTTTACCAAAACGAAAATAATTCAACCTTTCTTAGGCCTTGGAAACAAATGCTCGAAATGCCGAATAATATTGGAAAGGAATACCATAAATGTCGAAATAATATCAAACTAAGGCCTACCGTGCACCGTGAACAAGTCGGGTGTCAGTGCCAGCCACTAGACGTGTTCACTAGACGGGTTCTTGGTCGGAGAAAGAGTGAGCGAGGCACCGGCTGTGGTGGCACTTGCCGAGACGGTCACTACTGCGCATGCGCTAACTCCCCTCCACCCCCTACTGTCCCCACTCCCGTGGAGAATTCTGGAGATCGTGCGTGAGAGAGCGAAAAATAGTAAGGTTGCTTAGGGCTATAATTTAAGAATACCGTTACCAGGCGGATAAAAGCACCAAATTTGGCATGAAGGTACCTTAGGGTATGTTGCCTTAGGGTATACTAATAAATTTTAGCTTAGGAGCCCTTTTGAATTTTGAAAAATTTCCATACACGGCACCATAATCCAAAATGGCAAATATATATATATATATATATATATATTGAAAACATTTTATTTATGGGTATCCAAGCTAATATTTCCCAAATATCGATTAAAAACCACCGCCTTACTTGCTGTGTAGTAAATACGTAATTTTTATTGGGTATTAATTTTTAGCCGCCATCTTGGATCCGCCATATTGGATGTAAGAAATTTTTTTTAATTTGAATGTAGTATTGCGACACATCATTACAGACTAGATTTTCACGCTGATTACAATGCTGAAATCCGTTTTTGAAAATATGCATTCGTTAAAAAGATATGCTAAAATAAAAATTCACCCCTATAAATTTCTTATGGACGTTTAATATTTTTAGCATTTTTTTGGATAATTAATTTTTCTTATTTCTCTCATTATAATTAAGATATGTAGTTAATTTTAGTATTAAAATACTCACTGAAATAGCGGCTCTCATTTGAGATATTAGTCATCAATTTCGGACGAGTGACAGATGAGCTATAAGGCTTAGTAAGAACTCAAAAATCAACTTTTTGGAAATTTGGTTTTAATTAACTATCTATACTTCCGGTTCTAATTAAGGTATTTAGTTCATTTTAGTCTTAAATAATCAGTAAACCAGCAGCTTTCAGGTGAGCTGATTCTCAATAAAATCAGATTAAAGTTTAGGTGACTTATGAGCTTTCATTCAACATAAATTCGTTTTATTTGCATAATTTTACAGTTCATCAAGGATTTCTCTAGTTCAAAAGAAGACTAAAAAATAGTAAGGATCTTAATCGACCCTGTAGACTATTGACTTTCATTTGAGTCATAAATTATTTTAATAGATTGAGTTTCAAGCAAGTTGTGGTTCAAAAACCCACATAAAATAAAAATTTTCAGACATTTTTGGTTATATAAAGACTGTTATCTCCAGTTCTAGGACAGGTATTGAGTTCTGAATGCTTTTAAAATACTCAGTAGAATATCAGCTTCATTTTGAGACCACGATCACTTAATTCGGAAAAGTTAAGGGTGATATATAATTCAATATTAAGCGTAGAATGTGGAAATAACTAATCTTTATGTCGTAATGAGCCTTAAAATCCGTGTACAACCTAACAGATTTTACGTATCAGTATTTCAAACGAAAGCCGAAACGATATAACTGCGTATTTTAAGACCAAAATGAACTAAATACCTTAATTAAAACCGGAGATATAGATAATTAATTGAGTTCTTACTAAGCCTACAGCTCATCTGTCACTCGTCCGAAATTGACGACTATCTCAAACGAGAGCTGCTATTTCAGTCAGTATACTAAAATTAACTACATATCTTAATTATAATGAGAGAAATAAGGAAAAGTTATCCAAAAAAATGCGAAAAATATTAAACGTCCATAAGAAATGTATAGGGGTGAATTTAAATTTGAGCATATCTTTTAACGAATGCATATTTTCAAAAACGGATTTCAGCATTGTAATCAGCATGAAAATCTAGTTCATAATGATTTGTCACAACACCATCTTTACATTTAAAAAAAATTGAGTTGATATCCAAAATGGCGATCCACGATGGCGACCGAAAATTATGATCCTGTCAAAATAAAGGATTAACCATTAAACAACGATAGGCGTTGTTTCCAAGTCAATATCTAAAAAAATACATGTAAAAAATGCAGTAAAGTAACTTTTTTTTCAAAGATGACCCCATGTTAATTGTGATTTTACATACAACACTCGGATTTTGGTACCGGGTGTGGTCATTTTTAAAAATTCAAAAGGGCTCCTAAGCTAAAATTTATTAGTACACCATAAGGTACCTTCACACCAAATTTGATGCTTTTATCTGCCAGGTAACGGTAATTTCACTAAGCCACCTCACTAAAAAGAGAAAGCGACTGGGAAACCGGTTTTAGCGCCGCTAACTACCTTTTAAAATAATACTTTGTTAGGCCGAAAAATAAAACCGTTACATCGAGTTTTTTAAAGTTTATAATATAATGGTCATCTATTTCTACATAATCGTCCAAAATTATTATTATTACTCAAATACAAATTACAATTTTTAAGTAATTAATCTTAAAAGAGTTACTGAACTAAGAGCATAATATATGCCAAAATGATGATACCAAAAAAGAAATAAAACCTTTTACTTAAACTCAAACTAATTCTTGATTTGATATATTTTTCAAGCCTAACTTGTGTTTAAGGCTTACCTGGATTTTAAATGGAATGAAAACACTCACTATAAGCCATGACCAATTATCTGACTCAATACCTGACTCGATTAAAATATTTCCTTTGAGTTATTCACAAAGGTACATTTTTATTCATGTAACTTTCAACAAAAACTAAGTTCATTTATTTGCAATGGTTTCTAAAATATAACAAAAATAATTTTTTTAAGAGATGTAACGTTACATAACCTCAAACTTTATAGAAAAGATAGAGTGATATAAAAATTAATTTGTCTTTAATGACTCAAAAGAACTTTGGACTTCAAGTATAACGAGGCTTCAGTTATGTTCGTTAATGATGGATTGACATTGTGAAAATGGCCGTAATATTCTTTCGCACGTACCAATACTGGGTAAACGGCGGGAGTAACTGCTCGACTTGAACTTTCGAGTATTTTGGAATAAGTCGAGTCGAGTCGAGTAGTGCATACTCGGATCGAAAAAACTCCATTCTCGAGTACTCGCACACCTCTATTTTTGGGAATTAATCTTCGATTTTTTCTATGATTGGTCCTGATTTACCGACAGCGATATTGAAGTAAATTTTGTATATACTAAGTTTTTGTTTCACGTTGATGTACAGTAAAAGAGCTAAATATGAAATTCGCTACAACTAGAGAGCGAAATACACCATTTTATAGTCACTCGACAAGGAAAGGACAGTTATTTCCTCCGTAATTACTCCCGTATGATAATAAAGACTTATTACATCCTGCAGTATAAAATTGTGAAGACCTCTCGGGACGGCCGGGCTCCTGGGTCTCAACCTAATTATTTTTCACCGGGATGGCAGCGCACTGCAGCGATACCAATTTCACTTCAATTATATATTGCAAAACTAATTTGTTCGTTTATTTATTATTTATATCTCAAACAATAATCATGACAGCTTTAGACATTCTATTGTATGTAGTGAATAACTGAGAACGGCGACGTTTCTCTATTTAGTTTTTTATCTAATTTGATGCAGGAAAGACCTACTGATTTCGAGAGAAATGAATACAAGTTATAATGATTTAAATTCATAGCTTTTGTTGGAAATAAATTCGAACAAAAAGTTAATTAGGATTCAGGGGATTGAACTTATGTTTGTACATTGATAGACTTTGCATTCACTTAAATGACATAATCTCAAAATGTGTTATGTATTCTGAAGTAAACTACTAACTCTGAAAAATGTATAATGATATGTTTTGTAATAACAATCATACCACCTTAAATGATATTGGCATTGCTCTGTAATAATTCCTTTTTGAATATTTTCTTAAATTTCCATGCGTTGTCAAACTTTGAAAACCTTAACTATCTCTTGAAATGTATTTTTTCTTGCTTTAAGGCTATAAATGAACAAAACCCGTTGTTTTTTTGGAAGAAAATAAAAATCTTTATATTCTTTGTCTGTTCACAAAATTTTGTACTAATTGAAATATCGAGGTTTGTAAACTAAAAGTGGCCCTCAATACTCCATATCAAAATAAATATTTAAGGCCATAATAGATACACCAAGGTGCGTATCACACAATAAAATACTTGATAAATTATTTAATAAAAAATGCGATACAGCTGATTTTCAAAATAAACATTTACATTTTTATTCGAAAATCAGTGTTGTACAAAATAGCTGGGTACAATACTTTTTTGATATCTATTGCGGCCCTAACCATGTCAACTATTTTATTAATAATTTTTTATAAAATATTTGATCTGACCAATCCATAATCAAGATTCAATTACTCAAAATCAGTTATTACCAAATATTTTATAAATATTTTGCTATATATTTGGTAGGGTAATGGGGCCGAAGTTTGAAGTTGGTTCTTCAAGTGGTTTATAATTTGTATCAAACTATGAAAAATCCGTACAGACCGACGACGGTAAACAAAGCGAGATAGAACATATGTGCCTCAAAACGTTTTTGATTATTTTGACACAAAGAATCATTTTACAAGGTTTTTGGATCTACGGGTGACGCTGTATTAGATTAAACATATATATTCAGATCGGCGAAGAGTTATAACTGATTCAATAAATGTTTAATATAATCTTCTGCTTTAAAAAAAAAAACAATAAATAACGGGTTTTTAATCTAGCTATTCATCATTTAAATCGGACATTTTAAGGATGAGTTATTAACTCGTGAATATTGTTTGAGTTCGGTTTCATCATGTTTTTTTAAGGGGCAGCATAGACCTTCTAGTTTCTTATGAAACCACTAGTTAAAAACTGTCGTCAGCTTTCAGGAATATTTGTAATTGGATTCATCAGTGGTTAGTTCAAATTAGATTCTTATATGAATAATAAAGAAGCTATTAAAATATGTAAGCACCATCCAAATATATTTTCTTTCTGGAATCAATACTTAATAAGTTTTTCGATATTTTTTATTCTTTTATTTAGGGATTTTTTATTTTCCCGGACAGAACCGGAATTAGTAGTCAAAAATTACTGAAATTTTAAAAACCATAGTTATAAATTTCATGAGATTTGCAGCACGAATGCAAGAGGCCGCCAACTTCTTTTAAGTAAAAAGGGAACAGTAGTAAGATATCTTGCAGCATTTTGGTGTATAACTCCTTTACCTAGACTTCACGATGTATATCTCTTTGGTTTTGTCTGATATAAAGACATTTAACGTATCTGTAGGTGACTAACTGTGCTTTCCAATGTTAATTTACTTCCCACCTGTTCCCTGAGGCACCAAATAAGTTAATTGGAAATCCTACATATTGAGCACCACAAGGGGTTGGCTTGACTCCTTATTAACTCTTACTCTGGGGCGAATGTGGCTGGGACAGGCCGCGGAGCAAGGGAGTGTGTTGCTCGGCGCCGGCGGCTCCGTCAACACCAGCAAAGGTCACGATGGGCCGCAGGCTAGCAGGTTGTAACACTAGCTTGCGTTAAACAATATCATTTCTCTACCTTTTCATCAGCACAAACGCACCTTGTTTGAAATGATGGGGCACAAACGCACATATTATTTATTGGAAATGTAAAATTGTAAACTACACCCAAGATTTTTTTTATTTCTGATAAGAATCTACCTTAAATAAATTGGTACTTTTAACTAAAAACATTGCAGCATCACGATGATAATAGTATATTTCACTACTAGTCACGAAAGTAGCCTATTTCGGGACAAGATAGTGTTTTACTTGCGAGGCGTAAGCCGAGCATATAAAACACTATCGAGCCCCCAAAATGGGACTTTTGTGACGAGTTGTGAACAATACTTTTCATCACGATGCAAATAAGTAACCAAATTTAATCATCCAACATTTCATAATTCAGTCGTTTTTCTATAACCAAACACAATACGGCTGAACTGTCTATTTTAGTTATTTAGAGTCAGCTGGTTGAACTGTCAAAATAGGAAAACCTTTTGTCTGGGTACGGCAAAATTTTGTTTTGGTACGGAAATGGTTTGTTTGGGTACGGAAATGAAATGTTTGGGAACCGAAAAAGCAGCGGATCTGTATTTGTTTTAATGTAAGGAAATAAAAGGATCTTTATTTGTTTGATGTAAGGGGTGAGAGTTTTCGTAGGTCTCAGCTGTATGGTAACGGCCAATTTTCGTGTACAGAGTGATGAAAAATTAATAATTGCATTGAGGTGTGTAATCTGTTTTGCAGCTCCGAACGTCGTAAACCCCTTTTGATTTTTTGAATCCAGTGAAAAAATCCAATCTGGACTCCCTATGTAAAAAAAGTTTACAACTGATCCGGGGTAGGGTATTGCCTAGTTACATAGACATACCAAATTTTCAAATCGAAATTCTTTAGAAAGTCTTTAGACAGTTATTAATTCATAATAATATTGTTTGAAAACTGTATGTATTATTAGGGAATTTTTCCCGTTTCGTCCTTTTCTAATTGAGAAAAATCACTATTTTACACTTGATTTTTATCGTTGGCTTATGTTAATTGAATTACACCGGGTGAAACGAAAAAAATCCCGAACTGAGGAACTGAAACTTGTCACTCAATCATAAACTAAAAAAAGGAGTTTCAAATATTCTCTACTGTAGAAAGCTTAAAACATTCCCATTGACAGAAATATACTTGAATAAACCCATGAACTTAACAGTCTAATTGGCCATTACACTTTGAAAAAAGGACAATTTACAGTAAACATAATAAGGAACAAGGTTTGTTTGAGTTGAAAATTTATTTATGCGAAGCGTTGGCGGTGTAAATCACATGCTGTGATTTACAGCATGTGATTATACGGCCAGCCTTGCCTAAATTTCCCGCTGTAATATCGTCGGAGGGCTGCTAGCCCTGTCACGTAATTACAAGGTAAGGAGACAGTGTAGAACGTCGCAGGAAGCATGTGTACTTTGCCGGTATCGTCGGAGGGCTGCTAGCCCTGTCACGTAATTACAAGGTAATGAGACAGTGTAGAACGTCGCAGGAAGCATGTGTACTTTGGTGGTATCGTCGGAGGGCTGCTAGCCCTGTCACGTAATTACAAGGTAAGGAGACAGTGTAGAACGTCGCAGGAAGCATGTGTACTTTGCTGGTATCGTTGGAGGGCTGCTAGCCCTGTCACGTAATTACAAGGTAATGAGACAGTGTAGAACGTCGCAGGAAGCATGTGTACTTTGCTGGTATCGTCGGAGGGCTGCTAGCCCTGTCACGTAATTACAAGGTAAGGAGACAGTGTAGAACGTCGCAGGAAGCATGTGTACTTTGCTGGTATCGTCGGAGGGCTGCTAGCCCTGTCACGTAATTACAAGGTAAGGAGACAGTGTAGAACGTCGCAGGAAGCATGTGTAGTTTGCTGGTATCGTCGGAGGGCTGCTAGCCATGTTAAGTAATCACAAGGTAAGGAGGGGTGAAGGCCGCCCGGAAAGCCTGTGCACTCACCGTCGGAGGGCTCCAACCTCTGTCACGTAGTTACAGGGCAACGAGGGTGCGAGTCCCATCGCAGAAAACACGTGTACGTCGCCTGTACCGTCGCGTCGGTCGCTGGTGATGTCATGTGATTAGAAGGAATTAAAATCCATTGTTACAAGGAAGCACGAATGTGTAATCCGTCGCAGAGAGTCTCGCACTTTTTCTGTACCATCGGCGCCTGCTTGCTCTGATACGTAATCACAAGGGAAGGAAAGAGAGTAATACATCGCAGAAACCCTGTGCACTTTGCGCATAAGGATTGTATTGTGACCCATCGTTTCAATAACGCTGAATTCAATGCCGCAAACAGTTTTTGATTATAATATTTAGTTTTTTAAAATTCGTATTTTTTGAGATTTGTATTAGAAAAATGTCAATATAGAAAACAATCTTGACATTTCAAATAACTTACCTAATTTGAAAAAGGCTGATTCAAGATACTTGCCGAATTATTATACAGGTGAAAATGAAGTGAAAATTACTCTAAAAGTTCATGTGGTGGTTGATCGTCATTATCTAGTGGTTATGGACCTATTTTATATCAATTCGTAATGTTAAAATTGGATTAAAATAAATTGATAAGAAATATTCATAACTTGAGAATCAATCGAGATTTTGAAATGCGGGTTGCGGTATTGTAATCAGTGAAAAAATCTGGTTTGGAATGATGGGGCACAACACCACTTTTATTTTGGAAAAAATACTTTGAATCCAATATGGTGGATCCAAGATGGCGACCGAAATTGTGTATCCACTAAAAATGACGTACTCTCCATCCAAAAATGTTTGCATTTGGTAGGGGATTGAGTTTTGAAAAAATGTAGAAAAAAAGTTAGGGGGAACTATCATGCGACACCTGGTTTACAAAGTCGAGATGATTGACGGCATTGTTTTTCTTATGGAGGAAATAAAATCATTACATATCTCGATATTTTAATGATGAATATGTTTCAAGGGTTTTCAATCTATTTGAAATCACTTTTAATTTATATATTTCATGCGTCTTTAATTTTAATAATGTTTGGAGAATTCAAACTTGTCAGTACCAGTACCGACCCTACACGCTTTGCATTTTCAGGGGTGTGATGAAATATTACGAGGCGCAATTGTTCCAAGACAGTGGGAGTTAATCGGATCGTGAGCTCTTTTCACGTCCTTTCTCTAGAACATCTTGTTGGACAGTTCCTCACCCAAAAATACTTTTAATTGACTTAGTCTTAAAACTGGAAGAATAACTGTAATACTCTAGATGTTCTGTAAGAACGGTAGAACTTTTATTGTACTAAACTTTATTAAGTATACATTTACAATGGATCTGAAAAAAGGGCAGCTGTATTAAACTATTGCGGGAATTAAAAACTCACGATAAGAAGAATTATTTAAAACGTTAAGACTTTTGTGAATTTGTCAAGTTAATAACTAAACGAATCTAATGTGCTAATTGCTATACGTGAAGCTAATTGAATCTAAAAGATATTATTTTCTTATGGGTTAGGATAAAAAATACAGTATATTAATCTTACAGCTTAATATGAGAATACAATCTTTAACAATATACAATACATTAAAATAAAATGTAATATTGGATAGTTCGTTTATAAAAACTATAATCAAAAATTACATTTACTTTATTTATTGTTGTAGCAACATTAATTTAGTTTCAATATAATTATTTCCAAAGCAATAATTCTAATTGCATATCTATTAATAATACTACGTTATGTGATTAGTGATATACTCTGCCATCGATTGGATTCTTTTAATTAACCTTTCAATAGATTAAATATGAATAGCATAATATATTTTACCATTCAGAACAGAATACAGTTATTATTCCCAAATTAGGTCAGTTAATTTAAACATAAAAAAGGCGAACCTCGCAAACGCGCTTCATACCCTGATTTTTGTACATTTTGTTAGCACCACTTAGAACAGTTTTAATTCAATTTTGCAACCCTGAAACCCCTGTTCAACTCTCGTACCACTCGAAAAACTACTAAATGTTGGTATTTTTTTATTATAAAAATCGCCTTATGGAAGCAATTTTTCTTAAGTTTATAATATTACTAAACTATTAATGGAGTTAAAGTAAACAAAAATTACAACAAATTAACACCAATTTGAGTTCTCTAAGTTTAGTGGTTGTGGAGATATAGCTAGTGAAAATAGTGTAAATTTATTGTTACACTAAATCATTATCAAGGTTTGTAGCGGCTAAACTAATCGCTATGGAGGAAATCCACGAATTAAATTATTGATTGAAATTATCTTTATTTTGAGACTAAATTGAAGCCTCTGGGCCGAATAATTTTCCTAAAGTAGTACAAAGTATTTGAAATCATCGCTATAAAAATCATAAATAATCCTAAAATTTAATTAAGTTGCATAAATAGAAAATTTGAATCGCTGCCATTACTTTTGAGTACCTGTATCTCAGCAACTACTTAACTTAGAGAACTCAAATTAGTGTTGAATTTTTGAAACTTTTGACTAATTTTTCTCCTTAAATGGTTTAGGTTAAGTAAAATTGCTTTCTTAAGGGTGATTTTTTTATAAAAAAATCTGAAAAATACCTATATTTGCTTGTTTTTTAGTACTGCGGAAGTTGCACAGGGTTTTCAGGGTTACGAAATTAAATGTAAACTAAGGGATGCTAAAAAACATAATTTGATGCGCGTTTGCGAGGTTCGAAGTTTAAATTGACTGGCCTGAAACATTATTAAAAACAAACCACGCTAAAATTATAAAATATATTGTTCGGTGGCATCGAATAAACAATCTGCCCGAGTGAAAATCCAAAGTTATATAATTTTAGGTAGTCAAGCAAATACATTTTTTCTTTGTAGAAGCACTAAGCAAAGAAAGCTTAGTTGCTGTTTTTAGTGAATCGACTGAATGACTTCCTCACGCCGATTCACTAAACAAAGCTTTTTAACAGGTTTTCCAAAGATTGTAAAACTTACTAGTACTATCAAGGTACTAAGGACTTGTATACTATCCTAAATATTACATATCATTCAGAGAAGGGAGCATTCAAAGGCTACTACAAGCGTCTTGTAAAGCAAAAAGCAGAGTTACGCAAATTGCCTACCACAAATGCTTATTTGCAGCGAGTAAGTTTATAACATCATCCAGCCCAGACGTTTTCAATCTTATTGATGAAATGATGAAGTAACACAGAGCGATGGTTGTAAAAATATCAGATGATAATAAACTGCACACATTATTTCAACTGAACTTTTTCGAGTATTTGTATGAACATTATTTTATTACGAAACCCAAATTCCTTACATTAATAAGGACATATCATTAGACATAGACCGAATCTTCGCAAAATTAAAGGGTATTTTAGTGTAATTTTATTATTAACTTGAACTTTCGAACTAATTCATATCGTCAGTTGTAAAAAAAACGTCGGTAGTTAATCTATACACAATTTAATAAATTCTTAGAGTTTAATATTGTATTATTTAAATGTATATTTCGAAATAAACTCGAGTAGAGGTAGAGGATTTCAATTTGTAAATGTAATGAGATTTCTTGTTTGGAAAGGTGGAGGGTCTGAATAGTTTGGCTTGGAATATCGCTGGATAAATTAAAACTGTTGACCTAAGATTTAGTAAACATGCTCATAGCTCAGCATTGCATGGTTGTGATGAAGGATGAATTTACGTTTAAAACTTTTGACTTTCTCCCCCCTTCACATAGGATACTGAGAAAGTATTGTTTTCGTCCAAATTTTCGAATTTTAGTTGTTAGTGGAATTATTCGTTTAAGTGCTCCCCGAATTCAAAAAAGTGGTTTTCGGAATGGTGTCTGTCCGCACGCGCGCGCGCGGGTTTGTGTGTGTGTGTGTGTAAACAACATGCTAGAGACGACATTTTCATGAAATTTGGCATGTAGGTATGAAACCATGATATCTCCAGACTTTTTTTCATAGTTTTTAATTTTAAATTTTTAAGGATATTCATTCCATAAAAATACATACAAAACTGACAAAAATCCAAGTTTCTCAAAAAAGGCTCTAACGATTTTGATAAAAATTTCATAGTGCATTTTGTAGTGCTTAAGATATAAAATAAAATGACACCACCCGCATGCCTATAAAAATTCAGGTTCAGAAGTTAAAGAATTTTAGAGTAAAAAATTCAAATTTTGAAATTTGCTAAAAAATTATAATTACTGATCGAAATATTCTTGCAACCATTAAATTTGGCTTGAAAAAATAACTAGTCCAGTATTTTAAATTATTAGTCTACGTCAACGGGTTGCGGAGATAATTGTTATTTTAGTTTGGTGGTAAACGCAGTCCATTGTATAATGTTATTCTTATCGCAAATATTTAAAAACCAATATTCCCGTTAGTTACTAACAAGTTTTAATACAATTTTGGTATCTGTTTGTGAGATAATCGAAAATGAATTTTATTTTATTGTAGATTTCCTTGCTATAAGAGAGAAAGTATGTGTTGGTTTGCTGATACCGTTTATTGAAAATGTAATACTCTGCGTGCGGCTGTTATTTAACAGGAAATTAATTTTGAAGCACAGTCTATTTAGACTGTGCTTCAAAATTAATTTCCACGCTTAAGTCAAAGCGTTCGATGTCTTTTAACGCTAACTGAAACGTGCTCAGTGAACGGAGCTTTCATCGAACACAACGTTCACAATAACGAGCCAACTCGTCTGTGCTGATGTAAGGCTGACAAAATGATTGTAGACGAATTCTATACTGTAGGGTTTGGATATGTAACACTTGTAAGATTTTTATTACTTATTAGAATATTAAATTAACAAGTTATATAGGTTCAATGTTGTATTAGTGCGGTCCTAGAGCAAAAGTTTGAAAATTTAAATTTAGATTTTTTGCCGTTAAGGGACCGATCTCAGATTTTGCTCTCAGTTGTCATGCGTGGTCAGGTATTTATCGTGGAGTTATTTTGAAACTGTGTAGTTGGTGTGCTTGGGGGACATAATCAATAATTTGTTTTGAAATTTTAATTGTAAGTCTTCCTTTCAGCACCGAGTTTAGTGATTGAAAAACAACATTAAATAGTGTGGTTAAGACCAGGAATTTTACTCATTTTTAAATTATTTGAACAACCTTTATCAATTGAAGTGCAGATATAGTTAAAATCGTCTTAACAACACAAGTAAAGTTTTTTGGCTTAGTGTTAATGACTACTGTTGTGCGTTGTTAAAAATTCATTTGACCTATAAGGATCTGTACTTCAATAATTAATAAAGATGGGTATTACCTTATAATTCAAAACTTAAACCGAGGAAGTTTCGTCATTTCGATCAAGAAACAGGGATTTTGATGTAAATTTGTCTGTGTTTTGGTAAATAAAAAAAGATTTGGTTGTGTTTTGAGAATTTGATCTATAATCAAGTTTTTGAAGCAATCTCTTTCAGAAATGTTAGTGATTTTTAAGTTCTCCTTGGTTAGAAAAATAACTTTGAATTTAAAGTAGTTTTTTTAGTATTTTTGTTTGAGTTTGTTTTTTTCAGTTGTTCAACTAACGTTTAGATAATAAACAGACCAAATTTGGTTTCGTTAACAATGACAACATTATTATTTCCTTATCCCGTAAAACAGAAAAAATAACGCTACTTCACACTTTGTGGCCTTTTAAGTTGAATCCTCTTCTGGAGGCTTGTCACACCGTTGGCGCAGGACGTGATTATCCCGGCCACGTCTTGCTCAACTGCGTGACGTAATTGTGTTAGGGACCAACCTGTAATGTGATCAACGCGTCGACATGCGGACACAGTGTGTGCCTAGCAGAAAGATAACACGGTGACTCATTGGTTAACAATTAATGAGGACTAATATTTAGTACCGGGAGGTTTCCAAAGTAAAAATCTACTTAAACACATAGTTTTATTGAAGCGCAGAATCTTCTGTACAACCAATATGGAGTTCCATTGCCTATCCAGTATAAAAAAATATTCAAGACAATAATATCCTATTTTGAAAATTATCTTCTCGTACTACCGTTTACTTTGATTGAAGGAAAGATTCTTATAACTTATTAGTAGTTACTACTCATATTATTTTCTGCTGGTTAATTTTTACTGAGTACGAAAAATATTCACCTACTCAATAATTCATGCTGATGCACCCCTCAGGAATTCTAGGTCCCCTTACAATAACCACATTAGTGTTTATATATAACGTATTATATATACATTATGTGAATATTTTCATTGGTATAATAGGTGGTGAGCAACATGTTGACGCTTGAGTTTGAAGTTTCGCAGAGGAGGGGAGGAAATCATCGATGAAGTGGAAGTAAATAGGGCCATGTGATAAGCTAGTAGCCTGGTAGCTAAAATACTAAACCAAGACGAAATTTGGGTTAATATTACAGACATTGTTTTGCTCTTTTAATAACAATCAATAAAAAGGTGAAATGATTTTGGTTTAGCATGTAACACATGATTGACACAATAAATTAATAGTTAAATCTATTGATCATCTGTTATTATTTCTTCCCCCTCCTCAAAAAATCCAAATTCATCCGGTTTTGTTTGTAAACACCCAAGATTTTTCATGTCCCTCACCATCTATACGTATTATGTACAAATATTATATTACATATTTGCCAAATATTATGTTATTAAAATTAGTATAACTATATTATTATTAATATGAGCGGAATAACTTTGTTCGTAATTTTTGTTTAAAATTACAATCGAATAGGACTATTTACATATGGTTAGGGTATGTATTTAAATATTTTGTAGGCAAGTATGCAGGTGGGTTCCATCCACTGTTTGCCCCTCTATCGCCCGCTACGTACATAATGAACGGCGAGGGTCGCTCCTATCGTTTACCCGGCTCCCCCACGCGGCAATTTTCTAAGTGTGCCGTACAATAGACGCACTGTGAACCGTCGTTTTCTTTGTTTGGACAATAAAAAGGGAAGGAACGGCTGTTTCCTTAGAGATTCATTTGAAAACTGTTGTATGAACTCTTAAATGCAATAATGATTTACAATAACACACATTGTAGGGTTGAGATATTATATTTCAAGAGTTTCGTTTAGTTTCGATTGCCAAATAGAAAGAATCCCCATCTTTCATCCGCTAAAACAGAACAAGAATCAGCGGTTACAACTAACACGTTACTTTAAGGCCAGCTACATACTAGCATACGAATGAATTATGATACAATAGTGAAATAATATACACATGTTTTTCTTGTTATTTTGCTCTATTAACATCTTTAAGTGATACTTCTACTTATTGGTATGTCATCTGTGCAATGCTGCAACATTCTAATGGACGTTATTCTCCGTCATACCAACATGCATATGCTTTAAATCATGAAAACCATCCTTTGACTAAATATTTTGAGAGAATGAAAATGTCTCCTTCCTTTTAAACATCCGCCGAAAGGACTTAAATGTGACATGACTTTAATAATTACTACAATTATGATAGTAATAATTATCCGGTTATTGTCATCTGGGGTTCCTTTCCTCCCACCAGTCTTAGCTCTGCTCTGATTGGGTGTGGACGTGCTCTCCCCTGATTGATGATTCTTGATACTTGTGATACTTGTAATTTCTGTGTTATATATATGTAGCGGTAGGTGGAAATTTAAATTACACTACAAGAAATACAACTCGGCAGCATTTTATTAGACCGAAAGTCAATAAATCTTTTTTCTGCAAATCTTTTGTCTACCTTTGGCCAAAGTGTTCAAACTTACTATCCGAATACATTAAAACAGAAAATAATATAAAAACATTTTCCAAGAATATCTTAAGAACTGGCTCATGACATCGATGATATTAGCTTTTTTACCACTATTATCGCTTAAAATTGTAACATAACATCTTACATTAGGCCTATTTATATAATTAAAATAATTAGTAAAAGTATTAGTTAGTAATCAGACAGTGAACCTTTGTTAGCGATAAAAATCTAAATATTGTACTATAATTTAGCATACGCTCAAATAGACCGCAACTATTGATACGCTCAAGTAGTCCCGCAGTCAAGGAAAGACTGAATGGACTGATAAGAAAATAGCAACTTATGTGAATCCTAGATAGCCATCAAAAACTGGTTGTATGTGGTTATTCCATTTCCAAATAAATTTTATTGTAATGATGTTCAATGTGGAAAAATAAATATTCTTATTCTTATATTGTGATCTTGTGTTCTTTTCAGCATAATGTTTTGTGACTGCTTTTACAGTTCTCTGATTTAGCTATGTTTTTTGTCCAGGTTATCCTGACTAAACTTGTTATGTTCTAGGTTCTTTTTCCACCCGAAGACGAGATCTGATTCCAGATTCCAGATTCCAGACGTCGTTAATCTTATTTTTTACTAATCAGCGATGGAAAATGTCCGCAAAAATCAAAATCAAAATAGTCTTCGTTAATTCCTGGTTTTAACTTCGTTCAGACCTGGTTTTAAATGATTCTCTGCGATATTTTACTTGATAATAATACTAAAAATGGAGAAGGCTTGATAAAAAGCATTTTAGCAGACATAAAATACATTTTAAATCATATTTATAACGGGCAGGTAACGAACATAATATCAGGCAAACAGACGAAACTTCATGTGATAAATTAAAATGATTCATTAGTCTACTAAATCACAAAATAAAAGATAGCTAAATCGTGTAAATGCTGACTAAAGGTAAATATGAATTCTCAAAATAATTCTGGATATAATTTATAAATTTGTAAGTAATTGTTTTTATTGTTATGTGCCTTTTGATTAATCTTGGAAATTGAGTGGTACGAGGCTAAACGTAGAAACTTGTGTCATTGTGTTTACTGTTATTCCCTGCTGCTACCGCTAAACTTATTATTTCATTTAGCAATAATAGTGTGAAACCCAACTACTCAAGCGTTTGGTCCACATCTTCACTCTCATAGTTTAATTTTTTTATGTACACTGAATGATGTATTATAAATTAAATCGTTATCATATAATTCATAATATTCTGCATCACATACTATCAAGTGTAAACATGACAAATAAAAACCACACTTAACTTGCTTCCTTTAAAAAAGGATATATCAAGATGATCGGCTTCATACATTTACAAATCCTTCGTGAACATTAAAAAAAGTTTTTCTTTTTTATTTCTTATTTACCTCTGTTGTAAAATGTAATAATATAACTGTGCCAAGGTCCAAGCTGTTTTAATAAGACACTTCTTTGCATAAAATTAATATTTTCAGATGTAATTGATGGGTAATATAAAAATGTATAGTCATAAGTCATAAAACACATACTTATTACATTCAAGTAATTGCGTAAAACAGATATTATTGGCTCTCTCATAGTCATAAGGATCAAAGAAAAAAACAATATTATTACTGATTGTACAATTTAAATAAAAGAAAAACAGCTTCATTGTTAAATAAAATATACAAATCGTTACCAGTAACATCTCGTAAATTAAAGTAAAAAGGAAGGCTCAGACAATCTGCTACCTCGGAACTGTAAATTGCAGCTTTAAGCGGTAGGAAGCCCGGTTTATGGGTCTAAGCCGACCACAAAATGAGTCTCGTAGTGTAATGTACCATGTGAGCACCTCGCTTCTCTTCGGCTCAAGAGTAGTGTGATGTACAATGTGAGCACCTCGCTTCTCGTGGGCCCCGGGTAGTGTAATGTACAATGTGAGCACCTTGCTTCTCGTGGTGAGCACCTTGCTTCTCGTGGACTCTGGGTAGTGTAATGTACAATGTGAGCACCTCGCTTCTCGTGGGCTCCGGGTAGTGTAATGTACAATGTGAGCACCTTGCTTCTCGTGGGCTCTGGGTAGTGTAATGTACAATGTGAGAACCTCACTTCTGGTGGGCTCCGGGTAGTGTAAGTACAATGTGAGCACCTCGCTTCTCTTCGGCTCAAGAGTAGTGTAATGTACAATGTGAGCACCTCGTTTCTCGTGGGCTCCGGGTAATGTAACGTACAATGTGAGAACCTCACTTCTGGTGGGCTCCGGGTAGTGTAAGTACAATGTGAGCACCTCGCTTCTCGTGGGCTCCGGGTAGTGTAATGCACAATGTGAGCACCTCGCTTCTCGTGGCTCCGGGGTAGTGTAGTGTACAATGTGAGCACCTCACTTCTCGTGGGCTCCGGGTAGTGTAATGTACAATGTGAGCACCTCACTTCTCGTGGGCTCCGGGTAGTGTAATGTACGATGTGAGCACCTCTCTTCTCCTCAGATCCGGGGTAATGTAATGTACAATGCGAGCACCTCGCTTCTCCTCAGCTCCGGGGTATTGCAATGTACAATGTGAGCACCTCGCTTCTCTTTAGCTTGGGGTATTGTAATGTACAATGTAAGCACCTCGCTTCTCGTCGGCTCCGGGGTAGCGTAATGGACAATGTGAGCACCTCGCTTCTAGTGGGCTCCGGGTAGTGTAATGTACAATGTGAGCACCTCGTTTCTCGTCGGCTCCGGGGTAGTGTAACGCACAATGTGAACACCTTGCTTCTCGTCGGCTCCGGGGTAGTGTAATGTACAATGTGAGCACCTCGCTTCTCGTGGGCTCCGGGTAGTGTAATGTACAATGTGAGCACCGTGCTTCTCCTCAGCTCGGGGTATTGTAATGTACAATGTGAGCACCTCGATCTCGTGGGTTCGGGGGTAGCGTATTGAACAATGTACGCGGCTTGCCAGCTGAACATTTCCATTTTTTATTCTAATATTTTCTTTATCCATCCGGTGATGATATTTTAAGAGTTGAACCGACTGAAAGTTTTTTAAAATCATTATTATGATAAATATATGAATGTATTTCACAAGGTAAGTCGCCTCCTCCGTCTTCCAGAAGCATCTGTCCCGTAAACTACCTTGAGAAATACTGTTGTAATATGAATCCAAAATGGGGCCTTAAAAATATCTCTACATTAAAATATCCCTCGCCATAGTCACCATCATTCAAGTACCATACGTTCTATAATGTAACATTCATATTTCGATGCATTATTTGAATTTCCCGTGTCTAAAATTCACTCGCTGAATGCACTGAATACTCTGATACTCTTGAAGTGGAGTTGCTTCTTACATTATTTCTTATCAACTGAAACACAAGACTTCTGTTATAATGATTTAATTCCAGAGCTTCATATTATAATTCAGTTTCATAGTAAGCCATGATCAAGAAGAATAAACAGAAAAAGAGGCAGTTGGCGCCTTAACATAGCAGTGTTGCTATTATGAAAAATAAAATATTCTTTTAACTTTAAACTAATATAATATCTAGCAGTTCCCGTGGCTTCGCTCACGATAAAAATTACACTCTAACTTACTTGACGAATCTGAAGGGGTAGCTTAACATTATTAGCCCTAGCCCTACTTAACACTTGTTGTACAATCTGATCATGCTGTTCTTGGGACTCTGCTGCGGCAAGCAAGTCGTCAAAATACACTATAACCCCTTCTATGTCAGAGAAAATCTGACTATTAAGTTTCCGAAACATTTCAGGTGCTACCCTCAAACCAAAAGGGAGTCGCAAAAAGCGATAACAACCATAGGGAGAACTAAAGGTACACAAATGACTAGATTCTTCATCAAGAGCAATATGCCAAAAAAAAATTTTTAAATCAAAAACAGAGAAAAACTTTTTACCTGATAACTTTGTTTTAATCTCATCAACAGTAGGAATCGTAAATGGCATTGGTACTAAAGCTTCATTCAGGGACTGTGGATCGAGGCAAATCCTCAACGACTTATCTCTTTTTTCTACAATTACCATATTACTGACCCAATTACAAGGTTTTTCAACCTTCTTAATTACATTTGTTTTTTCAAGTTCATCTAGAGTGCTTTTTAACCTAGGCATGATAGAATACGGCACCCTGCGTGGTGGTTTTACAACAGGTTGTACATCAGACTTTACTTTTAGGCTATGAGTGCCTTTAAAACAGCCTATACCTGAAAAGACATCTAAGTTCTGCTTAACAAAACTATCCCTAGTCATTGTCTCAACTATGTTGACTCTCTTAATAAGCTCTAATTTGACACAAGCACCAAGTCCTGGCAAGATCAACTACGACAAAATCTTCTTTAGTGGTTATGTTACGGTACTTGCAACAAAGAGTAATTACACCACAGGTGTTCAGCTTGAACCCACCGTATGACTCTAATTTTACATTAGTTTTAACAACAAAGTCCATCAATTCAGGATCAATTCTTTGTATAAAATGTTTAGGCAAAATATTTATTTCAGCTCCGCTATCTAGCTTGAAATTTATTTCATGACCATTAACAGACAAATTCTCAAACCAAGCATTATTTTCTGTGGTAACATTACAAATTGTGTCTATTCTAAATTCATATTCGTATATTAGTTCATCAACCTGCTTAGAATGACCTACATTTCTTTTATTCTTAAAACAACCAACTTTAAAATGAATTGGTTTGTTACGAATGTGACAAGTTTTACCAAAAGCAGGACATTGAGTAAAACTTGGACCCCCCCAACAGCTTGGGGGGGTCCAAGTTTTACTTGTACAGAAACACAGGACTTCTGCTATAATGATTTTATCCCAGAGCTTCATATTAGTATCATTCATATGATACTTCAGCATGTTTTTTTTTTGGCATTGGTTTGGTGTTAAATGGGTTGTATTACATTTTTTTTCACAAATAAGCTGAAATTTTACCTTGAGTACCCGACTTACTGCCGGTATTGTCACTGGAACTTGCAGAACTAGCTTCACTCGCTTTCTTGCTAAGAGAAAACTTTTTGTTTTTAGGCCTAGAATGAATCTTACGCTGTTGACTTACACCATGCACAACATCTTCCGTTTTTACTTTAACTGGCACTGAACTAGTAGCGCCAGATGACTGACTGATGTTGTAGTCTCTGTCTTTAGAAATGTTACTAACATGCTCACGGCTGGACTCAACTAGCCTACAAAACTTTGTAGCATTTTCCAGTTTTACACTAACTTTTTGTAGCAGTCTTTCCTGTGTTGACTCGTCATTGATACCTATTACAATGCGGTCTCTTATCATATTTTCCTCTTCCGACCCAAATTCACAATAAATTGCAAGTTTACGAAGGTCTGTTAGAAAGTTGTTAAACGGTTCATTAGGGCCCTGGGACCTTTTGTGGAACAAGTACCTCTGGTAAACTACATTGGACTTAGGTGATAAATGTTTGTCAAAAGTACTGAACACATCATCTAGTTTTAATGAAGCTACGTCCCCCAGTTTAAAAGTATAGAAAATGGAGAGAGCATCTGGGCCTATGGCATTAAGCAGCTGAGCCACCTTAATAGAGTCCACTTTGTTATCAGCCTCAGTGGCTGTAAGGAACAATTTGAATTGATTTTTAAAGAGAGTCCACCCCACTGACACATTATCATAAATATTCAAGGGCTTGGGTGGCTTGAACGACATTGCAGGAAAATCTTGGTCATAGGCCAAGGCCTAGGTCTGAAGAAAGCTTAAATTAATTTTCTTAATTACGCTAACATATTACCTCGGGAACGCTGTTGGATGCGCCTATTACCTGCGCCATGAAGTGGAGTTGCTTTTTTAACATTATTTCTTATTAAATGAAACACAAGACTTCTGTTATAATGATTTTATTCCAGAGCTTCATATTAGTATTCAGTTTCATAGTAAGCCATGATCAAGAAGAACGAACAGAAAAAGAGGCAGTTGGCGCCATAACATAGCAGTGTTGCCATTATGAAAAATAAAATATTCTTTTAACTTTAAACTAATATAAGATATAATTAGTTCTTGAACTTACAACAACTCTCACTGAGTATTCATATGATACTTTTTAAAGAAAACTCCAGGTTTTTTAATGAATTAATTTATTTAGGTTAGTTGGTAATAATAAATGTATTATGAACTTACGGATTTAATTTTGTATTTATTATTTTACTTTTATCACAAAACCCAATGCGTTTGCTAATTTTTATTTTGGCATTGAAGCATGTTTGACTACGACCTTCCACTTTTACTGTAGTGTTCTAAATAACGAAGTTACTTCGCAATAGTCAAATATATTTCAAGTATAACTTGTCCATCCCCATATTAAAACCAGAATAAAAAACGTCATTCAATTATGAAAACTAATTTTGTCCTTTTATTGAATTATTGTACAGTTTAGGCAAAATAAAAACATAGTTAAACCAAAAAGAGAAATATTACAAGTTTGCGTCATTATTTGTTGTGTTTTATCATTTGTCAATGGTTTTATCACCAAACATTATCTAAAGATGAGTGTTTATACTTACTAGATACAACTAATAAATATACAGTAGAGCTATAAAAAAAGACTGTGGTTTATGTCTACACTTTGATCATGTTGTCTTGTAAGACAATATATTTAATTGGGATTCCTAATGAACTTTCCGATTGGTTAGAAGTCGATCTCAATATTTGGACAAGATTTCCGCCTTCTGTTCTCAGAGCCTCTTTGATCAGATAATCAGCAGAAATTAATAAACTGCAGCAGACACCAAACGATTGGATTAATCAGCTTTATGGCACAATGTTTACTGAAACCTAATTAAGTTTTCGATTCAGCTAATAATTCCAACTAACGTAATGAAATGTTAAAAGAGCTTCATAATATACAACATGATATTCAATTTAAGTTTACAACAATGGAAACTAATGAACAATGTTTTAGTTTTTAAGTTGTAATTTTATCGGGTGCTATGGAAAGAACACAAATTAACTTTTTAATTCAATAAAACAATCAGAAGTGAATTATCTTAAACTTAATTGTTTTTATTGATTACAAAATAAAAAGGCTATCGATTCAGTCCTCTTTTCTATGACAATAGAACCTACTCGAAGAATTTATCTGAAAAATCAACGCAGGAAAAAGAATAAACCAATGTTAAAATACAATCTTCATTTTTCGATCTCTTCCTGTTTGATAAAAGGAAAGAATTCATCAAAATTAATGCTCATAAAAAATTTATTTTTAACTATAACGTTAGTAGAATTTGTACGACGCAATATTCTAGATTATAATTTAACCGTATGTGACTGTAATCCATAGAAGTGTAATAAACCAAGTTCTAGACCAAAATAATCACGAGCTAAAGGACTTGCTTTTCTTTTCAACATTTTGCTATCAGGTTTCAGCTTGAGAACAATCCGTTATTTACTAAATTACACTTTGTTTCCTGTAAATTATTAGGTTTAAATTTAAGTTTTATAGTTTAATTGAACAAAAATCCACTTCTTTTCAAATATATTTAGTAGCCTGAATATCTTTTTCTATCTTTCATATAGTGTTTTGTACTTCCGTACGTGGAGAAGATAAATGAGAACTTGCATTTTTTCCAATATGAAAATAATAGGCAGAGAATTCCATCTCCACGTCAAACGAAATTCCATTTACTTCTACAAATATTGACTGTAAAATACCTGTTTGAAATTATGATATTTACAGTTTTACCCTCCCTTAGTTTGAAATAGCTTCATTGAATAAATAATAGTTAGTGGAATATAATAAAAAAATTGTAATATTCTCAAATAACATTTTAGAGAATCATTCTATATTTGAGCTATGTGATGCATTTATTAATATAGACAAGCTTGATTTTTTCAATCCCTTTTCCACAACCTGTGTGCATCGTAGGAAAAATCCACCCGCACCGTTGGATTAGTATTTTCCTCAAGATACACACACAGATACAATCATAGTTTTTGAGAACTGTATAGAAATGAATTTTGAATTATAAAGAAATTAACATGTTCTTTACGATTCGCTACGTTGGCTAAAGAATAACAAAACAATGCAAACAAATGGTTTTATTTGAGCGACAAGTAAACTAAACCCAAGTATTTAAATATTTTCGAATTAAATTTCGACCAGTTGGCGGTTTCTAATATCGTTAAATTTGCAATAATTCATGACAGTACTGGGCGTTTTTTAACGTAACCCAAAACTTAGTTTTATCAGTGAATGATTATTCCCCCCAAGATCCCGGATTTGACACCATTATATTATTTTATTTTGGGATACATAAAAAGTAAGACCTACGAAAACAATTCACAGGATATTCAGCATCTAAAAACAAACATATCAAATTTAATACAAGAATTTCAAAGAGGTACTTGGCAAAACGAGTTCAGGAATTTGATGGAGAGAACACAACATTGTATAAATGTCAATGGCGGATTGTTTAAACACATAATGTAAGCTATGTGACAATCTTAAATAATAGGTTGAATGAAATGCAAAGGTAACCAAAACAATACTTATTTCATCTTCACATGTGCTTTATTCAATCTTAAGATTGGGTTGCGTTAAAAACACACCCTGTACTTCTGTACAGAATAATATTTCTAACAGCGCTGATAACATAATATTTCTCATAGTTAAGTATTTATTTTAATGATATTGAGAACCATAGTTGTGAAACTGAGTCTTTCCTGGTTGTTGAAAGATTCATATAACTTTGATATGTACACATGTACATATGTAAGCTAAACGTGATCAAACTCAAATAATAGGTTGTATAAAATGCAAAGATAACCAAAACAATACTTATTTGATCTTTATATGTGCATTATTCAATCTTAAAAATGGGTTGAGTTAAAAAAACACCCTGTATATTTTTGTCAAAATTTAACTCTTCAATGATGTCTATTATGCGAGACTAGTTTGCATGAAATGTTTACATACTAAGTCCTCCTCCGTGTCCAATACACAATACAATACTCCA
This sequence comes from Flexamia atlantica, assembly GCA_035578135.1. Lineage (NCBI taxonomy): Eukaryota > Metazoa > Arthropoda > Insecta > Hemiptera > Cicadellidae > Flexamia > Flexamia atlantica. The sequence goes on from JAQJVK010000006.1 coordinate 56,516,744, forward strand.
CTAATCACATCTTGTCGCAGCCAGTCAGTTACATGATTGGCAAAGATAATCCATTGTTCTGAGATCAAACTTGTCTTAATACCCCTTTCTTAACTGTTGCTAGCTGAAACTTAGTTTCGAAATTAAATAAGATAAAAAACAGTATGCTACCACAACAGCAATAATATTTTAGTTATGCAACGTCTCTCTAATACAGAAATTGCAAGTACTTATATATTTATTAAAGATTTTACAAAGCCAATATTAAATCACTGATTCCGTTAAAGCGAGTGTAAATGATATTCTTGGTCAACTTAGTAATTAAAACTGCGTGCCTTGGCCCCGTTTCAAGGGACGCAATTTATATTCGATGCCAAACACAAAAGCCACTCCTGCGGAATTAAATTCGAGGATAATTATTTTTCCTTTATAATTGTTTACTTTTCATACCTTTTCGTCGCAATCAAGCCAGTGATGCAGTTATAACAAGTAGATCTCTAATCTCATTCAAAACAATTCTTTACGGCAGGTCATAAGTTGTTCAAAAGCTGTTTATAAAGTAAAATAGAAATCCATGGCTAATCTTTTTTCAAACTGTACTGCTTAAAAATGTTTTTAATTTTATTTACTCAGCTGTGCAATTTTTTATAAAAATCTTTTATAACAGTTCTATAGCAATATTTGCCACCGACATACGCGGATTTAAGATGCAATTTGTGGGTGGAGGTTCGTTTTATGTCCGGGTCCAGCAAGTATAAACTTCCTAATGTAATAAGGAACGTGGACGTGAGAGCAGAGGAGGAGGGCCATACTCGAGTTATTCCACTAAGTGTAGGACGGTACGGAACTGGCAATCACTACTTTCACAGAATATAATCCCGTAAGTACAGTTGTATGAACATGGATGGCAACATCGATGCATGTTCTGTGTAGTATTAAAACTACTAATATGTATTCATTGTATCTAATTTTTTGTAGCAGAGGTGAGGGAAGTCATAAACTCATCATGTCGTTAATGTATGCCGACAGTGTTTATAACTTTCGCTATTTGCAGTTTATAATTTTTTAAATATAGTAACATTTTTCCCAAATGAACTGTAGGGGACTGATGACAGATTAACCATTAATTAATTTAAAGAAATAAATGGTTAATAATTGTAAGCGTTTTAACGTTGTACGTACAGCTGTAACTCATGAATCTGTCGAAGTTAACTACGTCGAAGTTAACCGCAAAAAGGGTGGTTTATTCCTCTTTGATGAAATACTGTTCACTGTACTCTTATAAATTCCTAAAATCGCATGCTCGAATAGTAACAAATAAATAAATAAATCAGTGCTTTACCAAACAAATTCACAAATGATACAGGTAAATGAACAGGCTTTTAGTGTACAATAAACATTCATCAAAAATATAATGTTTTCAGTCCATAATAACACTACACAGCAAAGTCTTTTGACTGTCAGCTGGGTCGGCAGTATAAAACTAAATATATTTCTTAACAGAAGCACTTTTTATGAATGAAAACATTATCTTGAAAAGATTGATAAAAACTTAAGCCTACATAAACTTAAAGAGATTAAGGAACTTTAGCATTAATAGGAGAAGAGAATTATTTAATTACTAAAATAGAATATATCATAAATTGGACAGTGAGGTGAAAATCTTAATTTAATAATTGAAATCAGTAACAAGATGCCATCTAGCCTTCCACGGTCTTTTGAGTAACTTCCTCGCCTAAATCAGTCCCACCCATTCATTTGTTTAAATTCGTCAAAACTTAAAATTGTTAAAAAACAATATTTTCTAATGTTTTCAAAACTGGGAACCGAGCTATAAAATGAAAAGTATTTTTTGTTATTGTACTTTACATAGAGAGCTTTGATAGTTTTTATCTAACGTCCAGGGTTTGTAATTAAGATCCAAAACTTCGGCGCTAGCCTTCATTATCCACCGAACAATACTGAGAGGTATGTTATCAGAAAGATAACCGTTGTTGCCGAGCTCTACATTAAGAACTGCGTAAGTAGTGTGGTATTCCGCCGCCATGAACCTTGCTTGAAAATATGCAGTGCATGCTTGAAAATAATTCTGGCAGAAATTTATGAAAGATTTGTATCTAAGTAAATTTGGCTCGTCAAAAGTTTTGCTTTCCTCCTAGACATTATTTCTGAGAGCACGCATATTAATTTGTATTCAGATACTATGTAAATAAGAATACAGATTATATACTCGGGTGGTACATAATGTACCGCTCGAGAAGAGAGGTCATGGTGGCGATCGAAAATCAAAGACAGGTATTTTGGCCCTTAAAAATTACAACTCACATTGCCCCCTCTTGTCTATTGTAAAGTTTGAGGGTGGAGCTTAGCACATACCTACATTACTGCAAATGTAACCGCGGCCTAACTAGACTGCCTTTCATGATAACAATTCTAAAGAGGAATATACAATCTTAAATATATGTTAGCAGTAAAAAGTGGTATAAGATACTGATTAAGCAGAAAGTAAATAAATAAAACTTTTACATTTAAAAAACTACCTTAAAAAATAAAGAAAACAAATTTTCTTAAATTAACATGAAGCTGATTTTGCATTGAACTTTATTATATACGACTTAGCAGTAAAATCGATAGCAGTAGCTTGAACAAACTTAAGTCTAAAAGAGATTACTAAATATATTTTTATAGAGAGGAATCATTTTTTTTGAATAAATGTAACGAACTCCTGTATTCCCCAAATTGATAAACAAAAATAGAAATGACGTCCAATGGTAATGATCAAAAATACTTTTCTGGCCACCTCGATTAGTTCCCAATATTTAGCAAACAAGTTCATTATTTTTCTCCCGAATCGGTTTTTTTTATTCACAAGTGTTACCATTGTCCCATTTTCCGCTCCATTTGCCCAGAGATATAATAATTAACAAATTTGTATTACTTTGCTATCAAGCTTTTTTTGTCATATATTTCGTAAAATCATTCGGGTTTTGTAGAGTTTTGGATTCCTAGAGGTCAGAGATTATCGGGGTGAAACTTTAGTTTTACCAGTCTGTTGGTTCGAGTTGAAATTGGAAACTGTTTGCTGGCCATGGGAACTCACCACATTCTCGGACTGAGCCCGCTCGGAAACTCTTGTATTAAAATTAAAATGTTCTTTTTAGCGAATTTCCCCTATAGGGAAGAAGGTATTAGGTCTCATGGTAAGACCTAAGCCCAAGACCATGATAACTTTTCGTTTTGGGGCCCTCAGAAGCAAAAAACACCATTCGTTCAAATTTCTAAACATATATATATATATATGTGTGTGTGTGTGTGTGTGTGTGTGTGTGTCTGTAAGCACGATAGCGCTCGCAAAAATTGTCCGATCGGAATAAAATTTGGCACAGGCGTGTAAAGTAGTAAAAATTCGGACGAGTTCGTGAACCAGCCCGATCGGACCACCGGAAGAAGGGGTAAAGCGGGGTAAACCCCTCCAAAAATGGGTTTTTCGAGTTTTTTATATAGAAAAATAAAATTTTGGTTAGCACCATTGAATTCAGCTCGAAAAAACAAACAATTTAGTATTTTGAATCATTGCTCTATGTCCATTGGTTACCGAGATACTGAAAGTGGTAAACACAGTACGTTTTCCCAATGTTAACCTTATGGGGAATAAGTAAAATTCTATATCTCGCTTATTTCTCAACATATCTTAATGAAACTTGGTTTGTGGCTTCATATAGAAGAGATCTAGTGTATTTTAGTATAAAATCCCGGATATTAACATTTTTATGGCAGCAAACCTGTATACTCATTCCCCATGTTATCCTTATGGGAAATAAAAAAATGCAATATCTTCCTTATTTCTTAACATATCTTGATAAAACTTGGTGTATGGCTTCTTGTAGTTCAGATCTACTAAACATTGAATTAAAACCACCCAGTTTTAAAACACCTTTTGCAGCAAACCTGATACTCATTCCCCATGTTATTCTTATGGAGCTTAAAAAACGTCTCAAATCTCGCTATATTGGATTGAAATATGTACTTTGCAATTGAAATTCGCTGAGTATGCAGGTCTGCTGCAACGGGGGTATTTATTTTATATAAAGAAAGATTATTTCAAAAGATGTCAAAAAGTGATGTTTATGGTGGAAAACTAAAAAATTTAGTGAGAGAGTTATCAGTACATGATTGGGGAATACACTTGATCTTTGCTCTTAATATATACTGTTTAGCTGTTGTTTAGCTCTTCTATATTATACTGCAAATAATAATAATTTTAAAATGGGTTAGCCTTGAGGATGAAAGCGTGATATCAAAATTGTTAATTTATTTGAAAACTTTAATGAATTATTGAATCATTTTTAATCATAATTTCGATCGTTTGTATAATAAACTATCTCTTCAGTTTAATATGAAATAGGTTTTTTAGGATTTTAGTTACTACAAGAATTATTTAGAAATACGATTAAGTTTTTAGTTTGTGTAATAAAATAAATTGCTTTACCGGAGTAAAATTTACGTAATTAGGGAGTTGTAGGGACGAAAATTTACCGGTTCTGTCCTCCGTCTGGACTTGTTGCTTTTATTTTTTAACGATACCCTTTTACAGTATTGTTACGACTAACTTTACATACTTCATAAACTTTCTTTAAATGATGCTTCAGTACGATACGAAAGTACGGATTTTTAGTCTATTTGGACAGGCGTAGATCTGAAAGAGCGATGCTTTAGCTTAAGAAATAATTTATTTTCTTATTTGTTAACAATTCAAACAAACAATTCTCGTAATTTGAGAATACATACTCAGCCTCCTCACTCAAATTTATTTAAATTGGAATGTCGTTTTTGTTTTACTTGTTAAATACTCTTATAAAGGTCGATGATTTTTGTGAAATCTTTGTATAATGTTTCAATAGCGGTACGTTGTTTTTATTTATCTATTGTAGGAAATCTCAATAAAAATTATTTTATATTTTTGAAAGGAAAACTACTGATTCTGGCAGGACTTGACCACAATAGAAGTTCACCCTGCGCTAATACTGCACTTTGCGCGGAATTGGTTTAGCTCGTTGCACCACCTCAAACATAAAACGCGAAACATGAATTTTTATGTAACCATAATACTTGAAAATATCAGTGTAAAGAATCCTACCTCAGAGTTTTTTTCTCAAAATTCATCTACTTCTGATTCTGTTTCGGATTCTTCGCATTGAGAGCGCTTCATACCTGCAAAAAATATTACCGTCAATTATCTACATTCAAGTGTAATATTACATTATAAATGTAATACCAATGATATTGCACTCAGTATTGTGTTAATATTAACAACAAAGCAGTAACCTATGAAGCTTGCCAATCGAGTAAATTTCCTTGGGAAATCCTAGTTTTCATATTCAACATATTACTAAGATAAAATATCATCTTACACCGGTTTCTTTTAAATCATCTAATAAAGAAAACTTATACGAGCAGCAAGGTCAATTTTTTTTTATTTCCCATGAACTATTTTTGGGAGAAAAGTAAGAATCGATTCTGATTCTGAAGAATCAATAAGAAGCAAAACCCGTTCCAATGTGACATTTAACTTTTCATTAAAATTCATTTATTCAAATTTGAAATTCAATCATTAATTTTTTTAAAGACATTTTAACATTTCAATGTCTTTACATTTACGATAACTTTTCTTTTTTAACTAAATTCATTTAGCATTTCAAAATCGTTCGTAACCATCAGCCATCAGTATAATTTAAGAATCTCTAATAATCTTCAAGTCCCAGCCCAGCGCACAACTCCGTTTCAATGCAATTAATCTGTTCAACAAATTTCGTATACACCTCAGAACAGTGTCAAACCAATTAAAAATTTTGGAATGGGCTTTAATTATTCCTCCTTGATAAATGCTTTTACAGCGTCCGTGAATTCCTGACTGACGGATAGTAATTACAGAAATACAGAAGTACAGAAATTACGGCTATAACATGTAATATGTGGTGTAAGTTGCTGTTGTGATAGATTTAATTACAATACTACAACAAACACTAAAAACTATTTGATATTAGTAGCACGAGGAGCATTTTATTAATTTTCCAGGGGCCAAAATTCATGACTAAGCCCTAAAATAGCTCACCAGGTAATTAGTGATATTTCAAATCATACTCTTGTTATTACGAGGGTTTCATTTCCGTTTAATAGTTTATTTATGAAACCAGTTTTAAGGCAATTCGTTTGTTTCCACTGTTTTAGATTTAACTTCGAAGTGTATATGAATTAAGCTTCATTTTTCAACTGATCTGAAAAAGTGATTAGAGTGGGGGGAGCAGGCTGGTGTAGTGGTTAGTACGCAGGACTTTGTATACGAACGCTATATTTGTATAAGTCTTGGTATAAATCGACCCGAAGTGTTATTGCTAGAGAAACGGCAAGTATCCCCCAAATACCGCGCCAACAGTGATTCTCCGTCCCCGAGGCAATCGGCGGCTTCAAACAATTTCTTTTACATCAAACCCTTCTTTGTCGGAAAAGCTTCCTTCTTGTCCGTTTTTACTTAATTTTGTATTTCATAAAATTTTATGACTTTACATTATTTAACCCTAACAGTAGTATGACTTCCTACCTCTAAAATCAAATAATAAATTTAATTTAGGCACTTAGTTCAGCAGAAAGTACAAGGTCTCTCCATGGACAACTCCACCTTTTTTAAATGAGCTGCTAAAAATATGAATATGGATGTTGTCAATTGAGGGATTCACTTTTTTATTCATAAATAAAACAAGTTAATTTTTAATACCTAGACTTAAGGTCTATACCATCAACATATAAATGACTTGGTTACATAAGGAATAATATTTTACATTTAGGTAAATATATTGATCCCATTAAATAGCCAATTACATTGGGTCATAATACCTTGACATAAGTTACACGCAAAGAAAACACACTATCAAATATTCATCGGCGGCCATTCAATTAAATCTATTTTCAAACAGTAGTCTGGATTTTTATAGTTAGGTAAAAGATGTGTTTAATTTGGAATATTGATAGGTTTAGAAAGCTCTTGTAACACTGTAAAATAGTGTTCGGACATCGATAGTTAAACATCGATGTTACCATCGATATTGACATCGAACTTGTACCATCGATGTTGCAAAAACATCGGTTCAAAAACATTGATGTTTTTAATTGAAAAACGTCGATGTTTTCAACTAAATCAAATCGAAGTTTCTTATCTCGATATACCGTTATTAATTTTCAAAAAAATATATGACCGTATCTGAAATCAAAATGGAAATTGATCTTTAGTTCTTTTTAATTTTCATATTCAAAGGTCGAAAAAAGACCAGATTATCCTAAAATTCCATTTAAAACACATCGATACCAAAACATCGATGGTAGAAAAACATCGACTTTCTAACATCGATGGTAAAAACATCGAACATCGACCTCCGAACATCGATGTTTTGAAAACATCGATGTTCGATGCCGAACACTACTGTAAAAAAGAGTTAAAATATTTAATTTTATACAAAAACGATAAGATAATTTTACAGTAGGCAAAGAATTTCTCTAAGCATATTACTGAAGAATTATGAGAGAGAAAATTGCACATACCTGTGATAATCAAATTTTTTGTTTCCCTTTAGTTAAGTTTTTCTTTTGTACTTTAAATAGAATATTTATTTAAGAAGGCCTATCTACTTGAATACATTTTCGTAAACACATGGATATGTAATTTGTGTTTTTGAAATTATATCTTTCAAATTATAAATATTAAATGGACAATACACGCAGTTCTTACTTTAAACCTAAGCGAAAAGACTAACTGATTTAAATACGTTAATAAAACGTTATACATATACTAACCACGCTTGTTAATTGAACCATTACCGATAAGCCATGTATAGTGAGAGCTAAACACCAGTTAGTTGCCGCTATTGCAATATTGACTCAGTGCTGAATTGCAACAAACACCCTCAACAATGGCGGCTCAACCCCTCGCGAACATTGTCATCCGCCTTTTGTCTCTGTCGAGTTAAACGCACAAACACACGCACATTGGCTTGGTTTCAGCACTTGCTCTTTTAACAAGTTCTCATTCTAATCATAAATCAATAATAATTTTTAAAAAGCCAAAAAATAAGTTTATTTAAAATACCGCTTAACATTACAATATTTATAAATATAATAATTTTTTGTAAAAATTACTTATATCTATTGTAAAGAGGGAAATTTCAACAAACAGCATTTATTAGAAGCAAGCCGAGCCGAAGCCGAGCCAGGTGCGGGAGGCTGCTTCATCAGTGGCTAATGTGTCTGTAAATTATCTCCTCCGACTTTACCTTAATTGTTTTCATCCCTTAGCGAGCACACTTGTAATTGATTCATTCTTTTCCGCAATATTAGACTTGATATCAGCTGCAAAAGGCGAAAAAATACAGGCTGTTTTTTTACGCAACCATAAATTTTATTTTATTAGTGAATGATTATTTCCCCCGAGATCCCCGGATTTTATTCCATTTATGAAATGGTATTTATTTTCTTTTGGGATAGGTAAACATTAAGGCCTACGAAAGCATTCACAGGCTATTCAGCATCTCAAAACAAACATGTCAAATTTAATACATGACATTCAAAGAGGTACTTTGCAAAGTGTTCAAGAATTTGATGGAGAGAACAAAACTTTGTATAAATGTCAATGGCGGATTGTTTGAACACCTAATGTAAGCTAAATGTGATCAATCTTAAATAATAGATTGTATGAAATGCAAAGATAACCAAATCAATACTCATTTCATCTTTTCATGTGCATTATTCAATATTAAGATTGGGTCGCGTTGTAGAAACACCCTGTACTTCTGTACAGTAAACTATTTTTAACAGCGCTAGTAACATAATATTAATATTATTTTTTTAATATCTTTTAATATAAAACATAGTTAAGTTTTTATTTTAATGATATTGATAACCATAGTTGTGAAACTGAGTCTTTCCTGGCTGTTCAAAGATTCATATAACTTTGATATGTACATATTGATGATGTAAGTTTAATTGTAAAGATGTATGTATATAGGCAAAACCCAAACGCCCTTTTCCTTAAAACTAGGAGTACACCCTTTTATCATGTAATTGGATTAACTCACAAACAAACAATCTGAATCCATTGCCATTAAATTAGCATTGTTGAAAAACGGCGTTTATTACAAATAAAGATAACTTCAAACACAAAAGAAACTAGCAATTAAATATGCGACAAATATATTTTTTGAGAAAAGTACACCACATGCGGTTTTGGTCAACGATTCTTCCATTAATTTGAAAAAGATATCTTAGTTTTTACCAGCGGAAAATCCAAAGGAAACGTTCCCCAATGTCTTTTAAAATTCAAAGTCCAATTCAAAAATTGTATCCTTATAACTAAGACGTTTAATTTACAGTATATTTTACCTTACGATTGCGATTATGAATTTCTTCTCGCCCCTTATGAAAGTCTCCCTTGAAGGGTAGGACATTATTGAAAATTGACTAAAATAGATTTTTATAACGAGTACTGACGTTAAGTTCCATTGTCTTGCCTTCGTTAGTAAAACATATATTGTACTATTCTGGCACTTTTTTTACGAATTGTGTGCTATACGCGGTAATATTACAGACGAAAACAGTTATTGGAGGCGATTTGGTTTTGTTCTATATGTTATATATAATCTTGGTGAATATAATTTAAGTAAGTAAGGCTACTACACGATCGGGATGCATGAGAATAACTGTGTTTACGACCTTTATTGCATTCGAGAAGTAATTTTGCGGGACTGGGCCTCATAAACAGGGCCGTTTTCTTCTGTGACATTGTCAGCGTTTGACTCCAGTATTCAATTCAGTTGGCTTTATTGGCACAAAACATTTACAAATTACAATAACTTTTGTGACAAGTATCTTGTAACATGGTCATTGTACTTGAAAATAAATAGCTCATCACTGACAGTTCAATTTATTTATATTCAGCAACCCGATGCAAAGAATAACATAAAAATCCAAACAATGTAAATAAAAAGGTGTTTCTAAAAAGTTTTAGATGTTTTATATTTTTTTAATAACTTCTCGAATATCATTATTCGTATGATTTATATACTGGATGGAAATAAAAGACTTACATCTTTAATGATATAATTACACTTATAATGCATTCACATATACGAGACGGTTGGTATACATAAAAGAAGAAAAATGGCGATAGATTTTATTGGCCATACCAATCATCATCACTTGCGTAAGCAAGGATTATACAGTATTCCTTGGCTTTTTACCGTATCCATTTTAGGTTGGACAGTCGATACCACAGATAGCATTATCATTGACATCAATGAATATTTTTTGTAAAATATAAAATAAAGTTGAGAAAAACGCGCTTTACTTCCTAAATACGATTGAATATCTAATAATCATAATATCATCTATTGTGTGTACTTAATAAATGCAGTATTATTTTGTATCCATTATTAAAGGACCGTAATTAAAATATCGTTATTCTAATTTATTAAGGAAACACGCAGAATATATATTTTTCGATAATTTATCAGCTGAAACATAAATTACTAATGGAATATCAGCCTTTTAATGCGAATCAGAATGATGGTCTATTGATTGTCCCTGTAACCGTATCTGCATTAGGCAACCGCAGATGTGCTTGTGTTCTGTTAAAGTGGCTAACTGACAATATACCGCAAGATAACTGGCAATTCCGTGACCAATCACCTGCGCTGCCGGCCCCACTAATTCTAGTAATCGGTCTAGTAGTTAGTTGGTTTCCGTGGAACATGATTCCATTAACAGAAGTAGAAGCGCTGGTGTTTCTAATATAACTACAACAGTAAAACTAAATATCAATTTTGATGATCTTGTAAAACTTGGAGTCGTCAAGAATGTAACAGATAAATTCACATTTTGAAGTGTCAAAGAACACAGAAAAGTTTGATCGACCGTCACTTGTCACCCTACCGCCCCTCAACGAACAAGTTGAACGGTCGTTAATACACCATCATTTTATCTTGTTTGTTATTTACTCGTTTAAAATTTGTAAGAAATACATTTAAACTACTTGAAATATAAAGTACCACAAGTCAATCATAATGTTGAAACGATTGAATTTTAGTAATTTACTTGTCACTGAGTTTTAGTTTATAAATTTTGGTCATGTAATGTGTATCCAAGGTTATTTGTAAATTTACAGCCACTACTGACTTAAAGAGGTGAGAAGTAAGGTACAGAAAATGGCTTGTAAAGTTTTTTCAATACTGAAAAAATCGTCGTACAAAGCGGGATTAGCGATATTATAATTAATGTTAAAACCTCTTTGAAATTAAATGCTGCTTCGTAGGGGCTGCCACTAAAATATTAAGCTACCCCCGAAAACCCTCTTTGGGTGGGGGGACAGAATTTAAAAATATCACAAAAAAATTCTTACCGTTAGTTTAGTAACGAGTATTGGCTGGTTAGAAAATAATAAATAGAGTACTATTATGGGACACATGGTACATTTGAAATAACAGAAATTGAACGCAATTCATAATTTTGAAGAATAAATTTACACCGGGAGAATTATTATTGCTTGAATTTGAAGGTTTGAGCCAATAAGTTGAAGCTAATCAGCAAATTGAATTGAGCTAATCCTAGTGACAGCTGAAGGAATGTAATCTAAATAATCTGATGTTTCTGATTTTGTAAGTTGATAGAGGTTCCAAAATGCCTGACAAGAAATGTCTTGCACATTTAGCATGAGGATACAGAAATAATTATACTCATACCCTATATATACCTCTAACTATAGTTTATACCATTTACTCTTGTGAATTTTTTTTTTTAATTCAAAATAACACTTATTGCGTCAAAAATGCAGGTTAACCATTAAACCACGCAATATGAACTCTTTTAAAAGCATTAAGAGGAGCACGTGCTCACAGCACGTCACAATCATCAAGAGCTCGGTGCTCCCCCCGTCGCATTAGCTTATTATTGAATATTCAACATCCAACTCGCCGGGAGTAATCCCAAATGGGATATTCATATGAATAATTTACACTTACTAAATTTAGCCATGCGATACGATTGTAATTTTTATAAATATTCACTAACGCGCATAATATGTCCTACTGCAAGCTACATTAAATGTAAAAGAAGTTTAAAACAAATTGTAGTTAATATCGTATGTGCTAAAATATACAATATTGAAACGAAATTAGTTCCAATTAGGTTTTAGAGGAATTTGATCAAATGTTGAGTGTTTCCACGCCTTTCTATTGATTATACCCTCTTATTTTAAAATTGGTTTGCGTTGCCTTAATGCTCAATACTACTGAATATTTTCCCAAAGAGCCATTTACGAGTATAAACCACATGATCATAATAATGATGTAATTAATGAACAACTTATAAAACTCGTTCGTAACACTACTTCATAATAAAATATTCCTCAGCAGTATTTAGAACTACTTAAACGAAAACCACCTTTTAAGTAAAAAAATATCATCACGAAAAAGACATGGATCGATGAAAAGTTTACCCAAATGATCGACAAACTTAAACTTTTTGGAACGGATTTCGTTTTAATATTTTTTCGGTGACTGTACAAAGCTATCGATCAATAATCCTAAGTCTCAACTTATCCAACACATCAATATATATATATATATATATATATATATATATATATATATATAACTACAAAAGATCAAAAGTATTTTGTTTCATAGTTCAGCGGTCATTGGTCATCATAATAATAAAAGTTTCAGTGTTTCAAAGTGAAACACAATATATCTATTGAATTCATTTTGATTTTTTTATTTCACTGATTTATATTTAGTATTTATTTTTGTTTCTCCTATCGATGTTTATTTTTCGCATAAATCTCATGAATCCACTTAACACAAATCGTAATAGACTGAATTAAATTACGCACAAGAAACCCCAATAAACCAATAAAAGAGCACGGCTCAACCTCCTCCAGCGCGGTTGGCTGATCGCGGCTCATTACTCCATGAACACTAATGAACTATTCCTTGACTGACTCGACGTTCACTGCTGAGCGTTTCAACGCTCGTTTGTTCGTATCGCTATTTTCAGTTCCTTCAACTGGACTGTTTCATGTGGTAGCTCCTATTTAGTTTTCCTTGGATATCGTATGATATTTTCATCACTCGAGACCAAGGTAATAATTTAATGCACTGGTTGTAATACAAGCCTAAAAGTCAATGAAATAAATTTTTGTTGACCTTGAAACTTTCGACGCAATGTTGATTATGTTCATTATTTACATAATAGAATTGTTAACATCATAATATTTACTTTCAGTTGTGAGTAAACAGAGATGAACGTTACAAGTACTTTGTATTGGCGACGAGCAAAAAACTGTATTACCTTCAATTTATCAACTGTTAGTTCCTTTAGTTGTTTATATTTTATTAGCAAACTACAAATTGTAAATTTACAAAACATTGATACAGTAGCAGATTTAAAGAAGGCACGGGTTATTGTAAATGGCCAGATTACAACACTTGCAAGTGTACTCGTCGAGAGTGAAATTTTGAGTGTGTTGCAGGAAATCTTTCGAACTTCACAAATGCATCTGCAGTTTATTCCTCTCGCTTGGTTGCACATTTCTACTGGTTGCTCACATATGTTGAAATAATGAAAAGTTTTTGAACTATGAGAAGTAGGTTTTGCTGCTTATTCCGAAATTAGAATCTTAACTTTAATGCAATATTCAAGCAACTTTCAATAAATATGTTTTTGCCAATTTTAGTATGTTAGGCCTCACCCTTAATAGTAAAAAATTAAACCATAAAACAGTATCTTTCAATTTTTTAAGATTCCCTATGTCTGGTCTTTAGTTTGCTTGGACTATAAATGCCACAGTTATGATTAATGGTTTTAACTTATTGTTTAAAGACTTCATGTTAAAGGCTTCATTAGACATCTCACAAGGAACAAATAAAGGTAAGTTTTTAAGCAGATTATGTTTGAACACTATATAAAAATTATAATTTCCATAAAAATTAAAATTTTTACGAGAGTGAAAATTCTATTTAGGATGTAAGTTTTTTTTTAACAAAGTCAGCCAACAAATTAAAAACGTTAATCATAATACGTACAAAGTGTAACTTAAATTTTAATATTATTACAAGAAGTAGTTTGACCAATAATTATCAAAACATTAAATTGGTAATACTTCTTTAATCCTCCTAACTTAGCTAAAATCGTCTACCAGAAACATTTAAAACCTTAAATGAAGCAGCAGCCAACTTTACCCAGCAGCGCTTGCCTGTCGTTGATTGAGGGTATCAGCATTGATTATCACATCTACCTACGTCATTTAAAGTATAGTGTCAGTAAGTATGACATTAGAGACGTGAATCCTACTTTTAGTTGTTTGTGTTAAACGACCTCTTGATTAATTTTCAGGAGGTATAAAACTTTTTATAACAGTTAAAGAGGAGTTGACTGATTAATGTTGGCTTGTAAAAAGAATTGACATAGTTTCCTCGCGCCTGATTGCAATTCCTTATCATAGACGATGAGAAAGGGTAATTTGCATCTCATATATATTCCGTTCATGTCTTTACTCTTGGTCTGAAGCAACATTAAGCTGCCAAAACTTGGGCTTTTTATTCCTAAACGGCTTTAAAATCTTTCAAATGCCACCAGATTTAATTGTTATATTCATGTCATATATTATTTTAAAATATGTTGCTTACATTAGAGAATATACTAATATTAAAAAACTCTTTTTGTTTTCAAATGGCTTTAAAATACATTACATGGTATTAAATTTCAATTCTATATACGTGTATTCTTTAAACTGATTTTTACACATTTAACAAATATATATGTGAAAGCAAGAGTTTCCCACTCCTTTATTCGTGTACGGTAGCAGGGTGCACCTAAATAAATACCGTATAACCAAAAGGAAGATAGAAATAAAACTCATAATTTGGAACGCAACGTCGTTACATTTTCACATAATTTCAGTATTACTTAACGTTGAGTTCTTTTAATTCATTTATCACGATTTTTTTTTGTATCGTGTGTACACGATGATGATCCTATTGTGTCACAGTTGTCATAGCAATTCCGGATTTTTAATCAATTACTGATTTCAGGTTGATTAGACAAAAAAGGTGATTGCGTTATAGTATTCACGTGGAGCGGCTGATTTCGCCCTCGTTTCCAACGGCAATGAACAATTTCATTATTTTTCTTCAAGAGGTTTGGTTTAGTTATTAGTAAAGTTATGTACAGGGTGTTTTTTTAACGCAACCCATTTTTAAGATTGAATAATTCATATATAAATATGAAATGAGTGTTGTTTTATTGATCTTTACACTTTATACAACCTATTTATGTGCTCAAACAATCCGCCAATGGCATTTGTATAAAGATGTACTATCTCCATCAAATTCCCGAACACGTGTTGCGAGGTACCTCTTTGAATTTCCTACATTAAAGTTATGTTTTGTTTCGAGGTGCTGAATATCCTTTGAATAGTTTTCGTAAGCCTTAATTTTTATGTATCCCCAAAGAAAATAATGTAGTGGGGACATAATCCAGGGATCTTTGGGGTAAATAATCCTTCACTGATAAAATAAAGTTTTGGGTTGCCTAAAAAACACCCTGTACTACATGCCAATTACATCCCGGCAGGAAACATGTTTTGCCTTGAGCATGGGTCTTGGATGTGTAAATCACTTATATTACATAATATTAATATTATCAACGAGAGATTACAGTATTAGAGACCCTGAAAAAAACCGCTGGGCATTCGTCACCGCAACCTTTTGCTTCAACTTCCAGGCTAACTCACTATATATCAATAAATATTAGGATTTTTACATAACTGGAATGTAAATAAACTGACTCCGAAGCACGGTGGACACGTCTTTGTCCTAAAATGAAAAATTAGCCAGGGTGTTTTAAGTCTACTAGATTCAATTGTGAAGGGTTATTTAGCTATGCCTTAACATTCCTGGCAAAAAAAAAAAACACGGTGATCCAATACAACAAGGCTGTACGTACACACATTGTATGCTCTTATCCATCTACATTATTTAGGCATATACTTAAAATTCATGGGCAAATGCATCGGGAAAAACCAGGCATACTAGTAATAAACGATAGGTAAAACTACCTACCATAAATCAGTCATTCTGTATTATTAGTTGTCCACACTTCGTATATCGTCAATGTATTCGTGTTGAAATGATTCTTGTTTTAAAATTAATAAGAGTACATTCAAACGTAATTTAGTATTTGTTTGGTTTCAATTGTTGAGGGATGATCCAAAAGCACGAATACTCAGGTGCTACGGTTGTCAGACCGCCTCGCTCCAGGGCGACTGCGGCGGGATGACAGACGCGACGCCGCGCCTCATTTGACCCAAACGTTTGTTGAATCCCTTTCCAATATCACGTCTAGAATGTACTTCCAAATTTCCTTGAAAGCTTTTACTTCTTCCATCACGAATATTTGGTTTCCATCAGGTGTAAAAATGAATGTGGTCAGATTTATTTGTAGCATGGATAAATGTTAACATTTCATAATTACGATTGATTCAAGGTATACCTTGAAAACTTGAATCCCCTGTATGGTAAAGGGTAGACATGTTAATGGCTTATTGCAGGAAGTATTTGTCTAATACTTTTGCTTTAGTTAATCTTAGTTTAAAGCAGGTATTTTTAACTAGGATTAATCGTGGATTAATGATCTTAACCTAAGTTGGCTTAGGTCTGGGTAAATTGTTTCTTTCAAGGGTTCCGTCAGTACACTAGAATCTGAAATTTGCTGATAATTATTATATATTTTTTAACATAATAACAATGATGATAAAAATGCTATATTTTTGGTTAATAATTAATGAGAAAAATCAGCTGTAATGATATAATAAGCTAAATGATGTAGTTAGTATGAATGTCAATTGACGTACATTTTTGAGTGTTAGAAAAAAATGGAACAAGATGATCGGTAAAGTTTGAAACTAAGGCACTGATATTAATGGCGGATAAGTTACCGGAGACACCATTTCTAACAGAGATTAATAGAACTGCTATCTCTTAACTTTAAGTCCTTTGATTTAGCTTCTGAACTCGGTGATTTAACATTATGTCGTGGTAATTTTTTATAAACACATAAGGTTAAGAACTTTAACATAAAACGAATTTATTTTATGAAAGGTTTTGTATTACAATCTAATCATTATAAAAATATTATAACAAATTTAATTTACATCCAAAGTTTCCAAAATAGTTTTAACAGGTCGTGATTTTTTTACTTCCTTGCTAACTAAGATACACGTTCTGTCAAGGTATGACAAAACCATGTTTCCCTACAAATATTGAACAATGTTATCATTGTTTAACATAATTAACAAAAGAATTCTTTCAAAGCAAATACATGTAAATACAGGGTGTTTTTTTACGCAACCCTTTTTTAAGATTAGTTAATGCACATATAAAGATGAAATTAATTGGTTTTTTTTTATCTTTACATGTTATACAACCCATTATTTAAGTATGATCCTATTTAGCTTACATTATGTGTTTAAACAATACGCCAATGACATTAATACAAAGTTGTGCTCTCTCCATCAAATTCCTGAACACGTTTTGCAAAGTACCTCTTTGTATTTCTTGTGTTAAATTTGTTATGTTTGTTTTTAGGAGCTGAATGTCCGGTGAATTTTTTCGTGGGCCTTACTTTTTATGTATCCCCAAAGGGAATACCAATCCTCCTTTTTTTGTAGTGGGGTCAAATCCGGGGATCTTGGGGGGGGGGGGAAATCCTTCAAAATCGTTTTGGTTTTCGTTTTAAAAAAATCACCCTGTATGTAAAAACTAATTGCAATATGCATGAAGTAGCAAATAAATGAAATTAATGCTTGAAATAAATTAAATTGCTGTGTTACTTTTCCTTCATTTTAAAATGGTGCAAAGTGTAAACTTGTTGCTGCATACTAAATGGTTGCCATATAGGTCACAGAAACTATTCAGACAATCAGTTGTAAAGAGTTCACCTGCATCACCTGTATGTACACCTTTATCTTAGCTTTCATGTGTCACAGTAAAATGTCGAATTCCCTTTTGAAACAACATTTATCCATTAACTTTACGGTACTAAATACTAAACTGACTTTTCTTGAATTCCAGGTTCATGATATATTAAATTTATTTTATTTTCAATTTTAATTTTGTAAGTTTATAGAAATGTGATGCAATTAAATTGCCATCTTTAATTCTCGCTCTAAAGTTTTAAACGCTGTACTTGAACCAGCCTAATCAAACCTCGCTCTAATAAAACCACTTAAAAAAAGACAATCCAACATACACCTGAGAGCTACCGTCCAATCTCACTCCTACCCACCATTGCGAAGATCCTTGAAAGAGTGGTTTGTGACTCGTTGGTTGAGTATCTTAGCATTTATAATCTATTTTTTCCAATCAATTTGGATATCAGAAACAGAAATCAACTAAGCTTGCACTGGTTAAGTTCATTTCATCACACACTGACTCCCTGGACGGCGGTGAGACGGCCATTGGCTGTTTCATCGATCTGTCCAGGGCGAATGATTGCGTTGCTCACTCTGTTCTTCTTAGTAAACTTTCTGCAATAGGCATTAAAGGAAAAGCCCTTAACTGGATAAAATCCTTTCTTTCAAACATATTTCTGAAAAGAAAAATCGATTTCACGGATGAGAATGCGATCCAAAGATCTTCTTACTTAAAACCTTAAGAAGTTAACTATGGAGTTCCGCAGGGTTCAATTTTAGGACCAATCCTTTTTCTTCTATATATTAATTATATTTTAAAACACTTACCGAGTCTCCTTCTTACCATTTTTGCGGACGACACTTCTTTGTTAACCTCCCATTAAGATTTCCAAACTTTAGAGCAGGAAAATTTTCTCAATTTGAATTCACTTTCTCAGTATGTTTCCGACATTAATCTTCATATTGATCCGAAAAAGACACAATTTCTTTATTTCATGATAGAAGGAATTTCTAAGGAACTGTTTAGATAGGGCGGGAACTGCACTTCCTGTGGTTGTTCTTGAAGAAACTGCAATTGAGGAGGGTCAGTTTGTTGATTATCTTAGAGAGAGGTTGGACGGTGGTCTCAGGTGGTGCGATCATATACATAAATTAGCCAAACAACTTGCTTCCAATATTTTTGTTTTAAAAAACATAGCTTCTCTGAATAATTTGCCTTTATCAAAACTAGTTTATTTTGGATTGATTGAGAGCTTGATCAGGTATTTAATTATTTTGAGGGGCTGTTCTTCCCACTATAAATTGAACAGGATTTTTATGTTGCAAAAAAGAGCTGTAAGATGTATGCTTAAACTAAAACCGACTGAATCTTGTTTTGATCATTTCAGAGATCTAGAGTTGTTGACAGTTCCTAGCATTTACATGTTTGAAGTAATTTCTTATGCTAGAGAATATCATCTTGTAAAGGCACACCAGCAGAGTTATAAAACTAGAAATAGAAATTTAAATCCATCAGTGGTCACATAACTTAAAGATTTTTGAATGCAAACCAGCGTACATTGGAGTCAAGCTCCTCTCTCAACTCCCCTCTCATTTGACTGGAATAAGCAACTTAAAAAAGTTTAAAAAAGAGCTGAAAAAGTATTTAATTGATCAATGTTTTTATCGTCTTCCAATTTATCTTACCTGAGTATCCACCAGCCAACCCAACCTAACCCTACATAACCAACATTAGAGACAACATCCAATGACAGCTTCGTTTGACTGGTGTGATACCTCGAACGTCGTCAGTCGGGACGACGCGGGAGTGTAAGTGTAAGTGAATTGAATCATGACTGACCCGATTTTTAGGATACTCTTGCGCATTATCATTAAGCTAATCACCTTAATATCATATTTGTTTTAGTTAAATGACAAACTTAGATATTTTTACTAACTTTGGTGTATATTTCAAAATCATATTTTGTCAAACATTCTTTAACAGTCATTACATGAATTTATTGGAATGTAAATTACATATAAACGTTTTCAAAGGACGTGCTGCAAACAAAAAAGAACGCAATAAGGTCTCAAAGTTTAATCAAAGTTCAGCACTCAAATGAATGCAATTAATTGTGGACTATTAGAACTGGCGCACAGTAGCAGTAACGGCTGGACGCCATTTGTTGGTGCAAAGCCACTGCTTGTGCTTGGGCTACGGTCGAATACAACCTTGGTGTTCATGGTTGGTTGGTGTATCACACACACACACACCTGTATGTGTGTGTGATAGGGGAAATGTTTTGGAACACAGTTTTTGACTTTGTAACTTTGTTTGGTCTAGTTAGGAGGTGAACATAAGTCCCCATCCTTAGCCATTGAGTGGGGGGAAGGAGGAGGGTCTAAAGGTACCATTTTTAGGTATATTTTTTCGAAATATCTTAAAAACTTTAAACTGTTAATAGTCCCTATTGAATTAGAGAGTTAAAGAAGATTAAATTTCTTAGAAGTAAAGTATATCATATGTTTGTTTTCGTCCAACCGTTTACAAAATAAACACTAATTTTGATTAATATCTTTAAAAAAATTCTTCCATATGAAATAAATTGTAATTTGTTTATAAAATAAATGGCCAGTAGGGAAACGCCTCTTCACCTAAAGGAAAATAACAACATTTATGAAATCTTGACAATATTTCCAGTAATTTGACCCCTCGATCATAAAAATTGGTCCAAAGTAAAGGCCTTGGTGAGCTCATAATAGAGTTGTAGCAACCACATATTTGTAATAATTCTTTGAGAAATATCTACTTTTATGAGGTCACCAAGGCCTTGAGTATGGACCGATTTTTATGATTGAGGTGTCAAATTACTGGAAATTTTGTCGCGATTTCATGAATGTTGTTCATTTCCTTTTAGGTGATTTATTTATTTCCTTCCTGTTAATGGGCATTTACTTTACACTCAAATTAACATTTATATCTTATGGAATGATTATATTTTTAATGATTATGGAAGGAATAAAATTAGTGATTATCTTGTAAATGGGTGGACCAAAATAAATATATTATGTACTTTTCTTAAAGGAAATTTAATTTTCTTTAATTTTCTAATTCAATAGGGTATATTTAAAGTTGATAGTTTTCAAAATATTTAGGAAAAACCTAAAAAAGGTATCTTAAGACTTCAACTCTTACTTTAGATTTCTAAACTATTAGATTTCTTCCCCCTGCTCAATGGCTAAGGCAGGGGATAATTGATATGTTCACCTCCTAACTAATCTAAACAAAAGTACTAAGTCAAAAATTGAGTTCCATGCATTTCCCCCTTTACCTTTTTTAACAATCGTTACCTGGACTAGCGTTCAATTCCCGCTTGCTGTCGGTACGTACAATTTCGTGTTAATTACAAGTAGAAGTGAGGAGTTCGATACACGCAGATTAATACAATGTGTGGAAATACTTTTCACAGTTGGAAACTTCACTTACCAACTACAAATCCCATTATGAATTATAACCACGCAAGATGTGAGTTACGGCGCCGCACTGGCACCTCGTTTCTTGTCAGAAATGCGACAGATGAGTTCGTTAATGTAATGAACGACCTTTTGCCCTACAACCACTTTGTAATTGTTGCATCGTTAAAACTAAAGGAACTAAATTAAAATATGAACTCATACTGTACTCCGATGTAATCATTAATGTTGTAAATCGTCCCCGCTGTTTACTCAACGCACATTCAAATTACGTTCTTTATATTGAAAAATCTTCTATTTGGTGGTAATCAATTCCCAATCTTCAAAATATACGTAATGAAATTTAATGTCAACTGAAAGTTAAAATTATTGCACATTCAAACGTACTCAATTTTGCAAAAAAAGTTATGTTAAGGTCTTTGTGATGGGGTTATTTTTGGATTTTTTTATGTATTCAGTCGATTTATCTATATTTTATGAATGAAATCTGATGAACATAAAATAACGTTTTTTTAAATTACTGTATAATTTTAGTGCAAAAAATATAATGAACTACAAAAATCTTCCTTTTTGAAATGAATATGAACAATTTAATGTGGTAGGCCGACAAGTACATACACCATATGCTTACGACTGGGTGTTAACCTGAGTGAAGCCATCACCCGCCGTTTTGGTGGGAGCGTCTAAAGGGGGGGGGTAGGCCCCAGGGCAGTTTTGCCCGCAGCTTTTCGTATCTGAACACTATTTAGTAAACGTTTTTAGTGGAAACGTTTTTAATTGTGTTTCTGAGTTTAAGTTTATTTACTTTGATCATACGGTACTACCGTAAATAAAGTAAAAACGTTTCCACTCTTATAATCTCTTGATGTAAAAATTTATATTGCGTAAAGTAATATTATTCATTATGTTTGAGAATATTCATTGCCAGTCATGCTTTCTTTTTATAATTAATTTTGCTACCAAACAATTAATCAAAAATCGATTACCATTTTATTGCTCACAATTATTTTTTTAAATATTTTATTATAAATGAAAATCAACTTTACAGGTATATAGCTAATTTAGTACAAACGTGAGTATCATGGTCTCAACACTAATTTTACCCTCATGCTTATTAAAAAAATTAACTTGCAAAAGTAGGCAATTAGTCGAAATCGTATGGTTGTTGTGGAGACAACTTTGACGACAACATCTTTTCCAAAAAAGGAACGTGTAAATTTATGAATATTGGTGTCCAGTTTTGACCATCCGAAACTTCTTCGGGTTATTAAGCAGGCATAAACTGATGTGGTCCATCTCGCTCCGGTATCCATTTCTCGGTATGTACGTATAAAGTCTAACTTGGTACATGTATTATGACTAATAAGACCTATATCCATCCGGAATAATATTCTATTCTTTGTTTGAAATTCATTGTTGGTGATGGTGATTTTATATTTTGATTAGGATTTTTGCGGACATTTGCCACCACTGATTAGTAAAAAACAAGTTTCACGACGTTTCGGGATCTGGAATCTGATCCCGTCTTCAGGTGGAAGAAAACCTAGAACATAACAAGATTAGTAACACAAGCCAGGAAAACCTGGAGAAAAACACAGCTAAAACAGAGAACTATAAAAGCAGTCACGAAAACAACGTCATTTGAAGACGGGATCAGATTCCAGACCCCGAAACGTCGTGAAACTTGTTTTTTACTAATCAGTGATGGCAAATGTCCGCAAAAATCCTAATCAAAATAATATTCTATTGTCAAATCTGTACTTTTTACCTTTTCAAAATGGCAAACATTTTATATTTTCAAAGATGAATATCTCAATAACCATAGAAGTAACTATCAATTGTATCAATTGTAATCCAGTGCATTACAAAATGTAATGTACTTTAATAAAATGTATCATTTGTAACATTGTCATAAGGCTTATAATAGTATGTCTTAGAAAATGTAAATTTTATGAAGCTACACCAAGAGAATACGCAAAAATTGCTCCGAAGAAGAAATAAATTTACTGTTGATTCTTCTTAAGACTTAGGTTTTCACTGTTATTTGTGTATGAAAACATAAAAATGACATATATAAAACACAGAATTTCCTCTCAATAACTCGTTTTGACTGGATATATACAATTTTTTACAACTGGAAACTACTAGTCCTATTTCAATACATACATGTGTTAGTTCGATTTCATAAAATGGATTAATGGCTAAGTTTTTTTTTTAATACGTGAACAACTACGAATAATATTTTTTTTCAACCAAAACATTAGTGTTAATATTTTGCATCTTTATCGAGAATTTATAAAATTTAAAAGAATACAATTCAAGGGAACCCACATTACTTTGTTCGGAAATGGTGCTTTATTTTCCTCGAGTGGCAGGACACCATCTTCCCGGCGAACCAGGGAGGGCGTCAAGCGGAACAAAATGGTGTGCATTACATTAGGAAACTCGTCTGTGTTCTGCAGTCCCGGTGCCGTCACTCTGACTGCGAGCGAACCTGTAGCGATTCCAACATTATAATGATTTTATGTAAAATATATATACAGTGTGTTAATTTTTGGTACACCATTGGCATCTCGTAAACTATAAGTTATACTAGAAAGGTTAAATGAGCAAAGTAATGCGTAATAATAAGATTAGTAAAATGGTGGTCATTATAAACAGCTGATTAACAGTAAAAAGATAATTTACAAAAAAAATCTGCTGTTTTAATGAAAATGCGTATTTGATCGTAAAACAATTTTTGCTGCCTATCACCTGTGCTCATAGTTTTCATTTTGATAATAAATCCAGTCCATTTCAACCCGTTATCATTTATAATTTTTTTGTGATTAAACACACTTGATGAGGAAAATATCACATGTGTGGTATTTTTGTAATCAGGAGAAAAATACATTTACAATAGGAAATAAAATTTTACATGTTGGCATTTAAAATTATGGACTTGAGCATTATTCTCAGGAAACCATAAATGGTATCACGTTTTTGAAAAAATATTTATATTTTAAGTTAAGCTCGTGTAAATGTGACCCCCCTTACAGTCTCGTTCATTAAAAAATAAGGGAGTTATGGGTAATTGTAAGTTTATGGGCAAAAACTTTTTTTAGCGTAGCGAATGAGTTTGTTTGAATATTTTTAATTACTCACCGCCATCTTACTTGTCACATTATTACGCACTACTGTGCTCATTTATTCTTTCTGTATCTCATGTAGTTTTCGAGATCCCAATAGTGTGCAAAAAATAATGAACTCACTGATATGAGAGTTGTGTTATTTATTTCTCATATTGTGCTAGTTTATAGATGTTCGGATTAGTTCAGTTCCTTTCAAAGTTTGGCCCAGATTAAACTGAAATTCCTTCGAAATATATATTTCACCGTATTTTCGTTATATGTGGGTGGATTTCTTCCTCAAGCTTTGGAAGATAAAGTATCTAACCACTTAAATCGCTTTAGAAAAAGGGAACAACACATAACTTATAATAAGATTTTACAGTTTTTTGAGTTTTTTTTTACTCCCTTGCAAACGTAAGGAGACCAACATGTGAAATTTGAAGCACCCTGTTTATTAGTTAATAAAGTTATAAATGTTATATATGGATTTAATGTAGTAAATTCCATACTTATTCTCTTTCTGCGTAAGTAGTGTGCAGTCCTTTAGGACCATCGTTGGATAACCTGGGTGAACAGTAGATTTAAGCACTCATTTCAAACATAAATACTAAGTAGTTTAAATTAAATGTATTTTAAAAATATAATCCCCTTTAAATCCAATTGCAACTAAAGATTTTATTCTATGAAAACGTCAAAGTTGATATCGATGTAATAATAAAATATCGCGATTATACTTTACAGTTTTCACTTGATTTGACGACAAATGTCAATAACAATTCACCACTGTAGACTTAAGCTAAGCTCTTTAAACTGTTAAACTCTTTAAACTCCTCGATTAAACTTTTATTACAGACTAATGGCTTCAATCAGGGAAAATTCAAACAATCCTTATTTATTAAAGAAAAAAACACCTTCACATACCATATGTTATATCTGGCACATGGTTTTTAATCAGGTATCAGCACATGGTTTATGCAAACAAAGCAGCAGACGTGTTTGGATTTCAATCTTTTTTAAATGGCAGATATTATTTTCACTTTCAGCTCAATTTCAGTATTTTTCGCCGCATCATGGTATAGATACTTTAAATTTGAGCCCTCTCCCATCTTTCTAAGGCTTGACAGACGCCCTCAATTTTGACCTAAAGAATCCTCTTTCAAAATTAAATATATTATCATAATGAAAAAAAGAGTTATTGAATGCATTGAAATAACTTTTGCTGTCGTGTATCGGATTTCATTGATTCCATCGACAGTACACCATTCACAATTATTTTATATTGGCTCAGCATACGCAAGAGGTACTTATGGTAAATTGTAAGGTACATCAGATCCTATTTCCCTATAAATTAATGGAAAAGCATTTACGTTAGTTCGAAGAAATTTCAGTTTCATCTGGGCCAAACTTTAAAAGGAACTGAACTAATCCGAACATCTTTTAACACAATATGATAAATAAATGACAAAACTTTCTTATCGATAAAAAATACCAAAAAACAAAGCATGATCTTGAAAACTAAAATGTTCTGATAAAACATAACGCAAAACTGAAATAATTTTGCTTTTGTCAATAAAACAATTTTTCAATTGAATGGAATTTGTATGAAGATATCTTGTATTCTGATTTTAATTGTTAAGGACATTTGCCATCACTGATTAATAAAAACCAAATCAGCGATGGCAAATGTCCTAAAAAATTAAAATACAGGGTGTGTTTTTTAAAACCCATTTTTAAGATTGAATAATCCACATATGAATGTTTAATGAGTATTGTTTTATTGATCTTTACATTTTATACAGCCTATTATTTAAGTTTGATCACATTTAGTTTACATTATGTGCTCAAACAGTCCGCCATTGGCATTTGTAAAAGTTTATGCTCTCTCCATGAAATTCCCGAACACGTGTTGCAAGGTACCTCTTTAAATTTCTTGCATTAAATTTGTTATTTTTGTTTTGGGGTTATGAATGTCTTGTGAATTGTTTTCGTAGGATAATCACTACTTTACATGAGTGTGGCAAATTTCATTCAGATCGGACCATTTTTACGCGAGTTATCGTGACACACACACATTAAAAACGCAACCCAAAACTTGATTTTATCGGTGAAGGATTATTTCCCTCCAAGATCCCCGGATTTTACCCCACTATATTATTTCATTTGGGGGTACATAAAAAGTAAGGCGTACGAAAGCAGTTCACAGGATATTCAGCTCCTCAAAATAAACATGACAAATTTAATGCAAGAAATTCAAAGACCTTACTACATGTGTTCGGGAATTTGATTCAAAGAGCATAACTTCATTCAAATACCAATGGCGGACTGTTTGAGCACATTATGTAAACTAAATGTGATCAAATTTAATTAATAGGTTGTATAAAATTTAAAGATGAATAAAACAACACTCATTACATATTTATATGTGCATTATTCGATCTTAAAAATGGGTTGCGTTTAAAAAAAAACACCCTGTATAAAATCACCATCACCAACAATGAATTTAAAACAAAGAAAAGATATTTTTCATCACGTGTGTCAGCTTTTATGATATTGATCACTGATCGAACGTTAAAATAAACGTTTCACATTTATATCCTTTTACCTGGGTTTAGAAACCGTTTACAGTTGCATCAACAGCACATCCCTCGGGCACGAACTGGAGTGATAAGCTTAATGAGGCGATCATTGAGACGTTGCAAGGCATTAAATTTCTCTGGCACAAGGGTAGGCGAGTTCATTCTTTCAAACGTTAAAATACAAGTTGTTTTTTTACGCAACCCATTTTTAAGATTGAATAATGCACATATAAAGATGAAATGAGTATTGCATTGTTAATCTTTACATTTTATGCAACCTGATACTTAAGTTTAATTACATTCTGTTTGCATGACGTGTTCAAACAATCCGCCATTGACATTAGTACAAAGGTGTGCTTTCTCCACCAAATTCTTGAACACGTGTTGCAAGGCACGTCTTTGAATTTCTCGCATTAAATTTGCTATGTTTGTTTTGAGGTGCTGAATATCCAGTGAATTGTTTTCGTAACCCTTACTTTTTATGCAACCCCAAAGGAAATTATATAGTGGGGTCAAATCCGGGGATCTTGGGGGAGAATAATCCTTCACTGATGACATAAAGTTTTCGGTTGTGTTAAAAAAACGCCCTGTAAAATAAAAGTAACTTAAATATGACGTATTTTTTATTGCAAAAGAATTCGAATTTAAGAGTATTTTCCTTAATATGATCACATAACAATATTGTACAAACGTATATTTTTCATGCCTATTATTAATCTATCTATAATAAATTTGTTAAAAATAAATAGTAATAATATTGAGCAATATTTTAATAATTGCTTTATAACTGTATGAAGCACTTAAAGTAATTTATTTATAGTATTTATGAATCAATAAAACCTTTTTATGGTTAATATAAACTGATGAACCATAAAATAAAATGGTAATTGAGGCACTACGTGCAATTCCTACCTTAAGGAGCACAGTTAAAATGGAACCTTTTAGCTCTCAAGACCTCAATGGGAGGATAGGTCCTTTGTAAATATGTTTAAGGGAGAGCATCTCAATCGGATATTCGATCGCTTGACCTGCAGGTCAACTTGCAACTCGCTTAGAAAATATGCAAATCGGTATGACAATTGAACTATAATAACCACATCGTCACAAGGCAGCAAGCCTCAAGCCAATAACTAATTATCTCAAGTTCATCAAAGTATGTACGAGAGCTTATTAAAACGATCAATTATATCGAGAAAGTATCTAGACCAATAGGCTATAAAAATCAATCCACAACAAATATATATTTACTTCTAAAACTAACGCACATTCGTCTGGCTAAGTTTCACCCCAGCGATTTCGTGTCATTCGTATGCGTAGGCCTTGCGAATCAATGTAGAGTTGAAAATTGTTAAGATATACAAAGGTACATTTTTATGTTATAGTTTATATATATGTGTGGCATTATGAAAAATACGTTCATCAAATATATATTTATTTCTAAATGTAAGAGAGAACTAACGCACATTCGTCTGGCTTTAAGTTTCACTCCAGCGATTCCGGTCATTCGTATGCGTAGGCCTTGCGAATCAATGTAGAGTTGAAAATTGTTAAGATATACAAAGGTACATTTTTATGTTACAGTTTAATGTATATGTGCTCATATATTGTTGTATATATTGTTCATTATGAAAAATACGTTCATCTTGTGCAACGTATGCTGATATTAATTGGCATAATCTAGTGTGTTAATTCTCTTTGAAATACATAGATTTAAGTGTAAGAGTAGAGAAACACATATTTGAACAATCAAGACATAAAATATAATTTAAGAGAGATATCCCGAAGGCGTTGCTTACAACCATGGTTTACCGTGCATGGTGGGAGGTTTTGCATTGGCCCTTTGTAGGAGCGATAGCTTCGTGGTTCAAACGCGTGCTAAAATTAGGTCGATCAGGGTATGTTATAATGAGCGGACACTATCGCTTAGCTCTAAATATAATCATTGATTATAATCTAGATGGTCGCATAAGTCAATGCCCTTAATGGAAGTTCAGTTTAGGCCAATCTAAGAAATATGTAGTGTATGAGGTATGAACTGTCGAATCTTAGCAGTAAAACTAGAAAGGGGGTTATGCCGAATGTGCTACGGAACTATAAAACTGATAGATTTTATGCTGTAATCCGGAAGATCTCAACTAGATGAAGCCACGCACTAAGAGAAATCAATAAATGTTGAGAACTGAGCAAACTATACAAGTTTGTTTACGCCAAATAAGGTTTACAATAATTGATCATACACGGTTCGGCAAAAGTCTGGAATATAATAAATAACTTTTACATTATTTTTAAGAAAATAACGAAACCTTACAGTTGGGTATCTATTACAAATAGAAACACTTTGGCGTATTTTCTTAGTTTTTTGCACGATAGGGGGGACGGCCCACGCTATAAGTCTTGAAATTCTTAAATGTAAGCATGACTCATTTAAAGGTTATGACTCATTTTATGACTCATTTAAAAGGTTTTAATTAGTATATCATAACAGCGTAAACCGCGCCCCAAAAGGTTAATCCATTAGAAGTTCCTCAAAGATTTTCATGTTTGCCCTTAAACTCTAGGCTAAAATTAAGGAAAAAGGCTAACTACTAATAAAGCACTCGGAACGGTGTAGTTTGGTTTTAGATACGTGTATTTCTCATTAATAAGGATAATTTGACGAATTAAAAAATCTACAATCAAATTACATTGTTCGAGTGTGTAATTAGTAATTCAACTGGTCTCCTTACTTTTAGCATAGAGTTTAATGACCAATATTAAAATCTTTGAGGAGCTATAACTTCTGAACGGATAAACTTTTTGAGGCGCGGTTTAAGCTATTATTATTTACTAATTCAGACCTTTAAAATGAGGTACAACTTGAGATATGCTTACATTTAAGAATTTCAAGACTTCAATCCGGAAGTCCGTCGGTGGACTAGTTGGATAGTTCGCACGGGATGCCCATGATGCGAAAAAATAATAAAACATGAGAAAATATTTCTATTTATGACTGATACACAATAGCAAAGCTTCATTTCATTGAGCAAAATAATTCAGAAGTTATTTAATATATTCCAGACTTTTGCCGAACCCTGTATACTTACTTTTGTAATGTTAATGTTAACATTAAAGAAGAAGGTCGTAGATTTGCTGCCTCAGAAAAATAAAAATCTGATGATTTTAGGCCATAATAAAATAGATCTCAACTATACCGGGTGTCTCACCTAAAGTGAACAAATAGCTAAATTTTTTATTATAAATCTGACAAAGAACTTCTTATGTGGCACTTCCCTTAATTTTTAACGCTGCTTTTTGGAGTCACTTCGAAATTTAAAAATATGGCCGCCATTTTCCAATATGGCGGACAACTTTGATTTTTCTTACGGAACACCCTATATTTTAGGGCGTTTTTGGATTCTACGCCTAATTTTAGTAACTTTTGATTATTTATAATTTTTTCCTAAACCCAATGGTTAAGGAGGTATGAACAGTTAAAGTAAGATTTATTCCCATTTAAAATGCATTGGGAAATTGTTGGTAGTCTGTATATCGAAAACGGTTGGGTTTAAAAAAAGATGCCAAGGAATAAAAGTGTCTAAAAATGTTAATTTAGTTGAGGTTTTATCATAAAATAATTTTTATTCGAGATTTAATCGTGGAAATGTGTTATTTTGAATATGATTTTACTCCATAAGGAATACATGGGATGGCACACACAATGCATTTTAAATGGGAAAAAATCAGACTTTAACTGTTCATATCGCCTGAACCATTGAGTTTGGGAAAAAATGAGAAAGAATAAAAAGTTCCTAAAATTAAACGTAAAATCCAAAAACGCCCTAAAATATAGGGTGTTCCGTAAGAAAAATCTAATTTGTCCGCCATAATGGAAAATGGCGGCCATATTTTAAAATTTCAAAGTGACTCCAAAAAGCAGCGTTAAAAATTAAGGGAAGTGCCCCATAAGAAGTTCTTTGTCAGAATTATAATAAAAAAGTTAGCTACTGGTTAACTTTAGGAGAGACACCCGGTATAAAGCCACTTTCTTAGTCATCAACACATATTTAAAAATGAGCGAACTACTTTTTTTAGATTTCGTGTAATAATAACATATTCTCATAAACCAGTTGGCATATGTATTGTCCTCAACGGTGATGAATTCTACATGAAAATTTAGTAAGTAATGAGTATAATAAAAATAGAAAATCAATATTTGCAGTTATTTGACAACTATGTTTTTTATATATAAATTCATTTTCTTGAAAATTTCGCCATTCATAAAAGTTTTATTCCACTTTTTACATATCTCTAATGGTTTTCATATGCAGTAAATTCAAAAACATACCCGTGTGATGAAAACATACCCGGAAATGGTTTTCCAAGATTTTGGCTGTTGTCAGGCGAGGACGTGTAATTTTTTACCTGTATGGAAAATAATCTGCTTTTTCGAAATGTCATTTCGAAATAATAATCCAAACCTCCTGTTCTTTACGTCATACCTAAAAACGGTTGATATTTGGGTTATTTAGGTGTAACCTGCTATTGTAATCACGTTAGGCATTATATAATATTTTTAGTATACTATACGTAAACTTTAATACTATACTTAAATAAACAGGTGGTATTTATTTTAAGTAACAAAGTACATTGCAAACACCATGAGTTTTCTATAAACATTCTTATACTGCGAAATATTTGCCAGTATGACGATTGCGTTACACTGTCAAATATAATTAAAAATAGCTGCGTAGATCAACTGTCCACTGATTATATTCGTCATATATTTTGAAACGTCTTATGATTAAATAATCCCAATATTAATTTTACAGTTCAACTGAGAGTATGACACTGACACTCACACTTGTTACGAGAAACGTCAAATTGAAAGCCATATCTCGTGTCAAAACAAAGTTACTTGGCAAGATGTTTTGACAGACTCCTCCACTCGTCAAATTCCACTGTTTCCTGTTATTCTATACTCTCTAATTCAATTCAGATAATGAATTACTGTCTAAATCCATCATGACGGTTAGTTAGTTAATATTTTTCCCTTAATATTCCTTTCCAAAAGTTTTATTCATAAATATCGAGTGAAATTGAAATTAGCCTTTGAAATGACCCATTATTCCATCCTTACTCAATTAATATTGTGTATTGCTAGCAAAATGCATTTCTGCATTTCAGCATTTACTTTTGAGAATTTTTTTATCAACAACATCTGTATAAATATAAAGCTATTTTTAAATTATTCTAGACGTATCACTATTTTTTTTATTTTGCCACTATTATGACCGTTGACGTCGGATATGATGATGACCATAACGGCTCAAAATACAGAAAGCCTTGTAAATATTTATTTTTAACTTTTCATGTTACAATAGAAACCAAGCCGATGAGCAGGTGCGGGCTCGGCTTCATTAGACGCTCTGAGCAACTCTGAAATGTTTTACCTTGCTCTTTCTTAATTGTTTCCGCTGCCTTTGGAATTGAATCGTGCTCGAAAAGATGTTTCAATTTCTAATTACTTCCTTAACGTTTTAATTACTTTATTTTTAGAGTCATGACTAAAAAATAGACCGAATACGATTGAAGGAGATTTCCCAACCTCGATTACTGTTGATGGATTTGCTTATATACTGTAATATGAATATTTTTGTGGAAACATGATTGAGTGATTGATTGTCAAACCGTAGTATTCCTCAAAATGATGAGTAAAGGGTTCAATCAGCAACGAGATCTCAAAGAATACAAAAATGGTGAATTGTTGGATCAAAATCAATTTTCAAACGTGTTGTTAACAACTTAAATTTGAATTTTACCCCTAAAAAACCGTTGTCAGTGTTTTCCTCAATGCCTTTTCTACCTCCCGTCGCCTTACACAGGGTCTGGTAGAGCATGGTCTCTGTGCCAGGGGCGGCGAAGCAGTAGCGCCCCGTAGACGGTGTCTCCTCGTGTCGGCAGCCTCCACCCCAAGCCCAGCCGGTCCAGCACAATCCGCACCTCTCCACCACCTTGCCACGCAAGAGGGCCATCACCGGGCCAGCGGGATCCTCGGTCCCTAATGGTTTAGTGGACACCTACATCTGAGACTCCTAGACTTCCCCTCCCTGGGTAGCACTGGTCTCTTCCTTTAATTTTTAAACTCGGCCCAGAGATCGGAACGTCTCCAGAGTTTTCTTCTTCTCCATCGCTGCAAGTCTCGCGAAGAACAACAAGACGCCTCCGGAGACCACCTCGAGGTGTCGAGGTTGTTCGACACAGCCGTACTCAGGTAATGGTATTATTTCACTTCTGTTCGATAACTCGGAAATCGGATTCTTTTTGGCATCCTTGCACGCCACATACACGCTGGCGCAAGGCTGAGCTGATGAGCAAGAAATTTACATTTTTGTCGGAACTTCAAATGCAACGCTGGTTACATCACTTTTCTATCGGCGTGTCTAATTAAAAGAAGACACAGCAGTAGTCACCGAGCTGTTGGCGCAGGGTTCCG
This sequence comes from Flexamia atlantica, assembly GCA_035578135.1. NCBI lineage: Eukaryota > Metazoa > Arthropoda > Insecta > Hemiptera > Cicadellidae > Flexamia > Flexamia atlantica. The sequence goes on from JAQJVK010000006.1 coordinate 56,550,344, forward strand.
AACAAGCTGCTGAGTAACTCATTGAGCCTCAGCAGCGCGCATGACTCAGCAGTGCCACAGCTGATCCTCGCCGCCTTGCACATCGCGCTGCCGCCTCACAGAGCTTGGCCACAGTGATCCCCGCACCCGGTAGACATGGGCCGCCAGGAAGATCGTGCCCTCGAGCACCCGGTAGACATGGGCCGCCAGGAAGATCGTGCCCTCGAGCACTCGGTAGACGTGGGACGCCAGGAAGATCGTGCCCTCGAGCACCCGGTAGACATGGGCCGCCAGGAAGATCGTGCCCTCGAGCACCCGGTAGACGTGGGCCGCCAGGACGATCGTCCCCTCGAGCACCCGGTAGACATGGGCCGCCAGGACGATCGTCCCCTCGAGCACCCGGTAGACATGGGCCGCCAGGAAGATCGTCCCCTCGAGCACCCGGTAGACGTGGGCCGCCAGGAAGATCGTGCCCTCGAGCACTCGGTAGACGTGGGACGCCAGGAAGATCGTGCCCTCGAGCACCCGGTAGACGTGGGACGCCAGGAAGACCGTGCCCTCGAGCACTCGGTAGACATGGGCCGCCAGGAAGATCGTGCCCTCGAGCACTCGGTAGACGTGGGACGCCAGGAAGATCGTGCCCTCGAGCACTCGGTAGACATGGGACGCCAGGAAGGTCGTGTCCTCGAGCACCCGGTACACATGGTACGCCAGGAAGATCGTGCCCTCGAGCACTCGGTAGACGTGGGACGCCAGGAAGACCGTGCCCTCGAGCACTCGGTAGACATGGGACGCCAGGAAGGTCGTGTCCTCGAGCACCCGATACACATGGGACGCCATGGAGGTCGTGTCCGTTCTATTGCCGCGGTCTTGACCCTCCACTTCAATGACGAGTTCAGTCCCATCGAAGGCTCTACCCAATGCAAGGATGTGGCTCCACAATCCGCCAACACTCCCGGCAGGATCTCCGACGACCTCAGACACTCACATGGCCTGCGAGAGTTCAGCCAGGCAGCAGGAGAGCACCTTCTCCTTCAGGGACAGGTTCTGCTTGCTTCTCGAGGCAGGTGCAGGATGTAGTTGTGCTTACAGAAGACAATGTCCGCCGCTGTCCTCATCCCCCCGCCAGGTAGTACGCGCGTGTATTTCTCATGGAAACACATTTAATTTTCCACCCAATCTCCTCAACCGTTGGTCTTTGGAAAAAATATTAAAGGTAGAAGATTCTTAAAATAACCTGCATAATCTAGCAACATCATTAAATACGGTGTGGTTCATAGGTAAAAATAAAGTTGACCGCCGCTATTTTGCAAAAAGTTGAACATATATTATTTCTTTAGTTAAAATCCACCTCAAACATTTGTATGAGAAGTAAAGAAGAATTCTCCGTTAAAGATTGTTGATGGACAGTTCAAAAGTTAGAGCTATTGGTTCAAACTACGTATGCCCCCCGGTATATGAAGAGATAATACATTTAAGCTGTTGAACTTTTTCCTTTTGAAATAATAAAAACACGCAAAAGAAACACAAAGAAATATTGTATTGCGATCGTCTTTGCAGGGTAGAATATCTCACGAAAAAGCCTTTCGAGTACATTTTACTTTTTATTTATTTATTTATTTATTTACCATCATCTGTGACGCCCTTACATGCAGGAAGCTGCCAGGGCTGAAGTCTTGTCAAGTACAACCTAAATCAAAAATACTTTGGTTATTATATCGACCTCCGGACGTCACCCGAAATTAAAAAATGTTTTTCCAAAATACCCGAAATTTGACGCAGGTTTTAGAAATGATAGTCGATTTTGCGGAAAACGTCGGAAATCGAAGAAACGAACTCAAATTGACGGGAAAAGATAGCTGAACAAGAATATGTAAGAATTTTTAAAATCCGATCATAATTAAAGGAGTTCAAGAAATAAAAGCGTTGTAAATATCATGGGTTCATGAAGGCATTGTGTTATCTATAAGTATAAAAGAGGATGTTGGTATATATGTATATATATATATATATATATATATATATATATATAGCATTGATAAACCCAGACACCGCTGGACCGATGGCCACGAAACTTGGTAGATACATGTAGAATTTCATGGAGTAGGTTTATACACCTTCAATTTCGTGATAACTTTCAGGGCTTAGCCCTAGGACCGTCTTAAAGGTACCAATGTCAGGGATTTTGAAAGAATTTGAGTTAGATTTGTTTACTAACAAAACATGTAAAAGTAAAATTTAAAACAGGTGATGTAAATTAATGGTATTTCTTTCTGCTATTTAATTGTATTTGTTTACATGAAGATTTATTACTTGGTGCCAGATGGTTAATGAATTAAGACTTTTGAATATATTTTAAGTGCAATACACTATATAAAATGCTGGTATGTAGAATAAAATAAAATAAATAACTGATATTACTGAAGGACTTCTGTGATCACTGATCACTTATACTTGAAGGACTTCTTTTTTAAGACAACAAACTACTGTTTAAAGAGGACGAGTGTGCTACTGTAAAGTATTAATTTTATCTACACACTTTAAAATAAATTGCCGGGACGGCTCATTCAATCTTTTTGTTCAATATAGAGTCTAAAAACGTAAGACAGCACTTTTTAATAATTGCTGGCGTGGAATTGTAATTTTTTGTTCAAGGTAGACCCTAAAACCTTAAGAAAATGATCTTTTACAATGAATAAAATTTCAAGTCATGTTCTATGGTTCCTCTAACACGTATGCCTTCATGAAGGAAAGAAATAGGATTTCTAATACGCAGGTCTGCTGCGACGGGGGTGCAATAAATTCAAATTAAGGGTAACTATGCTCAAGGCCCAAAGTGTGGCCTTGCTATGATACATATGCGAGCAGATTCAAAGCCGTCGAAAAAGCTAAGGGTGCCATTCCTTATATCGTGCCCAATGATCATCATCAGGGCAAGCTCAGATACCGTGCGTTAAGGAGAAACGACCATACATTCTTCTCGGCGTTTGTCTTGGGTGAGCCAGTCTCTGTAAATTCGCTTCTTGAGTGTGTGAGCGCAATCCTCTTCACCTGATAGCAAGATCGACAGGACAGCCGATACAAGCAAACAGCACTTGCAAGAGGAAGGACCGCCGATACTGGGCATGAGCCTATCCAGGGCAACAACGTCATTTGGGGCTTTGTCGGTGGGGCGCTGGATATGGTCACATTTTTTATATAGACACGCACTTTAGGCAGGAATAGAATACCCCCGTCGTAGCATATGCGAACTAAAAGCAAATTTCTAAAAACTTTTTTTGTTTTATGGAAGTATATTTGATATGTTTAAAGAAGTAGATTTTACAACAAGAAAAATAAATGGGAAAGCAAAACGATATAATTGATGGGTGACAGTGTATGTTTAATTTTTATCGTGAGCGAAGCCACGGGTTCTTCTAGTTATAAATAAAACTGATAATCGCAAGAGGGAGGGTAAATTATTTACTTACCATTCGTCAACGTAAGACCATGTCTACGAAAGCAGACGGAAGCACACGAGAAATTCCGGAATCACTAAATATACGTTAACTTCACTGTCACTATCTAGCGGACAATCAATAAAGAAGATAATAACAACAACAAACAATTGATTCATCCAATGGGAAACGACAATGACATACTTGGCGGGAACTTATCGGTGGTTTTCGTTTTTTTTACGTGAAGGTCATGTCTGTTGCTGACGAAACCAAATTAAAATTTCCCTCCCTCTCGCGCTTTATTGTTGCATTTTATTTAATAATAATTGTGTAGTATCACACAATTTAGTTAGGTAAGAGATAGCAATTAATTAGATAATAAATAAGTTAGACTATGTAGTTGTAGTTATATTTAATTTTGTTTCAAATTAAGTGTAATAATGTTTTAAATGGCTGTAAATTTGTCATGTGTTATATGAGAAAGCAACTTTTGGGACGCGGCGAGCTACATTGAGCGACAAGTTGTAGATTTTCTGGTCGACCACCGTGTACTAAAAGATGAAACCAATTGCCCCCGGTGTGGTACCGTTTTAAAGTTATACAAAGACCTCCTACAATTTAGATGCAACAAACGGGTTTCTTTAAATAAGAAAAAAGATTCAGTGCAACTGGAGGGGAAGTTCAAGAACAGGAACTTTCCTTGACCATATAAGAATAAATGTATTAAAATTGTGGAGAATAATAATTTATTTACTGCACCACAATCCCCCGCGTCAAAATTTCCTACAAAAATCACTTGACCTAGGACCTAACACTATTGTAGACTGGTTTTCTTTTTACCGCGACATACTACTTTTTCATAACAAGCAGAACCAAGAACCGTTAGGTGGACCCGGTTGTGTGATAGAGATAGACGGAGCGAAATTCGGCAAAAGAAAGTATAATCGAGGCAGAGTGGTGAAAGGGCAGTGGGTTCTAGGAGGGGTAGTTAGTGTCACCGGTGAAAGTTTTTTATCCCTGTCCCTGACCGTACACGGAAAACATTGATAAGACTGATTCTAAAGTACGTCCGGCCGGGTACTAATATAACTGATTGCTGGCGGGCTTCCTACACCCTAAGGAGCGGGTTTAAATACCTCACAGTAAACCACAGCAGAAACTTAGTGGACCCGGATTCCGGCGCTCATACGAACAACAAACATAGAGCGACGCTGGCGGGATATTCGTGCAGCGATCCCAAAGTACGGCAGATCGGAAAAACATTTCTTCGGGTACCTTGCCGAGTACCAGTACGGGAAATATAGTGCGATTTACTTAGTGCCTTATTTATTTCATATAAACATGAAAATATCAACTACCGCTTCCTAACGTTAGGAAGCAATAATTATTAATAAGTTCCTCTGTGAAATAAAGCTTTGTGTGGAGCTTGGCAGCACAGCAGGAAATGACGGAAAACATACGGTTCATTTGTGAAAAGATACAACAGCAGGATGATCTTCAATCGCTGCCTTTGATCTTTTATTCATGTGAAACGGTGCGATCTCCAGCTCAGTGTCAGAATACTTTTATGTTTGATATGAAATAAATAAGGTACTAAGTAAATCGTACTTCATAATATTTCCCGTATTTAATGGATTTAATGGACAGATATATCCACTGCGGTAATATGTTTTGTTTGATTCAGGGGTTGTTTTCAAATAAACTTTTATTTTATTATGAGTATATGATATACAAGGTAAAATACACTCTAAAGTATTTTAAGATATTTAACCCTGCAAGAACGATCGCAATATTGTATATATACGTGGTTGGGATAACCCTTCTATGTGAGAGTTGGTTGATTGTATATACAAATTTCAAACAGTTCTCCAAATTTTACTGTAAAGACTCAACAGCATAAATTATATAATAACTTTAATTGTTTCTTAGAATATTAGTTAAACAAATATTTTACAATAATTAAGAATGATGGAATAAAACATTATCTGAAAACGCCAAAGTACGCAAGAATACAGGAGAATGATGTATTGAGAATTTTAATTGTTGACAATATCGTATAGTATAAAATAAGTTCGGCAATCGTTTGATCTCAACTTTTCGGGCCTTATGTATAGGATTATTTAAGCTTACGGATTGTCTGGATCAAAACAACTCGGTTTTGATCCGAAAAACGCTAGTTTTCTTTCTGACTTGTTTATCCTTGTAAACGGATCAATGATGTCATAAACCGTTTCATTGTTTCTCAATGGTTTATCCTAGTAAGACACATGGTGTCTTAAAACCGTTAGGCACCGGTACGTTTACTTTAATACAGCAATACTGGGACTTTAATCCGTCACAATCCCTTGATAACACTTAAACAAGAAATAAAAGAAGCCTTTGGGTTTTTACAATCTCACGAATCGAACCGATTCCTAACTATTGCGATGAGAAACTTCACCCTAGTAAGAATTCATTCTCCTGTATTTGATTTAACGACAGAACTCTCTATTAACTAAGTTTAGCGGGTCTGCACAGTCTGTGAGACGGTTTCAATCATGTGATTGTTCCGTTGCATTTATGATTATGACGATGATATTTGTCTCCGATGGGAAGCATTTCAAATCTTAAGCTGTGCATGTATAATATTTTTAATACACTTGTTATAATTTATTAATGAATGGATAATATTTTAAATATTCAATTCAATTCAAACATGTTTATTTCAAAAAATAATAACATACAAGCACAAAACATTGCTATAGTGCGAAATAATACCCCCGCATGGGTCAAAGCCTGTGTGCAGAGATAGAGTAATTATCGTGTCCATCAGTATTCACTGCAACAGTTCACGAGTCCAAAATGCACTGTACACATCACAAGAAACAAAACAAAAGAGGAATTACATGTATTTATAAAGGTAAATAAAAAAAAATATTAAAAAAACAGTATTTAGAGATCTTTCATAAGTTTATTTCAATTGAAGCCACAACAAAAAAGAATTTATCTTGCCAGGAATAAAAAAAAAAAATAAAATAAAAATAAGAACCATTTACATACCGAAGACTTGGCTGCCATGCACACGCGCGCGCACACACACAGACAGACACACACACGCACTAATTCACTCACTCACTCACTCTCTCTCTCCCCCTCTCTCTCTCACTTTGCATACCTTCAAACTACAAAGAAATTATTATTATTATTTTGTAAGTTTTCAGGAATAACTTTAGAATTCAATCCAAAGAAGAATTTGTCACTATAGAACGTATTTCAAATCTCCAGTGATGTGTATATATGAATTTTATAATTTACTATTATGCTTCATTTCACTAAGAACTTATGTTTTGAAAGTGTTCAGTTTGTTAACATTCCACGTTCCTCATTCAGCAAATTGCTATGATTAAAGCTTTATGCTTAATCTTCATGAATATTTCCATTTAGTCGTAAGTTGAAAAGATTATAATAGTTTAAACGATAATTAACGTGTAAACAACGTATGGTAAAATTATTAGTGAAAGTATTATTTCGATTTATAAATTAATATATTTTAAAATTATCTTAAACTCCCTTTTGAATCGCTTGTGTTTATGTTTTGATTCTGATTTTTTACTGACATTAGCTATCACTGATGATTAGTAGAATGCCCTGAGTTGGGTTTATTAGGTTAGTCAATGATATTTGTAAGAGATGTAGATTATAATAGCTTAAAACAACAATTAACATGTAAACAAAGTACGGTAAAATTATTAGTCAATGTATTGTGATTTCTAAATTAGTATATTTTAAAATTATCTTAAATCTTCAAATTTAAGAATCGCTTGAGTTTATATTTTGGATTTGATTTTTGCAGACATTTGCCATCACTGATTAGCAGGGTGTCATCATTTGTGTTAATTATGTTGTCAGAAAAGTCAATGATGTTTGAGATCGATATGTTGTCTTAAAATTAGATAGTTTGGTCATAGTAACTAATCGAACCACGCAACCTAAACTGAATAATCTCCTTTTGTTTGATATAATATTGGTATTTAATCCCCGGAACACAACTTAATGTCAGTTAAAAAGCAAAGACTGCAAAGTCTTTCAAGCAAGACCATCTTACCCGAAAACATAGGAATGTTTTTTTTTTGTTTGCTTTACTGAAAAGGTACTATATAAGTTTACTATATAGACTTTAGCGGTGAGATTTTTGTAAAGATAAAATGAAATAATACCTATTTTTTATTTAATTATAAAAAACCTTCCACATAATAATAATAATGCCAGTATAAGAGCAATAGTACTTTGAGAAAGTTGAAACCAATCAGAAATGTTGATGGAATTTAATGTTTGCGACGCGACTGTTGGTTGTGTAGGATTGAGATGGGATGACGATAAGTTTGAAATATTATCCTGTATGTATTATATTTGTGTTTATTCTATATGTTTGAAAATTATAAGGCTGAAATATAAACAATTTTAAAAGTAAATAAATTGTAATAATTTCATATTTTACCACGTGGTGTAGTTTTTACTGCGAATAACACCTAATTTATTTATTTATCATTGATTTCTTGAACGATTGAAACTGTTCGAGCGGGTTTTTTGTAACTTTAAAACCAATGAATAGCAAATGAAGGAGATTAACAGATTATTTTAATAAGATAAATTATATTCTGTATCGTGGAACCGCCACCATACTCTACAAAATATTTTAGTTTGATATACTTTGTTTTCAATTCCTTTGTCAGCGTAAATTTGACATTTATTCCAAAACACGGGTGTTGTGAAAACCAAGAAAATTTGTTAAATTTTAAATGGAAACATTATTAACGAAATTGGAGTCTAGTAAAGGAGTTTTAATAGATCATATTGGTAATATTCTAATATTTAAACAAACAAACAAATTTAACATAACAAACAAATTTAAATTCTAAGATAAATTATTAATTACCAATGCATAATCTCTGAAGGTCCTACGAATGCAAAGAAAGCGGATACTTTAAATCCTCAAAATTGCTATAACATCCTGCGATTTAACTCTCTAAACCACTAGATATAAAACGGATGTATAAAGCAAAAAAGTATATGAAATTTGTATTCATTCATACACAACGAACCTCGTGCAAAGAGTACTTTGTAAGCGGCGGGGCGGGCGGCCCCGGGCTGCAGCAGATAACGGGTCGGTCTACGGAGAGGCCGCCCAACTATCTTCCTCGACCAAAATATTCTAAACGAAACTTTCTATATCTTTATAGTACACAAGCTGTTGTACCCGTTCTTTGCAGGGTTAAGCTGGGCAATAACAATAGTGTCTATAAAAACTGAATAAAAACTACCAAAATAAATAAAAAGCCTGCATGTGAAGCCTGAGGGGAGTCCTACGTTGCAGCGGTTCAAGATCTTCCTTTGACTAAATTCTTAGCCCGGTAGTTTCAGTAGTTTTCGCTTTTGCCCCACACGATACACGAAATAGACAGACAGAAAAAAATCACCTCTTCTTTAATAGTTATTTATGTAATAAGAGCGTAAAGTAGGCATTTCTCGAAAGCGTCTTAGCGAAAGCGAGAAAGACGCTTTACACGCGAAATACATACTAATTTTTTCCTACAACTGCAAGGAAAGTTAGTTCTCAAACGATGAAATCACAGTTACTCATTTCCATTGTAGCTGAATGCGTCATTATGATTGCATCTATTCTTAATCATTTCTTTTCGTTCAGGTTTCTAGATTTACGAGGTAATAAGTTTCAGGAAAATTCTTTCACTAATTCACTAGTATTAGGTGGAGTAAGACCGAATTCGTCATCATTTATTACATCCATTGTAGCTGAAAGCGCCAATTTGAGGTTATAAACAAGTCGAGCCCAAATACTCTTGCGCTCGCTCCAAAGACTTTCAAAGACTTAATCGCTCGCTCCTCCGTAAACAGCTGTTTTACGATTGGTTTTCGGTCCTTAAACTAACACTTTACGTGAGGTTGCAGGAAAAATATTATTTATATAGATGAACGAATTTTCACTTTAGAAAACTAAATATATTACTTCTTAAATTGTTATCCAAACTTACAAAAAAAGACATTAATTTCCCACTTCGAAACAAAAAAAGTCCATGTTAGCTATTTTTCATACAAAATAAGGTATGATAATTTTAAAAATCGGCAAATTAGCTCGATAAATCGTAAAATTACTTTAACAGTTACACATTATAAAACTGTAAGAGTATTTCACAACGCTTAGAAATTGTCACCGAGTTACGCTATCAGTTGTTACAACGTTTGCTATCAGTCCTGAATATGAATGAAAGTGCTTAATCTATTTGGTTATTCATAACATTTTTACCTTAAAATCGTGCGAAAAGGTGTTAAATTTGTATTGCCGCAGGTAACCGCTAGTATTTAACTAAATACGCGATGTAATTTAATGTAATTATTCGAACTGCAAAGACCCACCCACACGTCACTAAATTGTTGCTGATCAAATTTTGCTACTACTTAAATAAACTAACTTAAGTTAATCAGGAGATGTAAATAAATAAATAATGTAAAATAACGTTTGCTTTATAATGTATCATCTCTGAATGTTACTGTTTTTTATTACTTCAAATTTGCACAAATGTCATGGACATTTTGATATTTTCAGTATGGAGTGATAGTTATTCTTTGTATAAATCCAAAATCATGGTTTTTATCATGATTTAAGCCTGTTATTTTGAAAACCGTATGATTTCTTACAAAAATATACGTTCTACAGATAAATTTGACAATCATCTTAAGGGTTTTTCAAGATGATAAAGTCATAAATAGTATATTACGTTACGAGGCCGGGAAGTACTGTTTAGCCGGACGAGCATGATAGTTCCCGTACGAGCGAAAGCGACTGCGGGATTTTCGTGCGAGTAAGGCAAACTTCCCGGCCATGTAACGTACGATATTTTTCATCATACTACGCAGAAAAAAACATACTTTCAATCATAACGTAGTCCTTGCATAAACATACGTTTCTCAAACCTTCAAATATAACCTATAACAAACAGAAAACCATTTGCTACGGATGCAGTGCTGCCTCTACATTCCTCTAGAAGAAACCAATAAACCACCAATAAACAAGCATTAAACGTCGGTTTTGCATATCAGCTGATTGTTTACTTCCGTTCTTGCCGGCCTAGGTTGGATAAGAGTTTATCCGGCCTAGGCCGGCAATGGGTAACTTTCGAGCCAACAAAAAGGAACTGAAAACAGATGTTTCTGTGTTAGTATGATGAAAAACCTTTATTAAAATAATCACATACCTTTTAAATTTGTTTTCCGTGTCGTTATCAAAAACACAAAAAACCTATGTTTTAATCTTTTTTAGTAATGCATATACAATACTTAAGATATTAGCAAGATCTTTAAGTGGTACGAGGTGAGGCTTGAAAAGGGACTTGTGCTGAGGGAACGTTTATTGGAATAAATTTGCAACATTGTCTTGGGACGGATCACATCGCGTTCGAAGTAGGGTTGGGGGGCGATCGAGTCCAAATAAGAAACACAAACTAAATCCAAATAAATCCATATTTTAAGATTTTAACAAATATTTTCCTCATACAACGCGAAAAATTATGTTTTGTGGTGGAAATATCTTATTACAAAACCTTTTGACAGGTTTATGGAAATGTCAATATTTAGGTTTAGTTGATTATAGGTTGACTGTAATGAAATTGGTTTTATATTTAATAATGTAAAAGCATTATTTGAGCCGAATAGTAGTTGATTAAAGGAATGGAATGCCGTCTGTTCAACGAGTCCTGGAAATGTCACTCAGCCAGTCGATAATTACCTTGGACAGCTTACTTTGTTAGAATGAGTTCACAATCCGCCATTAAACTAATTTTCTTCTTAAAGATGTAATTAAACTGTAATCTAATAGGTAAATTATTTAAGTGAAAATAAATTAGTTTTTCGATTTTACTCGGTGTAGTCCTTGAGTTTATGATAGTTAACTTATATGTAGTTTACTGTATAACTATCAATTAGTATATCTAGTAATAAACGCTACTAAGCTTAATAACTAATCGTTCTTTTACAAAATTCCTCTAAGACATTTTAATGACAAGAGTCTGATAAAAGGCAAATATATAAACGATCCATAGAATACCCGTTTTCTTTGTACCCTCAGAATAAAAAAAGTCATTGATTTCTGCAATTGTTATCACGGAAATAACGCAGAAATCTCCCTTTTACCAGAAGTATGTTACTTTTGGGACGGGTGCACAGTACTCGACATTCCATACCTTGAGAAAATTGTAGGAGTTTCGAACCGGAAACCAGCTGTCATTGCCTAAAAAAATGCATCGGCTGGTTTTTTTCAGTTACCATCTCATCCATTTCATCTCATCTATTCCATACCCGTCTTTCATTCAAATTCACCCAAAAATACGCCTACATTGCACCAGCGCAGCATATTAAAATAGTGATGAATGATCATTTAAATGAGATGACTCTATTATGCGGCAAACACGTGTTATTCTGTCAAGAATATACCTGGTTCTTAACATGACGGTTTGTTTCAAATGTGAATTGAAACATGAAAATAAGAAATGAAACAAAGAAATGAAAATAAGGTTCGCAAGTGACACAATGCTGGCTTAACATGAAGGTTTTTTTCAAATGTGAATTGAAACATGAAAATAAGGTTCGCAAGTGACACAATGCTGGGCTCTCAACGTGACGGTCGTACACAGTATTTTTACAAAACCTTATCAGTATTTGTAAAGGTGAGAGGCGGGAGAGGAGATGCTGCGTGTGAGAGGCCGAGTAACGAGAGGGTACAACACAAGAGGCGATGGGTCGCATCCTCGCCTGTGTTTGCTTACAAATTACTGGCTTTCGTTGGTCGACAACGCATTTCCTGGCCAAGTTTATCAATATTGCGCTTTCACGTTTTTGGGCGTTTCCACAGTTACGAAGTACTTGGACAGTTCGATTTTACTCGGTGTTAATATCGATATGTCGATTGTTATTGTTTTTCATTCGGAGTTTCTATAGGTAGTCGAATGATTTATTTTGAATACGGAAAAATATACCTCTTACGCTTAATTTAATCTTCTATCTATATAAATAAAATTAGGGTTTTGTCTGTACATTGCTTAGAATTATGAAATTTTTGGTTATTTTTGCGTTTTGAAGGTCAGAGAACCCGAATCAAGCCTTATCTCAATTTATGTCACGATGTGTGTGTGTTGGTAACGCTCAGCATCACACTTTAGACCGCTTTTCACGCAAACACTAGAGTACTGTTTTGGCTGAAACTTTTTTCCTGTGTTGTATGCACGTATGAGAAGGTTTTAGACGACTTAAAACTAGCGTGCGTCTTTTTGAAATTAAATAGCAAGCTTCTAAAAACCGAGTTTCATTTGAATTCCTCCATAATTCAGATGATGACGTTTTATTTACATTTTCAGTGTTCAAAGCAGATGGTAGTTACCTTCACTGATGGATTCGTCGTTACAGATGTTTTATGATTTCATTCAGTTTTATGTTTTGGTTTGCAATATTTCTTTTCAATTGACATGTACTATATAAAGTTAATATTTTCCCATTCATTATACATTTATCAGGATTTTCATCCTGATCTGGCCCTCAGACTCCACCACAGACCAAGGCCGCGCACAGACCCTCTCAAAGATCACAAATTAATATCCTTATGGAAGAATTATTATAAGTGATGAAATGTTTATATTCAAACAGATGTTAAAAGCAAGACATTTCATAGAATGTAAAACCAGCTGTCTGTAAAAAATAAAATAAATCACTGACTAGAGATACTTAAAAGTCCTTCCTTCCTTATAACAGCGGTTACTGAAAGAGATAATGTAAACCATTTTTAAAAAATTGCGGGACGGCTATGTAATTTTGTTGTTGTTCAAAATAGACCCTAAAACATTAGAAAATACTTTGGTGGAATTTAATCAAGGGATTTTCTACTCTACGTACATAAACTTTCATGAAACAGGAAACTGCTTTAAGATTCACTAAGTACGCACGGTCTGCCGCGAAGAGGGTATTTCCTCCCTCAGGGTCACTCTGTACTATATCACAGATTCAACGATAGGCCTACTGAGTATAAGCCTTCCAGGCAGTGACACCCTTAGGGGTTTTGTCTGCAGAGGCGCTGGAATGTGCTGGCATATGTAGTATAGAGAGGCCAAATAAAAATGTCTTGTGCGGGGGGCAGCAACATTTCCCGTCGCAGCAGACCTGCGTTCTTAGCGGATTCCTAAAACATCTTTCTGGCTGATAAAAGTATATCTACTTTATGTTTGTCAAATACCACTGACCTATCATCGCACAGCCCAAACTGCTTGAACTTGACTTAAAACCTTGAAACTTTTCATGGACGTTCCTATAGGGCGTGAGCATCTGCTGAGAACGCGGGTTTTTCAAAATTCAAAGTTTTCTGTATAATTTTTTTTTTCTTTTTTTCTGTATAATTTTATGGATGATCTTTAGATTAAATTGTTAATTTTCATTTAATCAAGAAGGCGGTTTAAGCTTCACATACAGATAGGTCCCTACAGCTGATTTATATTTTGGTTCCTTTTATCATAGTTTTATGGTCGAATTTTTTAGGTGATATGTACTATATTAAAGTCACCAATAGTTTTTGTACCTTATCTATTTAAACATTAACTCAGTATGTGGTACCATCTTCATTTAGGCAGCGGGTGCTAAAATTGTTATCGTGAGCGAAGCCACGGGCAACTGCTAGTTTTCAAATAAACTTTGAGTAGTATGAAACAAAATCGAAAATATTGATGCAAATAAATGAATTTCCGAAGTTAAACAAGTATGATGTCTAAATTTTCAATTTTAAACTGAAATACCATTATTGCTTTTAGGATTATAAAACCGTAGAGGAATTCTTGGAAGTTTCAGATGCAAGACTATCAAGTTTTTTCAAAGTTTATTTCTGGTGGTGTGTTGCATCCGTAGTAGTAGAGACAGAAGTGAATTATATAAATGTTTATGTTGTACACTTGCCCGAAAACATGGAGCTAACGCATTAGAGAAGAGAAATGAAGGATTCAATAATCTGATAACGGAAGCGTTTACTGTTTCAATTGCTCTTCAAATTTTTTTCATCCCTCTCATAAACATTAAGTCTGAAACGTAAATAACTGCCTCAGAAATTCGAGGAAGTAATCTACCGATATTAATTAATCTGATTATTGAATAAGGATTACTCTTGATATTTAGAGCTAAATCATTACCCTCCTTATTCAATCGTGTACGATCTGCGATAATCAGTTCACTCAAATTCGTGCTTCCCAAATTTTACTGTACAAGTATAGTCAAAGTGTGTTAGTTTCAATCATCGAACCATCAAGGGCCTAGAATTTTGGATCAAAGAGAGGTTGGTTACTGCATCATGCCTCGTTAGTATCGATCACACGATACCACTTTTACTGGTATAATTTCGTCGTTTTGTTAATCCCCGCCTAATTAATAAAACTGACCCTGAAATAGTAGTTTATGCAACGATTGTATAATGAATGCCTTTAAGCCACGAGTGAGATGTAAGAACACGAGCGAAGCGAGTGTTCTAAATATCTCACGAGTGGCTTAAAGGCATAATACAATCGTTGCATACACTATTTTATCTACGACCAACAATATATGAAAAAATTCCCCCCAAAGTTAAACAAAACTCATGACTTTTACTAATGATGGAATAGGTCAACTAAAATTTGAGGTTAGGCAAATAAGCAGACTGAACCATGAATCGTTGTGGAACAATCAGCTGATGGGATAAGTAAACTCAAACATGAATCGTAATGCAACAATCAGCTGATGTGCGAATTGCGTAATTGTTATTATGACACTACTTCCGTCAAATGCCGAGCTCTCATTGGTCTAGAACCAATACTCTAAAGTCGTCATTAGAGTACTGCTTGGTTTTTGGTGTTTTAATGTATATCATTATAATGTTCATTGTAATACCATAATTGGTGCTTATTGCAATGGTCGTAGATAAACTTTCTTAAAATACAAGAGTTAACCATTAAAGTATGATGATTCAAAATATATATTTCCTCAAAGATTAGTAAATAAACCTTAACTGAAATGTTATCAAGTCAAGCAGTTCTAGTCAGAAAAAAACTTAGTTGTTTTAACCGATGGATACAAAAAATGCAGAAGAATACTATTTACAATTTAAAAAATCACCCACACAAATATCACAAGAACAGTTAAGCTTAATCATTTAAAATAAACAAGAACGAGCGAGACTCAAACATAGAAGTTTGGGTAAAAATAACCCCATGGCATAAACGTAATCCTTCGAATGGCGTATGAAAACAATTCAACATAAAATCCAACTTGAAAGTGTATTTTAGGTCAGGAATAACAATCGTTTCACTAACCCAATAGTAAAGCAATCTCCCGCCAGTCACTCATAAGGAGTCATTTCCGCCCGCGCCGGCCTCGGGTCATTCTATCAGCGTCCAAAAATAGTGTTTCTAATTTGCAAATTGTGTCACTGAAGCAGTTTTTTTATGTATTACCTGGTTTGCCTTTCAAGATCCTTTACATTTTCAAACACCTGTGGTTGAATTTGTGTGTTTTAACACCTGGTCACCTGTGTTTGACTTTGTTCTTGTGATATTTTTATTATTTACAGTAACTAGTGGACACGCCCTGCTCAGCGGCTGTTAGCTAAACAAGTAAAGAAGATCCTTTCCTTTACACTTGTTCCCTTGGAGAATATTTCATCTAAAAAACTAACTTCTACTCTCGAACCTTTTCACCAAGACTTTTTAATCAAGTATGCAAGACCAAAGACCCGGTATGATGATACCGGAGATGGGTGTCAGACTTTTGGTTCTCTCAAATAGAAGTTCCGGGTAATTTGGGCTTTATTATATCGATAACTTTCACCTTTACAGAAAGAGTTGTTTTTAAGCACAAGAGATAGTTTAAAATTTTTCTGATAAGGATGTTTAGGAAAAAGTAATTAAATGTAAAAAGATGTTTTACATTTACATATTATAACTCCAAGAATGGTTTTTACTAAAAAATAACAAATTATTTTAATGGAACAGTATAGGGTCGATGTTAGTTATAGTGCGTGGAACAAGTGTAAAAATCTTTCACTTCCTGAAACCAGCACCATACTTTGGGAATTGACTAGGTACATATAAAAGAGTAAAAATCAGCCGGGAGGCAAGCTTAAAAATATTTACGTCACGGGTAGTGACGTCATCAATATGGCCGCTCAGCCAACTTAAAAATGTCACATATCTCGGAAACCACTCAACCGATTTTGACGTGAGACATCTTATTTGAAAGGTCTAATCATTATCTATAATAAAGGTTATTGCACTTTCAGCGGTAAAATCAGCGGTTTTTGAGAAATTTGCAAAATATTAATTTTAGCGAATTTCCCCTATAGGGAAGTAGCTATTACCGTAGGCGGCACGGTGAGACTTAAGCCCGGACCATGTTATTTTTTCATTTTGAGGTCCCTAGACCCCAAAAACACTGTTCGTTCATTTTCATATATATGTATATATATATATATATATATATATATATATATATATATATACCTGTCCGTAGGCGCGATAACTTTTGTAAAAAAGGTCCGATCTTGATGAAATTTGGAACAAACGTGTAAAGCGTCATTCATGACTTCGAGTTCGAAAACCAGCAAGATTGATTTACTCTAAGAAGGTTTTTTTCACAAAATAAAATTTATTTTCAAGATTTAACACCTTTTTACTAATTATTTTTAAACTTAATTGTCAAAATTGGATTCAGCTTAAAAAAACAAACAATTTAGCATTTTGAATTATTATTCTACGTCAATCCGTTGCTTAGATATTGGATGATATTGGATGTGCTAAACACAGTACGTTGTCCAATATTGTTTTTAATTTTTCCCTCCAAAAAGTATAGACACCCTGATTTAAGATGTTTTTAAAAAATACAATTCTGAACATATGATTAAATTTGCAGGTGTAGAATATTTTATTTGTGTTTATTTTGAATAGTTAAGAGTTCATTGATCAAGATTTTGCAGAAAATATATACTATATCAAAAAATACAAATTATTTTTAAATTTAATAAAGAAAGTAAGAGCATTTGGAAAGGGGGGGGATGTCTTGGTCTAAACTGCCTGAAAATGTAGCATAATATATGATATGTTTAAAATTATGAGGATTGATAATATGTTTTATTGAAATTGGCTGGAGATGTAGGCCTGTTGCAACAGGGATGTTTTAATTACTATAAAATTGACCATATGATTGAATTTTGTCATGAGATTAAATTATTTGTTTGTTTTGAGTGTTTTGAGTTCATTGGTTATATGTTTGTTGACATTTATATTCTATAATAAGATTACAGTTATTAAAAATTGAAAGACTAAGAATTATATAACATACAAAAGTGTATGTATTACTAATGAAAACCAATATGGTCTCTTTGTTAATTTTCCTCATGTTTAAAGCTCATGAATGATTAAATATGTGTTTTTAGTATATTATTTACTTAATGTATTCAAATGATACTTTCCTTCAAACAAGTTGAATGCTCACATATACAAAATAAATCCTATGGAAATTCGCTGAGTACGCAGGTCTGCTGCGACGGGGGTATTTTTATAAATATTTGTATTATGATGAATTTAAATTAAAATTAATAATAAAATATCCCCGTTGCAGCAGACCTGCATACTCAGCGAATTTCAAGTGCTTAAATAAATCATTGAGACGGGGCCACGAATAAGTCAAATTTTGAGAATACAACAATTTTCTCCATAAGAATAACATGGGAAATGAGTATGCAGGTTTGCTGCCAGGGGAATGTAAAATTGAGAGATTTTTTGCCATAATCCTGTAGATATCAACTATACGAAGTTATTCACAAAATGTTAATCAGATATGTCGAGAAATAAGCGAGATATAGAATTTTTTTATTTCATATAAGGTTAACATTGGTACAACATACTGTGATAACCTAATAGGAAATAAAAACAATTCTTATCTTGCTTATTTCTCAACATATCTGAATGAAACTTTGTGAATAACTTCATATAGTTGATATCTACAGGATTATGGCAAAAAATCTCTCAATTTTACATTCCCCTGGCAGCAAACCTGCATACTCATTTCCCATGTTATTCTTATTGAGAAAATTGTTGTATTCTCGTTTTGGGATTTACGTAAATTTTACTTATTCGTGGCCCCCTCTCAATGATTTATTTAAGCACTTGAAATTCGCTGAGTATGCAGGTCTGCTGCAACGGGGATATTTTATTGTTATTTTTAATTTTAATCCATCATAATACAAATATTTATAAAAAATTAATATTTTGCGAATTACTCAAAAACCGCTGAGTTTACCGCTGAAAGTGTAATATCCTTTATTATAGATAATGCGTAGACCTTACAAATAAGATGTCTCACGTCAAAATCGGTTGAGTGGTTTCTGAGATATGTGACATTTTTAAGTTGGCTGAGAGGCCATATTGATGACGTCACTACCCGTGACGTAAATATTTTTAAGCTTGCCTCCCGGCTGATTTTCACTCTTTTATATGTATTTAGTCAATTCCCAAAGTATGGTGCTGGTTTCAGGAAGTGAAAGATTTCTAGGTATTATGTTGCTTGTTCCATGCACTATTAGAGAAACACGTCGAAGTATGTTTTCGTAAACCCAGGTAAAAATTATAATACTTTAAAATACTAACGGTAATATAAGTCATGAAATCACAACTATGCTAAAATGTATAAAAAATATAAAGAATACCCGAATTTCTTACCCTAATAATAATAAAAATTCTAGGGTTGTGTAGTAAAAAATGAACCAAATCATTACACTAATGTTACTTTCACAAAACTAAATTTTGACTAAAAAGAAATATTGCACTTAAACAAGCATACAATCATAATTTAGTACATGTTTAAAGGAAATTATAACTACTGGAAACTGAAAAATTTAAGATCACATTGTGTGAGGACAAACTTTTAAATATAGCAATAAAACACATTTTAATTGAATATGAACAAAATAATAGTTTTTTATTGTTTAACTAAAAAATCTGGTCAGCGTTCTAATGATCTTCCTACACGATGTTTCCAGAGCCTCAAAATATTTTCAATAGGTCACTGTTCCGGAATCGCAGATGAAGCTTCTCGTTCGCTAACATGTTACAAGTGATTGATTAGCCTTGTTCAAATGTGACAAATTGGCCTCTAATGATTGGCTCAACCTCGTTACGTCAGATAACGGGTTAACGTACGGTTAACAAGCTGTAATTGAATGCCTGGCTATTTCGATTACTGTAAGTTCTTTTAAGTAGAAAGTATTAGTTTCGATTGTGCTCATTATCTTACACATATACAGATTGGGTTTAAGAGAGGTTGGTAGAAAATGTATTTTCAAATTTTGTTTTCTCTATAAAATAATGTAAGGTAATGCCAGGGATTTTTTTTCAATGACCATAAGAGCTACAGACGTCCAAAGTGCCAAAACAGGCCAAAAATGACAATGTTAGTACAGCTTCACAAGAAACCTAGGGGTTTCAATTTTGGGATTTGTTACTACGTAATATCTAAAACAAATCAACAACTGATTAATTTTTTTAATCAGGAACAATTTTTATCTGCCGCGTTTGAAATTTTACAAAACCTTGCAGTTTTATATTGCTTTAGAATTATTTTAATATTATACGTACCAAGTGTTCACGTGCCAAAAAATTACTACCAAATTTTAAACCTTTTCCCAAATCGGATTGTACTGAGAAAATGATTTTGGCCCGCATAGTTGTTGTACATTTAGCATTGCGCAAAGTAATGATACCGGCGATGCCCGCCGCACCCCATGCCAGTAGTCCAGGCCCCACTTTGGGACCGGAAACAAGATGGCTGCCGTTTCCCGCCAAAATGTGACGTCACCGGAAACAAGATGGCGCCGCCGTTTCCCGCCAAAAAACATAACCTCACTTTCGGTTCCCGCCAAAAAACATAACCTCACTTTCGGTTCCCGCCAAAAAACATAACCTCACTTTCGGTTCCCGCCAAAAAACATAACCTTACTTTTGTTTCCCGCCAAAATGGCGGACATAACCTATACCCATAGAGTATAACCTCCTCACAGTACATAGAGTGCTATAATATTATGTATGTTGGTCTTGCGCGCCAAAATGGAAAAATCTATACTTATAGAGTATAACCCCCCACAGTATATAGAGTGTTATAATATTATGTCACGGTATGCTTATGAGTAAGATTAAATTGTGTCAAGGAAGGTAGTGTCTCGCGTAAGAGTTTGTGGTTGTCGCGGTTACTGCGGCTGATGCGGTTGAGTAATTATCATGGTTGAGAGTCTTGCAGTTGTCACGAATTGTTGAGTTTGTAATTGTAGTGTTCTCAATTCAGATTCAGTTATAAACCAGAGCTACACCACGGTGTAGCTTATCAGTCTGTGGGTCTCTGTCATCAGAAAGAAAAGGTAAGAAATATTACCGTACCTTATAATTTGTTTTGACAGTTTCTTTTTCTAATATAAACAGCTTTCATTATAAGTCAGACCCGTCTGGGAGACGGGTCTAATATTTATCAACATAGTTGTTTTCTAATTGCTTGATTTGTATCTAAATAACTGAATATGTCAGTTAAGGATTATTTTTTTTACCATTCAAAGAGAGAGAATAGTGATTGCTTTTGTTATTAAAAACATATAAGTAGTAATGTTAATTCTATAATATTTCCTTCAGATAAAAAGTGAGTTACCCATACATTTTTAAAGTAGGAGTGAAAAAAAAGTCTGATAGATATTGAACACAATGTTTATTTCTTTAATCATATAAAAAACTTAACATTAATACTTTTACATTAATAAAATAAAACATTTTAAAAAATAAACATTTTGATAAACAGTTTGACATTATAATTTTGACAGTAATAAAACTTTACATTTGTCTTGTTGGTTGGAAATAATTATTACTATTATCATTCAAAATATAGGGTGACCCTCCCTAAAATTAATTTCCGGCAAAAAGGACATTTTACACATCTTTTAGCGCAATCTTGGCAAAGAAGGTGTCTACAGTTAATTAGCAAAACAGTTGGTAAATTTAGAAAACATATTTGGCATTCTATTATCCTTGGTGGTTCTGTAGAAATGTTATTTAGCCTGGATATCGTGCTGTTGATTCTTGGAGTAGCAGTTAATAACACACGTTCTAAGGTCTGTCGAACCTCCTCCCAAACAGCTGGCGCGATGTCCGGGATCCGATCTGTTTCCGTGTCCTGGAAGACATTGTCTAGAAGCCGGAGTGTCTCGTCTAGTTGGGATCTGGCAGATATAAGATGTTCAATGCAGCCGTGTCTTGCTGTATCTCTGGACCGCCTCTCCTGGACAACAAATAAAAACCGTTATGTTTTATATTCTTATTCCTTTGATAGCCGGAAAATTGTTAAATTATATAAATTTAAATTACATTTAACCATCCCTGTACTCACCCTATTAAAGAGTTCTCTGCGTAATTGGAGGACCCTGCTTTGCAATGCACAGCTGAAGCAAGCAGGAGGAGGACCTTCCCTCGGCATCATCTCATTACAAAGTAAATCCTATAAAAAAGTTGTGATTAATTAAAAAGCTATTTTTAGATTACACCTTTTTAAATTTGTAATTTAAAATTAGTATCTCTTACCCGTAGACCAATATTGGAAGCTCTTGCTGCAGTGGAGGTTGATGGTGTTGGGTCAGGAATGGATACTGGTGGTGTACTTAAAGTGTTCTGAAAAGAACAAAAAAGTTATCAACTTATTTTAGTTAATGTGTGAAGAAATCTAAAGAATTAACCTAGTCTGTTATTTTAACGTACCGGTTGAAGTCTGTTAAATGGTCTTATGACCTGTTCTCTCTCTTGTGCATCTGATTCCATCCTCCGCCTTAAGGCTTCCCATCTTGCAACAAGCTAAAACAATAATAAATCAGTTAGTTTAATAAAAATATTTATTTAAATACTTTAGTATTTGTTTTAACTATAAGGTACTAACCGAACTGTTTTGAAACAGGCCCGATTCGATGGGAGCAGCTGCAGTTGGGTTGTCAGATGCGGTCAGGATGTGTCTAGTGCTTGAGGTTCCCACAGTTGGGAATTGAAATGGATCCTCCTCTTCAGTCTGAAAGAAAATGTAAGTGTTAGATATAATATACTTTCTATTGTATAATAAAAATATAAATCAATTAAAACACAACTTACTGTTGGAAAAATCGCTCTCAAAAGAGTTGTGGGATCTGTTGTTTCTCGTAAAATATTGCTGAATCCCTGAGTATGGGGCCTCCTTTGCACGATTCGAGTTAGACTGGTCCTTCGTACAGGCTCCCCTCCCCTCTAAAAAAAAGACAAAAATGAATTAATTAAACTGAAAACTTTTTTTTTCTATTAATAAAAGAACCTTTGTTATGCTAAATAAGCTTACCATTAGCCGAGTAAAGTGCCACCATTGATCATTGATAGTTGCTGCCATAGCAAAACCGTATATTCCACTTTCACAAGGGTCTGCATATTCCATCATTTCATGGAGCCGATCTACATACACGTCCCTTATTATTTGCGAGAAGCCGGCCGGGTACCAAATTTCAGCTCGGGGAGAATCCTAAAAATAAATCATTTATTGATTAGTGTAAGCTTATATTTGACTTAGACTGTACTATTTTGTTTAATAAAATATTAAAAATACTTACTGCAGTTATAGAGAGGGTTTCACCATTGTTGTTTACAAAGTACATTGTTCTACCATTGGGGCCGACCATCTAAAAAAGAAATGTATGTATTAGTGTGATAAAATTATAAAAATAGTAGTGGTATTTAGTTTACTAAATAGAAAACTCACCGTGATATCACCAAGTAGTGCAGGATACCTTCTAAGGGGTTCATTATTGTGGATATTTTGCGTTATGCGTGTAGGCGAATTTGGCCGTGTATAATGAGCTTGACCCCTTGTCTGTCTAATCTAAAATAAGAAAAACATAGGTTATAATGACAATAAATCCTATAGCTATAGCAAAAGTAATGAAAGAATATTTATAAATCTTAAACTCACATTTCCATTGGCAACTTGTAATGGATAACCTGACATCTGTGGTGTTATATTTGGTGTCATATAATTATATTCAAGAACACCATCTTCACCTAATATTGGTCCATAAGGTGTTGGAGTGTCTGGTCTGGTGTGTTGAGATCGGTCTCTTATCTGCAAAAACAACAAAATAATTAAAATGATTGTTGTTGTTGTAGTATTAAAATGTCATATAAAAATGGAAAATGTAAAGGCACTTACATGGTTATCACGTGTATCACGCCTTAAAATATTGGGCATTGTCCGTCTCACAGGAGACCGTTCCCTTTCAGGAGACCACTAGAACAATAAACAGTTATTAGCTTATGTAATTGAATTATAAACTTAATCATAAAATAATAATAATTATTTAACTTTAAATTACCTGTTGTAATGCTTCCATGTTGGCTCTGATCAATTCAGGACTTATACCCCGGTCAAACTGTAAAAAACAACACTAATTAAAAACTTGTTAGTTTAACTTGTTTTAAAAAGAGTTATAATAAAAAATAATAATTACCGTAACGTGATTCCTTGTTAAAATGCCCCCATTTTCCAGATAGGTACGGGAAGTTTCTATATAGAAACCACCTTGACTGGAGGAACCAGAGAGCCTGAGCATTTGATTTAATCTCCCATTATACTCCTCCTAAAATATAAAAACAATAATCTTATATAGTTAAAACCTTTTAAAATGAGATATTAATGAAATAAATTAAATATATGTATACCTGTGATATAGGGCGTAATCCACTGAGGGTTGAAGAACTTTCCCCAGAAAGTGGTGGTGGTTCAACATCAGAAACATTACTTAGTTGTATGGGAGAAGTATTCTGAAAATAAAAAACCAAATTACTTTTTAAATTTTAGACTAAATAATTAAAAAAACATTAAAATAAAATATGAAATACCTACATGGATTGAGATAATATCCAAGTCATCTGAGAAAAAAAACATATCTTGGCTCGCCTGGTGTTCATGTGAGGAGCTGGAAGGTTGTGAGTCCTGAAATAAATACATTTTATATCACTAAAAACCCTTCTTTTAAACTTTATAAACTAACTAAATGTATACTATTTATTAAATACTAACCTGACTGTTAGACGGTGGCGGTGGTGGAATATTCTCTTCATCGGAATCCCCGACCGTCAGCCGAAGACAAACAAGAACAAATAATTGGATAAACATGGTGACTACTAAAAAGATTACAATGCGCATACCAATGAAATCTCAAGCCCTTGTACCTGTATTTATATAGTACCTTTAAGAATGCTTTATCTGTCCTGACCAATGAAAGTCTGCCGATATGTCTTAGGGGGATTTACCTGACCAATCACAAAGCAAACCGTGATGCCCCGCCCAACCAAGGTCAAGTTACCGCTGCTAGTCTGTATTCATTCAGTATGGCCATGGCATCTCGTCCTCTAAGTTTGTTAGCTTTATGTTTAAGACATTATTGTAAAAAGTTTAAACGTCTATACCAAATTGAATCTCTCGAATTACCATTTTTACTTAATAAATTATTAATAGAAGAACATAAGGCACGTTGTTATACAAAAGTTATAATTCCATATATCCGCATACCTAGCTATGGTTTAATGTGTGAGTTTTGTTTTGATGTAAGTATGAAAAATTATATAGTAATTGTATATCTAAATATAAATATTTAATTACATTAATTATATATATTCTTTTTATTTATAGGGATATCAAAGGCTATTTCGAAATGGAGTTGAGCATGATTATACCATAATGCTCAGGATATCCGTCGGGTATTATATCTATGAGCCCCAGCCAGAACAATGCTGTGACAGCTGTTCTATGCCGTTGGAGTTTTATGTGATGGAGTGTTCCTGTAATAGTGAGTACACATTTTTTTCTTAACTAATTTAGGTCTATAAATTATTGAACGCTGCAAAAACATTTTGTTTCCTGCAAAATTATATCTTATCATCGGGTAGGAAACGGCAGTGGTTAGCCACATTTCGGAGCAGATATTGCTTTAGTTGTTGAGATGGATTCATTCTGTGTAGACATTGTTTTTTACTCTGGCTATCTTGAACCATTGATGGTTCAAGGTGTTTGCTGTGTGGGGTGCTATTCTTTTGTAGCACCCCATTTACAGATTATCTACCATCATTGCTTGTTCCCACATTTTATTTCATGGGCTAGGTATGATTGGTCAGTAAGATATTATTGCCATCGTTGTCCACTATACTTTTGGAGTTATTGGCAGGAGTTTTACAATGTATAAGGTATGTACAGTTTCCACACAGTGGTAGGTTAGTTATATTATATTATAGTGAGTTTCCCTAGTAGGTCTAGTTTTACTTGTTTTTTTTTAAACCACTGCCCCAACCAACGCAGTGGTCCGTGGCAACCATTCCATAACAATTCGCTGCCTCCGAAATATTTTTTTTGTATTTTATATTTTTTTGCTCTTCTGCTGGTCCGTTCATTGTGTATGAGGTTTAAGGTAGGGACTTTGTCCTCTACCCGTATCTCTCTCCATTTACTGAGACCAACAGAGGATTTTTTAAAATTTTACATTTTTTTCTTGTCTCTTACAAATACTAAGGTAATCCTAAAGATGGGCAGTAGGTACAAGGGGAAACATGTCACGTTTTCTAGGTGTTACCCAAACCCTTATTATGTTCACCCGTGGTCTTACAGGTTTTACGCTAGCCTGATGGTGAACATTGTACCTTAAAACATTCATACTTGGAGAATTGCTAGAGGGAAACATGTCACGTTTTCTAGGTGTTACCCAAACCTCTTTTACTTGCCCCTGGTCTTATAGGTTTTTACACCGGCCTGTTGAGCAAGTCGCAATCTCCCACATACACACACCGGGCTGTTCAAAGGTGTAGCCTAGACCCTCCTCGGTTCTAGGCGCCACAGTTTACTAAGCCCCACATTCACACATTCATTCCCCCATCTTGGATATACCAAAAATATATGTAAGAGACCTATAATATTTTCTCAGCATAGAATTGTGCCGATTTTAAGGCACAATTCCCGCTATTTAATTTATGTTGTTTAACTATACAATCTACTGTAATATCATTATCATCTATATACAAACTTTCATCTATTTCCAAGACATTATAGTGAAACTGTCTTAAAAATTTTGCCTTTTCCAGGCCTTTGGTGTAAATAGCCTCAAATGGCTTACACAAATTTTTAATCAATTCTTTACTGTAATGAACATTACCATCCTCCCACCTAAGGTGGTGATAGTGGCGAGTCAACCAGCGGGCTGTTCGTTTCATTTTACTATTTAAAATATCATAGTCAAAAGGAGGTTTGAACAAAAGTTGGGCTCTGTAAGATTTCCCAACAATAGCAAACTCTTTAACTATAAACATATTATTATTGTCTTTAAACCCTTGAAATTGAACCACGGCCTCCATCATCTGATTGATCCAAGTAAAACAAAACTTCTCTGTTTAATCTTTCCACTATGTGGGGAGGTAATAATTCAAAATAGTTTTTGAAAATATTGTTTATTACAATATTTTCAATATAATCCTTGACAAGGTCTTCTATATAAAATAATTCCAAGAGGTCTCGACTGATTAGATGTAAATTGAAAATAAACTGATCCCACTCGTCTTTATTCAAAGACAAAGTATGCTCCCCATCAGTTAAATAAGCATGTTTTCTGTTAAGAATGCATGCAACTTTAATTTTGTCTTCACTTTGGTTCTCCTTCTCAATTATACAGTCTTTTTGGTAATGGAGTGCTAGTGTTATATCGTTGAAACGGTCAAAGAATTGGCAAAAAGTATCGTAAGACCACCATACCCAACCTCTTCTCCCCTTGATCAAAATACCGAGACTGTTGTCTCTGTTTTTGAAAATACCTGTGATGATTGACTTTGTCCCCTCACAGTTGAGAAAATAGACTGACTTTAAAAAGATGCTAGTCTGAATATTTATAGGCTCCAAAGGCTTTGGAATAGGAACAGCTGTTACATCCACTCCGGTCGAAGTCATGTCTGCTACTGATTGATCCCTTAAGTTAAAATACCCTCAGCTAGAGCCACCCCCTCCCCCTCTTCCTCAGATGAGAAATATTCATCAGAGGAGGAGGAGGATGAATAAGACGATATGCGGCCTGTGGTTTCCCATTTTACTTTAATGTTTTGAGCCCCGGGAGGAATAGAAAATTTTCCCTCTACAGGAGCTAGGTAATTACTGTCCAAGTAATGTTTTTTTACCAAGCCCCCGTTTGAAGTGTAAAATTCAATTTCAATCCATCCGTGACGAGACATGATGTTACCTCTCCCAGCGTTGATTCCAGACTAATCTCTAATCTCGCATACATCTACTCCCCATCTCTTTAAGCAGACACTTTTCTAACATCCCCGGTGATGGGAGTATAGGTGAAGTGAGTGTCGTGAATTAAAAGGCAATATCCCCAAGTATTTGCAGGAAAAGCGTCTTTGGTTTCAATCTCTAGGCGTATATCTACAGGTCCTGTTTTTATGCTATTGTCTTGCTTTGAACAATCAATAACATAAATCGGACACTTTGTTTTATATTTGTTAAAGTCTAGCACAGGGGATCCCGCTCTTCCATAGTAAGAACTTTGAAAATTAGCAAACATATCATAGAACAAGCAAGTATTCCCCCGTAAATTATCATAGGGGTAAAATGAAGAATTAAGAAACAGTTTTACATCCAACAGATCGCACGCATCAAACTCACTCATATTTTTAGTCAAATCACCCTTTCTCCCAGTTTGGAATGCCAAGATAACATATCTTGGCTTTTCAGTCTGATTACTTGTTCTTAAAGTCCAGGTAAAACTTTTAGTTTGCGGTAAATTAGGATACTCTATAAGCTCCCATTGCCTGAATGGTATATGGATAGCAAGGTCTTTTTCGATAAATTTATAAAGCCTTAGCTTTTGAGCATCATTTACTGTTATGTGCGGTATGCGCCAATATATTTTTTCAATAACTAGGTTAATTGTGCCGGCTGCCGCTGTTGTTACGGCATTAATGTCTGTAGCTGAACGTAAAATGACCAATTCCTGCTTAATATTGACCAGTACTTTTCTGTAATCCTCTGCAAAACCCAGTAAATGTTTAAGCGGGATAGAGTAAATAAAATCTGTAACCGTTTCAGTCTTGCCCGGTCCTAACCAACAAGAGTTTTTTAAAGAATTTTTCTCCTCTTCCCGAATAGATAGTATATTTTTTAAAGTTGTAGTGATACCAACATTTCTCACCCTATCGATCTCCTTCCCACATATTTCATACCTGATTTCATCAAAGAGAAACGCGATCGCATTGTTAATAAATGAAACATCTTGGGCGGTATCGTCGGCTTTTTTCCCACTAACTTTTCCATGTATAACAATATAGCTTTCAAAAGGAGCTGTAATTATGTCTTGTTGAAGGATCGGAATACGAATTTCATCCGAATTACCATATGTTGTTGAAGCATAAGGGTTGTGTGTATGATATTCCATACTAGTTATCAAATCGTCATAAAAGGCCTTGCTGTCTATTGCTAACATGGCCATTTTGAAATACTTTGAATCCGAGAGAGCGGAGAAATTTAATATTTCTGTGAGTTAACACTTTGGCTTTCTGAGCACCACTGAATCTACCCTCCAGGGGTGTATCCCTATATACCAGTCCCATTACTGCGTCTGAGATGTAGCCTCACTGAGATTTTTTCTCCGCGAAAATTTACAAGTTCCCCGTCTTGGTCTTTTAAACTGACTGTCAGGTTGTTTATCCTCTGACTGATTACCGGCAAATAAATTACATTCCTAGGTGTCTCTATAATTTTATAGCCTGGAGGATCGGACGGGTAAAACTCGTGTATTACATGTCCCTCGATGCCGTTTTGGTAAGATCCGCGTGTAATGTTACACTCTACACGAATTGAATTAACTTTGATTATCGCAACAGGCAGTTCCGAAATATGTGTTTTATTCGCCTCATATATTTTATCTTTGAACCCCAATAGTTTTCCCAACGAATGATCTTTTTTAAAATCAACCTTTTCCGAACAAAATAATTCGGACTTTAAAGTATTATTATTGGGTTTTAATGTAAATTTTATATTTTTCGGTAACTGGGATACTAGATATTTTTCAATGTCCTCAATTTCATAAGACCCTTCAGGAATAGTTATTTCCTGCTGGTCACCATAGTAAAACTTGTCATTCTTATTTTTCTCTATATTTGGTATAGAGTTATATGTTGAGAGTTCAATTAACCCCAGCTCCCAGTCACCATTGCTAACATCAATTGGAAAAGACAAGTCATATGACAGTTCACTAGTTATTCCCGTTAGACAAAACATTATTGCACAGAAACTTTAAACACAAGTGCCCGCAAATAACTGAATCGAAACTCTGTTGTCTCTCATAATTATAGTAGATTTCACATCTGTTAAAATACTTTAACAATTCATAGGGTGTTTTGAGATTGCCGAAGCTATCATAATAATAAACCTTTTCCTTCAACTTTTTATAACAGACCCAGTGGGTCCCCGGTCCACTTGATGTATCCAGGTTAACAATTGCAGTTTCGTATCCTTTAGGTTTTTTGGGCAATGAATCCCTCATGAAAACTCCTCTGAAATTTGGGATATTCAACAATTTTGCATACTTGATTAAATCAAAGTTTGTAAGCGGTTTTATCGGTATTGATAAGCTTTTTTTTTCTTCTTGCAACACTTTCTTTTCTTCCTTTTCTGTCCGCCGCCGGCACCTCGTTTTGGATATGGTCTGAGATACAAGCCTTTGCCTTTTTTTGGACGCTTTACTTGGCGTTTCTTCCTACGACCACCACCACCAAATTTCGTCTTGGCCTTCATAGCTGTTGTCACCGCCCAAGCCGCGGCTCGTTCTCCTATTGATGAGTCTGAGGCTTTAAACCTTTGCCAAGCACGTTCAGCTAGCTCTTTGTCAGCTTGTCTCCTTCTCTCTGAATCCCTATACCGCGAGTAGGCAATGTCGTGTACCTTACAGGCTTGGTCCAATTTATTGATTCCCGGGTCTCCTCTGGCTAATCTCTGCTTTAATCTAGTTCCCGGTCCACAATACTGATAACCTCCGGGTAAATGAAGTTCCACAGGTAATAGGTCAATCGCCTTGTTCAGGACCGATGAAACTATACCTCCACCCACTTTCAGTGCTCCTTTATGTCTGATTGATTTCCTCTTGGTCTTTGGCATTTTATTGTAAGTACTTGATCACCTCGTACAGTTTGTTTAACAGTGTTTCCCTGATACACCCAATCCCCAACACATCGAATGTAGTAGGCACAGTCCGAACCACAGAATTTGTGAACTCATTAAACTCCAAAACACCACTGTCAGTCATAAAGTAAATCATGCCATTTATATATTTGAACGCACCGTAAACTTTGCCCGAGATACCACTCAATACACTGGGGACCAGACCCATAAAAGACCCGGAAAAGTTACACTCATAAATTTCAACCAAATAATAGTCGTTATATATCATAAATGTTTTTGCTTGGTTTGTGGAAAATACAGCATTAACTTTATTAATCTTTCTACCGGCAACCAAGTTGACATTATATTTATATCTAAGTGATAGTGCCGGGTATGTAAATACGTATACATCATTTCCGGTAAATAAGGCAATACTCCCATCTGGTCTCTGATAAATAGCTGAAATCTCTGTGAAATCCCCAGGAAGAAATCCAAGCCAATCGGTGATTTTTCTTACCTCTGTAAATTGATCAGGGGTTCTTTCAGTAGGATTTAAACTTATAACCCATACATATTCCTTATAAAAAGCGAATATCTTACGGTTCACGACTACATACTTGGTAATTTGGTTATTTTTAAACTCGCAAATATCTTTCTCTTCTTTTAATTCAACTAAATCGGTTTTAGGTGTTGTGGAGGTTGTAGTAGTGGTAGTGGTAGTAGTGCTAGTAGTACTAGTGGTAGTTGAGGTACTGGTTGTCTGAGGTCTACCATACAAAAACTGTATTGCCAATATATCATCTTTACCAAGATCAAACTCGGTCAAGTTAACAATACCCTTAGGTGTTAATGGGTAGGGATACATGACTGATTTTTCATCACTAGAATGGTCCAAGCCCAAGGCATGACCAATTTCATGCACTAAAGTTTGAAAGAATGATATGTTATTACCTCTTGTTAGGTTCATTGTAAAATCCCAGGGTTCTTCAGAGTCTAAATGAATATCGGTTTGGTTATACTGACTGGTAGGTAGAAAAGCATGAGCCAACACACCTCCTGGACCATCGAAATCATAATAACACATGTCATTTCTAGAGTAAAACATGTGTTTTCTATCATCAGCAAATGAAATTATTATTGTTGGGTTTTTAAAGTCTTTTTTAAAAGTAAGATTTGCATGTTTTCCCCACACATTAAATGCTTTTTGTATTAGTTCACTGTACTGTGGCCTACCATATTGATACCATGTAATAACTGAATTGTTCCAACGTCTACCCGGTAAAACAGAGAACGGTCTCATATTATCCTTAACACCGCATCTAGGTAAAGCCATGAGTTCAAGAGTTGCATTATCCAAAAGCCCAGTGGGCTCAAGACTAAAGGTCTCTTGGAATTGTAAGACTGCAGGTGTTATATCTTGTGTCAATGATGCATTATTAATATATCCATAGTGTGCTAGATATTCTATAGACTTGTTGTTGCATAGTGCAACCGGTAAAATGATTAGTAGTAGTATAACCAGCATCTTTGAATGTTGATTGGTTTATGACAAACTTTGTGTATTTTACCTCTATTTAAAGTCTTCTATCTCTGTAATAATCTGTATCATCACCTTCCTCTACTGGGAGATGTACATCAAGTGGTAGTACACCACCACCTCTATTTTGAGCTGGTGGTTGTGGATTGGGTAACTTAAACAATTCTTCCCAATTTAAGTAATCATTTACGCCAGCTTGCGGTAAAATAGCTGCTCTACCGGTTTGTTTTTGATTGATATAATTGTATACATATACTCCAAACTTTTTCAGTTGCATATCGTGATAGATCTTATTACTACTGATTAACCCTTCACATTTGGCCAATCTAGTATTAATTTGTGTCATATCAGAAATTACCTTTGCAAGGTTAGTAGTTAATAGTAAGATTTTGTCACTATATGATTGGTCAACATATCCTTTGTTAGCTACATCAGTTGATTCAGTGGGTATCGCAGTGTTTTTTATTTGCTTGTTCTGAGCATCATAGTGCTCATTACTAAGTATCATACTTAGTTTATTCAGGCTTTGCAGGTTTACAGCATCCATAGAGTCTACTGGGTCACCGATATTGGAAACTCTCTTCTTCCTCATATTGTATTTATATTTTGTATAAGGTATACAGTTTTCATCCACATAGCTCTTTGTTGCTGCATCAGGTGGCGCCAAAGGTATAGCCAAGTTACAAAGTCTTTTAGTTTGCATATCATA
Organism: Flexamia atlantica; assembly: GCA_035578135.1. Taxonomy (NCBI): domain Eukaryota; kingdom Metazoa; phylum Arthropoda; class Insecta; order Hemiptera; family Cicadellidae; genus Flexamia; species Flexamia atlantica. The sequence continues at coordinate 56,583,288 of JAQJVK010000006.1, forward strand.
GTTACCATCGGGTGTTAAATTGAAACCTTCACCCTTGGGGCCTTTAAGGCTCTTGGAGTGGGATGTTAGGCTACGTCCAAACTTGTCAATAGTCATTGTATTAATGCTTTACATCTACTGTTTCCCGCTCCTTTTATGTATGTTAATTCTTCTTATATCACGCTCAATATATCCACGGCTGCGGCTGCGGCTGCGGCTGCGACTGCAATTTCAATATAGTAGTGCTTTAAATCTACTGTTTCCCGCTCCTCTAACATATCCAGCTTCCCTCAATTCTTCGATTATACTCAATATTTCATTTGTATGCACTCCTCTGTTACCACTCTCGGTGGACATGGCAATGTGTCTTAGTCTCTCAACCAACTCATTTGGATCGTCCCAGTGTATAATGTCGTAGGACTTTGCCTTTTTCCAAAGTAATCCCATACCCTTTGCTGAAGGAAACAGGTTTTTAATAATGTTCATGTACTTTGTCGCCCTACTTGATTTTATTTTACCATTAAACGTATGCCCGTCCCTGTGAGCATTAGTATTAATCAATATACTTTTATAAGTATTTAAATCATCACCATTGAACACTGTACTGTCGGGTACTCTTTTGAAAATAAGTTCGTATAGACCAAGGGATCTTCCATACTTTGTACCACCGATAATTATATTTCCATCATTATCAAAGTCCAAGACTTTGTCACCAATCATAAGTGTGTCGTTTTCATAACGTGGCCCAAAAATATTGTCAGTCATTCCCCTTTTTCCGGCATCTCTAATAAATAAAGTCATATACTCTTTGGTAGTAGGGTTTTGGAAATATTTATCAATAAAATGGGTGGTTGAGGCCAACTCTTCTTCAGTGGACACTAGTTGTGACAAGTCCCTGGAATTAGGTGTTGAAACCACTGATGGTTCAAATCTGTCTCTTGCTCTTGCTGTTGTTTCAAACGATTCTTCAAATTCCTCCCCCTCCTCCTCCTCTTCAGAGTCTGCTGTATCATAATTCATAGGTTCTTCCTCCTCCTCCTCCTCCTCCTCTTTTTTAATACTCTTTTGCTCGGTTTTAATATTATTCAATGCATCTGGTGTATTGGATTTTTGTCTAAGTTCTTTTAATATGGGTTTATACTGTTTTTCTAACATTATTTCATTTTCCTCGATTCCGTCCTTAAACATTTTATATTTGCGCTTGATAGCATTTCTCAGCTCGATGAGCCTTGATGTGAGTTGTTTACTGTTTCGCTTCATAATTGTAAATGATGGTGTTAATTATTATACTCGCTGATTTATGGCATTTCTACTTGTCTAAAAAAGAGAGCATGCTTTTTATATCTTTTAACATAGTCTATTATGTCTAACAGTGAAACACCGGTCCTAAAATCCAACCCTCTATAGTAACTTTCCTCTTTACTATCAAACTTTGGGATAACATACCGTTTGGTAAAGCTTTTGAATACAAAGGTTCTCTTCCAACCGTCTCTCCACTCTGGTATCTCAGCAACTGTATACTTGTCGTTTTCAACAGTTTTTTCCATAAATCTCTTTAATAGCTCCATAGGTCTAGGTTCATTTATATTTTCTAAAAGGTATGAATTTAGAAGCCAGAATTCACTCGGATTGGCTCCTGTAAACGATCGCCACTGCTCAAATAGGTTTCTGTTAGTTATACTGTATACTCCGTTATTTAGAGAAATACCAAACTTTTCACACTGCCTTGGCAAACATGGTAGGGCTTCTTTAAGGAATTCTACAGTGTATAACCCTTGACAGAGGTTATTAACTCCGTTATACGGTTTATTTCTACGACGTTTAGGAACACTATCTGGCACTTTTGAATATCCAATGTTATAACTTATATCAATATAACACTTGGATTTTATTGCCGTTTTATAAATCTTTAATGGGTCTCTTATGGGTATAGTTCGCTCAGTTAGCAGTATACATTTAGAGGCATAGGGTATTTTACAGCCATAGTCCAACATTTCATTACATATTTGTGTAAAGTTTACACTTCCATGAAGGTTACGCAGCGGCAATACTTTGCCAAACAAGTCGGGGAAAGGTCTGAATCTTGATATCATATTTTGAGGGTCTCTCACTGTACAATTTCCCATGTCCTCGTGATAAATTACAAGCTCCAAGGGTATACCTCTTTTTTCACATTTATTCAGAAACGTCAACCATGTTTCACGGTTGTACGTTCTCTCACTCGCGGAAATCATTAATAATACAACTGGTGGGAGCATAGCTGATGGTTTTGGCTTTTTATGTCTCCAGCATCTCTTATTAAATTGATAGCCATGAGGAGGTTTTCTACTACAGTAATTCCCGCAAAACCTTTTCTTGTCTTTATAATAATACGAACATAGGTTTGATTTTACATTATGTAGTTTGGTGTTGTAGCCTCTCAAGTCATTATATGCATAGATCCTAACCATTATGCCTCCGTCACAAAACTGTCCAAACCGATCCTATATCTTCCCTTATATGGGTCAGAGGTTTTGTCAATAACCAAGAACCCAAAATTATCCTGCCAGGCTTTGGCACACAGTTGTTTAAATTTATCAAAAGACATGTCAGTTGTGACATGGTCATTGTATATGTGTTTTAAATTCATTTCGTCTTGTTTGAATAAAATAACAAAGTTTGAATTATCCCTGATTAGCTGCTTGGGAATAGCGCTATATGTCTGCCCCAAGTAAAAGGTGTCAATATGTTTATGTCTACCCATAGTGAAATAACTCCTTATACAATTATGCTTTTCACAAGATATGTCATCGAATATCATTATAGAATTAGGTTTAGCTTTATTTGGATGTGTAACTAGACTGCTGTCATCATATGCAAAATAACCAACCTCTTTCGGTAGTACTTTTTTCAAAAACTGGTACTTTGGCTGATATAGTGATTTTGAAAATACATAAATATTCTCAAACCTCAAACCGTTAGGGTCGAATAATAAGTTAAACAGTACATTTGTTTTGCCTGAAGAGCTCGGTCCACAAATTATACAACGTATAGAGTCGGGTAATAAATTACCGTGTTTATTCTTTTTAACCATACCACCTGCCCCAATAAACATATCGAAATTTCTAACAGGAAATACAACTTCCTGCTTCTCAACCCGCATGGTTAATGATTAGATAAGGCAATCTACAACATGATATATACTTCATGGACACATGCGGTTTTCTGCAGGCATTATGTGGCTGCCAATTTTATGTGGTTTTCCGACAGATAGTCACGACCTCCAATCAGTGTGGTTTTCCGACAGATAGTCATGGCCTCCAATCAGTGTGGTTTTCCTTGAGCGCCTAATTGTGACAAGTGAAGGCTGCTGCTGCTATAATATCAAGTCCTTCTTGTCAATCCAAGAGTCATGACTACTATCATACCCCTTCCACCTTACAAATAACTTGGAACCTTTTCTCCGTAACACTTTTTCAACCAAGAATAAATCACCTGTTTTAGACTTGCTGATCTCTTCAGCATAAAAACCCCCTTTAAGAATTTCACCTTTAGAGTCTTGTAGTATATATGTCACGGGTCGTGTAGGTTTAATCGCGTATATTTTAAAAGTTTCATTTGTCCAATTGGGGAGGTAACCCTTTTTAAAAACCATTTTAGCCTTACTAATCCTAACACTGTCCCCCAAATTAAACCTTTGCTTTTTAACTTTTTTACTTTTCTTGACTTTATAAATTCTTTTTAAAATATCTTTTACATGTTTATATTTAACTTCTTTTGGTTTCATTCCAATAGTTCTATGTTTAGTGTTGTTGTAGGACTTGACAATTTCCGGAAGTATACTTACCCACTCATAGCTACCTCTAGCTGTAAACTCTTTCCACATTTTTGACTTTAATGTCCTATTAAATCTTTCTACTATGCTCGCTTTAAGTTCAGAAAAAGTATGATAGTGATTGATTTTGTACTTTTTCATAAGAGCATTTACATGCTTATTAAACCATTCAGTACCTTGATCAGTGTGGAAATGTTTCATTTTATGTTTTGCAAGAATAGGTTCTAGAACTCTAGCTACCTGTGACCCGGTCTTGTCTTTTAAGGGAATAGCAAATGCAAATTTTGTCAAACAGTTAATCATAGTGAGAATATACCTAAATCCTTTGTTTGACCTTGAATAAGGTTGCATTTCAACGAGATCTGCCTGATAAAGGTCATTAATACCTTTTAGTGTTACCTTACGTCTAGGGTAATGTTTTCTCGCGGGTCTGTGTAGCTCTTCAGCTATTACCCTCTTTGCCTCCATCTTAACAATGACAATAATCTTGTTTAGAATAAGTTTTTATAAGGGTTACTCATATTATTCAATTTTATTTTTGTTTTTTATGAAGCCATGGCCCCACCACCGCCATGGCCCGTGGAGGCCTGCCATAAATAAACTAGTTGCCTCCTCCGTATTTTTAAGTTTTTTTAATCACCCCACCGGGCATATTAATTGAATGACCCAGCCAAGTTCTGAGCCAAACTATTAACTTTGCCCTATCATTCAGGTTTACGGGTTTTTACACCGCGCCAGTGACCTTCATTCAGGTTTACGGGTTTTTACACCGCGCCAGGGACCTTCATTCACACCGGACGTCAAGTCCTTGTCTGTGGCAGACGCAAGAAATCATTTTCTACGGCAACTAAGCCAACTTGCCATCCACATATGGACTTACCAAGGGTTAGCCCAGCCAAAATGTGGGTGTCTGTCCACAGAACAGAAGCTTTCAAGACTAAGCCTTACTAACTTCTCACATACACACTCACACACAGTGGGGTGATTTTTTCTTTTACATTTTTCAACAATATTTACAAAGTTGATAAAAACATTTTTTTAAAGTTACAAATACATCTACAAATGGCTGAGCCAAGATAGGCAGAAGAGGGGGGCGGCCATGCCTCCTGGTTCCGCCCGCTGTATAGTGGGGGGAGCCAATCAGAGTGCAGCGGGTATCCCCATCGCAGGACTCTACAGTGTCATTCCAGCATCATGTTTCTAATGGTGATGTCCATACTGTACAGTTATTTAGTGAGTGATAACGATAATCGCGCTTATTTCGAGTACATAGAGATAGAATATAAAGTAGAGAAGCTAAAGAGGCGACAAGCGGAGTTACACCCCATGATCGAGTGGTGGGATTAGGTGAGTTTTTGTAATTTATAACCAAACGGCACTGTATCATTGTCTTCAACTATTTTCCTCTTGGGTCCAGTGATTTTAAATATTTTTGTTTCACTGATAGTTACAATGTCTCTTGTCTTGGTCCTACGAATCCTTCTTCCCTCAATTTCCAATGTTTGTTTTGCTTCACTTAAAACCATTTCTTTCAACTTTTCAAAGTTTAGGGTCTTGGAAGTTTTACAATTTAATGTGAGTCCTTTTATTTTACAGACTGAGACAAGGGCTTGCTTGTTAGTTGACCAAACAAGGTAGGCATAGGTTTTAGGTCCCCCTGAGACAAACTCAGTTATATATGAACCTGGGCCATACTCTGCTAGTTCATCTGTCATTTCCCCAAGGTAATCTCCTGTTGGTACTCTGTACAAACCTTCCCGGAAGTAATAAATACAACTGTCGGTATCATAGTATAAGACCTGGTCTCCTAAAGCATCCAAGTGCTCATACAATTTGAGTCTTGCCTGTGCTGTAGTATAGGCTGCTATGACAACATTTACATTTCTCAAAGGTTCACCCACCTCATCGATATACTCCCAACTAACAACAACAACTTCTTCATTGACCACATTAATTCTGTTTACTCGTACCTCAGAGCTGATTAACAAATCAAATAACACTTTAGATTCCCTCACAATAGTTGCCTTTGTCTGATTCTCCCGCTGCCCAAATTTCCCCCAAAAACTATTCAACATTAGTTTAGCCAATGATCTCAAACCCCCATTCTTTGCAATTTTGTCCTTTTCCAGCTGAATACCTTCATGTTGAGAATAGTCTGCAATGTACTTCTCTTTGTCCTCCTCAGTGTTACACCACTCTGGAAACCCTGATGCCTCCTGTTTCATTTTCAAAAACTTGTTGATGAATTCAGTAAACAGACCACCCTTCTCATACATAGCTACCTCATACTCCCACAACTCATACATATCAAGAATAACATATCCCTTTTCAACTGCTTTTCTCAGCTCATCCATAGTCCAGGTACCCACTAAAGCCCTCTCTTCACTTTCATGTTCACAAATGCCCTGATTTTGACTTTCACCACAGGTCCTACACAAAACAAACATCAATTTATCATTCATTTTTGCTGGGAGTACAGGGTGGTAGAGATCCCTGGGGGGCAGGACTTTACATTTCAGCAAACCATCTACTTCCATACCTCTCTGCCTACACTCCCTATCACCAACATAGATTGTAGGATGACCAATTGGATACTTTCCATACTTACAAACATAAGGGTATAGAGAACATACATCCACATACTGTATGCTTTCTCCCTCCTCCTCCTTACACCTGTAGTATGTTTTCGAATTTCCAGTCCTACCTCCAAAGAATGACTGGCGTGGGTCAAGGGGAAGGGTGTTGAGGATAGGCAAACTATCTAAATGTTTCAATTTGTTTTCTTTTTTCAAAGCCCTAAACTCACACTCCCACATTTGTATTACTTCGTACTCACTGATCTTTGCCATTTTTTTCAAAGTCCTATCATACCTTAAATGAAGTGAGTCAGAGGGATCCTCCTTCAGAGGAGCCTCCCTGTTGTAGGGATAACATTTTGGACACCCATGCCAATAACACCCATGAAATTCATACACATTCTCCCCGTCAAACCCATCAACTTTCAACCCCTTAATTTTTACTTCTTTCCCTCTGCCTGCATGCTCTATCCTCACACCTCGCTTTTCCTCTTCCCAAGACAACCACTGAAGGGCTACTTTTGATTGATTGTCGGTCAATCTGTACCCGTCCTTTGGAATTAGACCGATTGTGTTTGGTTTTAGAAAGTTTCGGCGGAAGGCCAGGTTACAGGCACTAGCAATGGTCACAGCCTCAAGGAAAGGATCAACATTGCACTCTTGGAGGAATATTGATCTGAATTTAAGACAAACTTGGGCTAGGATTTCCACATCTGAGATGCAGTACTCCAGGATTTCTTTTTGAAAGTCGAATACATAGTTTTCTGCTACTCTTTCATCATACCATTTCTCAAAGTCATTGTGATTTTTTTCAAACATGGTCTCGGGGCAGTAGTACTGTTTGTCAGGCATAGGGCCCACATAGTTCTGGTTTGCTAGGGTGTTAAACAAATGGGGAAAGTAACCCTTCTTTCTCTCAGGAGGTAGGTCAAAAGCTTTAGGGAGAGCAGAGAGGGCCATGGGGAAATAGCTTAGTGAGTCCACAAACCTCACATTGTCCAGTTCCATCAAAATAATTTTAGTTCCCCTCATGACTAGTTCAGGAGTGAATTTTGTTTCCTCAAGCACATACTTTAGTAAAAACTGAAAATCAAAGCCCTGTCCATTATGGGCGATTACACAAACATGTTTAAACTGTTTCCTCACTGTCATTACATAGTTCATAAATTGTTCAACCGGATTAGAGTTGAAGACTCTTGTACGGTTCTGGCAAGCCATACAGAATTTTCCATCAATACACTGGTAGCAAAACTGTTGGGAAACACACAAGTTTACTTTGTGGACATGTTTTTCAGGGTCTGAGGACATAGCCTCATCCTGCCTTGTTTCCAGGTCAAAGAAAATGAAAACATAGTCTTTAGTTTTAGGCTTTCCCATGTTACATTTCATAAAACACTGATGGTTAGGATCTACATACATTAAACAAGGCTTACAGTATACTTCTCCACACTTGTGAGGAGTTGATCTCTCTTTCACCCAGATGAGTTTCCCACAATCCAAACACTTTTTAACATTATTACAACGATCAATTTGGTGGGCAATGAAACACTGCTGGTTTCTCATAGTCACATTACATTTCGGGCAAGTTATTCCCCCATGCTCCTCTTTACAGGGAGGCGAGATGGTTTGGCAGTAGGGGCAAATGTTTGTACATCTATGCTTACCCTTATGATCATAGGGAACATGACAGGCTTCACAAAAATACTTACAGACAAATGCCGCAGTCAAACTGTTAATGACATTGTAGTGACCATTATGGAAGAGCAAATTAATTTTGAATTTTGGGTTCTCGACATTACCTTCAAAATAAACATCACGGCCTTTGTTATCATAGTTATATACAGTGATTTTGAAATCTTTCAACAATGCCTGGAACTTTTCCAATTCAGGGATACCTGCCCCACCCTCAGAAATCTCTACCCTAGCTCTACGGCAAAGTTCTTGGGCCATTATAGTTTGTCTCTTAGCTTTGTCCTTTCTGATAAGGTTATACTGGGGGTCATTATTTAGTTTTGCTATAGCCACAGCTAAAGCACGAGGGAGGCACAAGTTATCTTTATTATTAATAACTACAATCCCTTTCCTAGCCTTACATTCCTCATCAAAACTATTATAGAGGCCAGGCCTTACTCTACCACTACCAACAGGGAGGTTTACTTTAGTACATTCAACTGAAAAGGTGTCTGTTGATTTTATGTTTTCAGCATTACTCTGAATCAAACCAGAAAAAATATTCCAAATTATGTCAGAGTCAATTTCACTAGCTTTACGGAATACAACAAACCCGGGTTGTTTTGATTTTAAGTTAAGGCTATGTAGAGTGAAACCAAGCTGATCATTCTCAGACGCCTGTTCTTTAATTTCATCTACAATCTGAGCAAACCCCTGTCTCAGCCAATCTATCTCACTAGTTTCAGGAGGGGGATTAGTAAATTTAAAAATAACCTTTGTTCCATACAATCTGAATTTTTTCACATAGGGTTCTTCTTTAGCCAACAAATAAACAGGTTCAACCTTTAGTTCTTCCTCTTCATTAGAACATACGGGTGGTGCAGACTCAACAGGTCCAATTTGTTCCTCATGATCAGACTCAACAATATCAAATTGTTCCTCATCAGAGTTGACAGCAGCCATTTCTCACAAAAATAATATTTAATAATCTCAAGATAAACACAAGTAAATGGGACAACACAACTAAAGCTTAAATATAAAATGAGGTTATGTTACAAAAAGTAAGGTTATATTACACAAAACTTAGGTTAAGCAATATACAAAAATAATATTTAATAATCACAAGATAAAAGGAAAATAGGACAACACAACTAAAGCTCAAATGAGATTATGTTACACAAAAGTATGGTTATGCAATATCAAAGAGCAAAGTAACGCAGGGACGTCTTACCGGCACAGGAGCAAGTAAGAGAATGAGTTGAGGGAAAAAGTTTTAAGACCTCAAATCTCTCAACCAATCAGAGAAGAGAACACCTATTTATAACCAATCACAGAACGGGATAATTTAACCAATGAGAGAGCTTGAAATTTTCAAGTTACAACCGGCACAGCGTACACTGTCAATACATCACTCACCTTCCTGCGCATGCGCAACAGTATTACCAACCTAATTTTTGTTTTTTTTTACAGAAGGCGTTGAAGAAGACTTTGATGTGTAGGAGAGGGAGGGAGGAGAGGAAGAAGAAGGAGGAGAAGAAGAAGGAGGAGAGGGGAAGAAGAAGAAGGAGGAGAGGAGAAGAGGAAGGAGGAGTAGAAGAGAAAAAGTGGAGGAAATTGTAAATAAATAGTTGTATACATATTACATTATTTTATTTAATCTTACCTATATATATATATATATATATATATATATATATATATATATACCTATAGGGGGTACCATGACATAATATTATAACACTCTATATACTGTGGGGGGTTATACTCTATAAGTATAGATTTTTCCATTTTGGCGCGCAAGACCAACATACATAATATTATAGCACTCTATGTACTGTGAGGAGGTTATACTCTATGGGTATAGGTTATGTCCGCCATTTTGGCGGGAAACAAAAGTAAGGTTATGTTTTTTGGCGGGAACCGAAAGTGAGGTTATGTTTTTTGGCGGGAACCGAAAGTGAGGTTATGTTTTTTGGCGGGAACCGAAAGTGAGGTTATGTTTTTTGGCGGGAAACGGCGGCGCCATCTTGTTTCCGGTGACGTCACATTTTGGCGGGAAACGGCAGCCATCTTGTTTCCGGTCCCAAAGTGGGGCCTGGACTACTCATGCCACCATGCACTACAAACAAAATCTATTTCTCGGCCTAACGACCTTAAAGCTATCGTCTAAACCGACATCTTCCTGTCTTTCAGAAAAAAATATCAATATCCTCCAATCAAAATCAGGCTTCGACAATATACTCAAACTACAAAGTTTTCTGCCAAATAAATGTGTTAACTCAAAAATCGTATTGTTGAATTACTGTATTTCTTACAAAAAATAAAGGCGGAAACACTTAAACCTGTGACGAAGAAATATTACATTTTTTAGTATCATCGACTCTTTGTTGAAAATGTCAAAGAGATTAGTAGTAGTAAAAAGGTCAGTCGAGCTGTGAAGTGATGCTTGGAAAGGTCGATTACACTGTAACGGTGGAGGCGTATCTTTCTCCGACACGCGTCGATATGTTTACACACCGAGAAACTAGGGGAACAAACAGTCAAATAAATCAGGCTTTTCCATACAAAATAGTAATGCATACACATTTTCGTTGGAATAATGTTACAAAAATAGGTTGATTAGACAAACCCTGTTATCAAAGGCACAGACAGAAAAAAAACATTAAAAACGTATTTACATGGATAAGCGGAACATAAAATTCATCGATTGTGTTTTATGGTAACCTTTAGAATAATGACAGCCAGTAATCTACTCATCTGCTGGATTTTACGCTTACACTCACCGGAACCAGTAATATACTGCAGTATAAGTTGACACTCATATGAACCAGTAATCTACTGACTACTACAGCATACGCTTACACACGTACAGGAACCAGTAATGTACTGAGGTATACGCTTACACCCACAGGAACCAGTAATCTACTATAGTTTACGCTTACACGCTTAGGAAGTCAGCATCCTACTACAATATACGCTTACACCCACAGGAAGTCAGATCCTATTACAGTATACGCTCACATGCACAGGGAGTCAGTAACATACTACAGTATACGTTACACGCATAGTGTAACGTATACGCTCACACGCACAGGAACCAGTACTCCACTGCAGTGTACACACAGGAATTCAGTAAACTACTACAGAAGTCGCTTACATGCTCAGGAAGTCAGTAACCTTCTACAGTATACGCTCACATGCACAGGGAGTCATTAACCTACTACAGTATACGCTTACACGCACAGGAACCAGTACTCCACTGCAGTATACACACAGGAATTCAGTAAACTACTACAGAAGTCGCTTACATGCTCAGGAAGTCAGTAACCTTCTACAGTATACGCTCACATGCACAGGGAGTCATTAACCTACTACAGTATACGCTCACATGCACAGGGAGTCATTAACCTACTACAGTATACGCTCACATGCACAGGGAGTCATTAACCTACTACAGTATACGCTCACATGCACAGGGAGTCATTAACCTACTACAGCATACGCTCACATGCACAGGGAGTCATTAACCTACTACAGTATACGCTCACATGCACAGGGAGTCAGTAACCTACTACAGTATACGCTCACATGCACAGGGAGTCATTAACCTACTACAGCATACGCTCACATGCACAGGAAGTCAGTAACCTTCTACAGTATACGCTTACATGCACAGGGAGTCAGTAACCTACTACAGTATACGCTCACATGCACAGGGAGTCAGTAACCTACTACAGTATACGCTCACATGCACAGGAAGTCAGTAACCTTCTACAGTATACGCTCACATGCACAGGGAGTCATTAACCTACTACAGCATACGCTCACATGCACAGGGAGTCAGTAACCTACTACAGTATACGCTCACATGCACAGGAAGTCAGTAACCTTCTACAGTATACGCTCACATGCACAGGGAGTCATTAACCTACTACAGTATACGCTCACATGCACAGGGAGTCAGTAACCTACTACAGTATACGCTCACATGCACAGGAAGTCAGTAACCTTCTACAGTATACGCTTACATGCACAGGGAGTCAGTAACCTACTACAGTATACGCTCACATGCACAGGGAGTCAGTAACCTACTACAGTATACGCTCACATGCACAGGAAGTCAGTAACCTTCTACAGTATACGCTCACATGCACAGGGAGTCATTAACCTACTACAGCATACGCTTACACGCATAGGAACCAGTACGTTAATCTAATGCAGATTAATACTAGTCTAACTTTTTGTGGCAGTTTTTAGAAAAAAACTACTCATTTAATACATTTCAAAATTAGAGTTGCATTTTAAGATTGCTTATGTAATACTTTTCACATTAGAAAAGTGAACAAAGCGAAAGTTTTTAAAGACAAAACGTACCAGGTTCATCATATTAACTTTTTTATATTTATAAAAATTTAAAAATCGTTGTCCTCTAGTTTGAGTATAACTAACTGTTATAGCGTTACTTTACAAACGTTCTAATAAAATAAAATAAAACTTATCCATGTTTTAAAATTAAAACCAGATTTAAAAAATACGTATAAAATAACACAGATTTATTTTCTTACGTCACACATAATCTTTGATTGAGTTGGGTTTACGTACGAAGCAATAAATATGATATATAGCTTTGAAGTTGCACCAGTAGTTCCTTTATAATGTTCATTTATTTATTTTATTCACTTTTACAACCTTCAACTAATACCTGATGATGACCTGAAAACCTGTACGTATGAGTTTGTTATCCTATTTTGCTAATTAAATATCTCTAAATATGTTCTGAAACTCAATAAATATCAATATAAAACCTTATTGTATTTTCCAAAAGCACTGTATCACTAAAACCGAAATTTTAACCGAAAGATTGTTCTATAAAAGTATGACTAAGATTACAAGATCAAACCTCATCTAATGTATGCTTTAGAAGTTTAGGCGCACTCAGGAATTTTGCTTAAGATATTGGATTTTGTGAGAGTCACTAGGTTTGATTGAAATATAGCCTTTTAAAATGGAAGTTGTATAAATCAACAGAAAATGTAATTTCAGTGGAATTGTTCTAGGCTAAAATAATTTGAAAATAACTATCTTTCATCCCCTTTGAAATTGCAGTAAAATAAAATAAATAAACTTTGGATTGTTGTGAACAAAATTAGTACGTTCAGATGAATCCTCAATTGTTTATCAAACGTGCTGATGAAATATGAGTTTAGTTTTATCAAACTAGTATCGGAGATTTGTAACTGTTTCAGTAAACGAGTGAATTAATTAATTTCAGTCGTATAAACGTTAACAAAAATATCCGATCTGGATGAGGTTTATTAAAGTTAATCGAATTGAGACTGGTTAGTAAAGACTGGTTTTAATTCTGAGTAAAACCAACATAAAGCATCCATCACTGGTTCAGCAGAGCTCAACAAAAGCTGTTGTAGGATAAGTTTGCGAGCAGCGAGCACGCGATGATCCCTTCATACATCTAACAAGTCTGCAGACGATGTGGGGAGGAGTTGGTTCAACATGACTGAATTACACAAACTAAACTCGAAACAACTGTGTTCATGGCTAACCAGCTTACGCATAGAGAAACATGGGATAATCTACATTTCGTAGCATTGTTACCAAACAAACAGCTGATGTTGCTGTTTTAATATAATATATATGTTTTAATAGCTGCCTGTGTGGTTCCAATACTACGAAATGTAAATATCTAGCTAAGAGAGTTTTTATAAATACCAACCAAAACTTGTAATTTGTACTAACAGGGTTTTATTTTATACTTTCAATATAAAATATTAAGCCAGAACCAAATCAAAAAATAAAATTCATAACTATTTGCAATAACACTTGACAATCTTTTATTACGTTTTGAAAGTGTCAAATCATTATGCAGGACCAAAGAAATGGTAATCACACGTGCCCCGGAGTTGTGAAATTGCGAAATTTTAGCAGAGATTATAACACAAGATGTAACCTCTGATTCTTTTTTCCATTTAGTTATAAAATAAAACTTTTTTTAATACTGCAACTACTTACTGTAGCCAATCTTGGAAATAGATCATTTAGTTAAACAGAATATATCATCACGATCGACTAGATGAGAATAAGAACGCAAAGTAACTAACAAAATGTATAATGTCTGTAGCAACTGTATGTATTATATTTAGAAAGAAATGTCAACAAATCATGTTTACACCACAATACGCTTGGTTTTGAAAATATTGATACAGTTAAAAAATGTTAGATAAAACGTAATATTTATTTGTTTTGATACCTTAAAGATAAAAACGACGGCTCTGTGATAGAGGGTTTCAACATGGCGAAAAATTAAAAGAATCAATAACCTCCTACCTAGTTTGCAAAAAGAAGATGATTTATTTGTTGTTTTTATAAAATCCGGGTAAAAATCAATCATTTGAATGTTATACTACTAATTTATAAACTATTTCACTAAATATAACTTACATGAAATCGTCAAAGTATGTTTAAAAAGTGTTTTAAGTATTTTAAGTGCTCTTACAAACACCTCAAATTCTTCCTCTGGTCGCATATTTTCTTAATAAATTGGTCAATATTTATTTTTAACGCGGCTTCACTTGTTACGATTAATTCTTTAATATTATTTCTTATATCAAGAGGTACCGAGCGGGTGAATATATAATTAAGAGAGAGCTTTAAATATCCCATTACCAATTTGTTTTCACTTTTGTTCAAATACCAATCCCAGACTATCCCCAAACATAGTTGGATACTTATTTTTGAGTGCGTGGCCATTTTCGACCGCCATCTTGAACCAACCGTATTAGATGCAAACATTTTTTTATATAAAGGGAGAGCTGCGACCATGATTTCAAAATATATTTTAATGTGATTACAATTCTGCAATACGTTTATAACAATTTTCTTATAACGTTCTTAAAATAAAAGAAATATATTCGATTTTATGTTTAATCTATTTTATCATTGCGTGAAATGAAACGAATACGAAGGTGTTGTTTTAACCCATGAACTAATTGAATAATTTGTCATGCTGAATTGAATTCCGCAATTATTTTTTGTTGATAATTTTAAGTTTTTGAGATATCACAATTTGTCATGATTATAAATAAATATGAAAAACTCATAAACGAAAAATATATATTGAAAACGGATTATGGACGTTAAATGAAATAAATTTTTCAGTTTGAGTCCAATAGAACTTAGATTATACTTTAAACAAACTGATGCATTTTTTGTTTCCAATTTTTATTTAGCTTAGCCGAACCCTCACAAATTCAATAACCTATCCAAATTAGACTGCGCTTCAAAGTTCTTTAGCCCACACTAAAAATATTGAATGAGCAAAAGGAACCATAACTGGTCGGGTACATGGAATTAAAGGAATTAATATGCAAATTCAGATATAATTTATGAATAACGAACAATTTCTTAATGAAAATTCCGATATTTCCCAGTTTTGTGGTTACAGCTAGGCGCTTTTCTCACCTACACTTACACCTACGCTTTCCTAGCCTACACCTACGCTTTCTTACCTACCTACGCTTTAAAATCACACACTGAAATATTTATGCTAGAAATTTAAGAGTAGCCTAATTGTGTAAGCCTTAAAATAGAATTGGAGAGTAAATAGCCAAAAGCAAATTAGTTTGTATATATTGCATAGTTACATTACGCCATCACAGTAAATACAGTAAATTTCCCCAACACTGACAATAACTCTTGACAGTTAAGCTGTGTCAATATGAGATTCCTATAAGATTTGACTAGATTTGAATTTAAGTCGTATGATTAGACTTTAATTTTTTTACAATACTTTCTGGGGTATGTTTTCCTTGACGAAAGAAACAATACACAAAAGGTTTCCAGACAATTCAGAAACATCCTTTACATGCATATTACTAAGCAGATAATTTAAAACGGGTAGTGTATGCGTTCAATACCTTCAACATTAGAACATTTCATACTTCAACATAGCTCACATACCGTAAAAAATATATGCGAGATCGTTTAAAAGTCATATATAAAATTACAGTTTGCGGGGAGACAAGCTGAGGCCAACGCGACTGTGGCACCGCAATACAATCTGTGAACTCCCCTGATACGCTCTTTGTCTAATGAAACTCTTCCGCGTCACAGAGCACTGAAGTTTTCCTTTTATGTGTCAGAGCATATTCCGTCTTTCTCAGACGCATTATGAAAGAAGAAATGGGTTTGCAATAATTCCCGCTTTAGTTTCACTTACTGCGAGTTTATCACTGAATAGTATTATATTTTTTTGTTTTGATATCATATAAACTATAGAGGATTGAATAGGCCTACTTTTCCATTCGATATTTGTCGATAAATATTAGAAAAATCTTCTTATCACTTATGTTTTGTGTCAGTTTCACTGATGGTTTTGACATATGAAATGCATTAATTAGTCTTGTATTCAAATGTAGGTTTTTTATTATAGTTAATTATTTTTCATTTATGTTTTAACAATTTCTCGAATTTAATTATCATAATTAAATACACTGTTTTAGAAAACGTGATAAATACATTTACCAACGATTACTTTACCAAAGCTTAAGATTTTCTTGACGATTTGAAAACGCCAACGCTTATGAATACAATGATATTCAAACAGAAATTAATTATACAATTTCATCAGTTGTGTAAAACGTGTTAATATTGAAGGAAAACTACGCGTTTTTGTGAAGTACTGATGTACTCTAATGAACTTTCTTTTGCGTAAAGGATAATATTATGAGAAATCATGTCTTTCTTTGATGTTTTATGGTGACGAAAGAGTGTTACTTCTATCATATTTGGTAACCGTTGGTCATGAAGTTCTGACAGTTTCGAGACATTACACGGGTATCGTTACCAAAAATTGGTGAACTGAAATTTTTGGTAACGATACCCGTATAATGTCTCGAAACTGTCAGAACTTCATGACCAACGGTTACCAAATAACAAAAGCAAGGTCATTACCATGTTAAAATTCGAACTATTAGATACAGAACCGTCAGCCAATGAGTTATTACGTTGTACGTATTGTATCACGGCGTGCTTCGAATTCGCTGGAGTCAATAATGAGAAAACCTAGCAGTTACTATTTAGTCCTATTAAATTGTTGAACATCAAAGCAATGGAAACATTAATTAACCCTTGAAAGTAGTATAGGAACATAAGTGGTCTTCTGTATGAAAAACGTTTTGAACTTTAAATTGGCAATTTCAGAACCATCTTTGTTGGTTAAGAATACAATAAACCATTCCTGGACTTCTTTTAACACGCCTGGGTGTAACTTTAAAGCATTTTAAATATTTTCCTAAAGTTATAACGTATATCCTTTTTACTGCTTTCGGTAAAGTATTAGGCCTACAGGCTTCAAATTAGACTCAAATAATTAATCTATAAGTTGAGAATTTTCCCCATAACGATTAGTTAATCAGCTTTAAATCTTAAAATATGGCCCCACAGATAAATCTTCACAGTTTGCATGAAAATTGCCTGTCTTTGACTAGCTATATCGCCGCCACCACTAAACTTAGAGAAGTCAAATTAGTGTCAAGTTGTAGGAATTTTTGTCTACTTTAGCTTCATGTATGGTTTAGTTCAAGTATAATTGCTTCCTTAAGGGTTTTTTTTTAGAAACTAAAGTAATACTTAAATGTTGTTTTTTTAGTAGTCGAAAGTAGCACAGGTTTTTCAGTGTTGCAAACTTAGATTTAAATCTAAGATATGCTAAAAAAAGGACGAAAAAATCAGAATATGATCCGCGTTTGCAGGGTTTAATGTTTAAATTGGCTGGTCTACATATCAACATGAGCCCAATACAAGAGTAAGTTTAGTTTCATTGCAGTGTCTGGGTCCACGTCCAGGGACTGTCCTGTCAGAGACGACTTTGTATATGATTAGATACAGTCTAAAACTTGCGAAGTTATTAGTATCCATTAATAGTGAGGTGGCTTAGTGAAATTAACGTTACCTGGCGGATAAAAGCATCAAATGTCGTGTGAAGGTACCTTGAGGTACAAATGAGTTTTAGCTTAGGAGCCCTTTTGAATTTTAAGAACTTTCCACACCCGGCACCAAAATCCGTGTGTGGGATGTTAAATCATAATTAACATGGGATTATTTTTTTAAAAAAGTTACTTTACTGCATCTTTTACATGAATTTTTTTAGATATTGTCTTGGAAACAAAACCTATCATTGTTTGGTGGTTAATCCTTTATTTTGACAGTATAACAACTTTCGGCCGCCATCTTGGATCCGCCATATTGGATATAAACTCAATTTTTTTTAAATGTAAATATGGTTGTGACACATCATTATGAACTAGATTTTCACGCTGATTACAATGCTGAAATCCGTTTCTGAGAATATGCATTCGTTAAAAAGATATCCTCAAATGAAAATTCATCCCTATACATTTCTTATGGAACATTCGTATTTTTTGCATTTTTTTGGATTTTTTTTCTTATATCTCCCATTATAATTAAGATATGTAGTTAGTTTCAGTCTTAAAATACTCAGTGAAGTAGCGGTTCTCATTTGAGATGTTAATCATCAACATCGGACAAGTGACAGATGAGCTATAAGCCTCAATGTAACTTAAAATTCATTTTTTTGGAAATTTGTTTTTAATCAATTATCTATATCTCCGGTTCTAAATGAGGTATTTAGTTCATTTTGGTCTTAAATCACTCAGTAAACCATCAGCCTTCAAGTGAGTTAACTCTCAATTAAATCAGATTAAAGTGTAGGTGACTTATGAGCTTTCACTTAACATAAATTCGTTTTATTTGCATAATTTTACAGTTCTTGAAAGATTTCTCTAGTTCCAGAGAAGACTCAAAAATCGTAAAGGTCCTTATTGATTCTGTAGCCTATTGGCTTTCATTTGAGTCATAAATTATTTTAATAGATTGAGTTTCAGGTGAGTTGTGATTCAAAAACCCACATAAAATTAAATATTTCAGAAATCCTATTACTTTAAATGAGCAATGAATGTATATTTATAAATCCTATCTCGAAAACGGCTCTAACGATTTTGATAAAATTTTGCATGTAGGTGTAGTTTTTATTTTTTAGTATACCCTAAGATACTTTCGAGCCAAATTTGATGCTTTTATCCACCTGGTAACGGTGTTCTTAAAATGAAGCCCTAAGCAACCTCACTATAAAGACTCGGATAAACTTTAAAAAAATTACAGGATTGGATACTCGTGCACAGTGCCCGCACTGCCCCTCATGGTACTTTAGCCGCAGGAGTTGCAACTTTGTGGGATAGAGAGAGTGAGATGGGACAGAGCGATCGCCGCACTGCCGCTAGAGGGCGACACTGCCTTATCAGTTATCCCACTGGCGGCCCTGCTCGCCCTAGAGCAGTGTTTCTCAATCACTTGGTGCTCGCGTACCACCTACCACATGTACAATATTTTGGCGTACCATCGTAAGGACCCCCCCCCCCACCTGTGAGGGGTCCCTCCAACAATGCTTATAGGTGGTTTTGTTTTTGCCTGTTAAATTTATTTTATTTTACTTATCAATGTAAATTTTAGATCTTATTTTGATTATAAGGACAATTTGGCAAATTATATTTTCACCTCAGTTATGCTCGATAATTTTATAGTCAATTTGGCGAAAAACCGTACGGATTTGATTATAAATTTCGTGAAAAATGTCTATATAGGCTACGCGGAGAAAAATAATCTCTGGCTGTTATTTGGAACTTTACATGTTTCTCATTATTATTTAATTTGTTGGACTTTTCCTACCGCTTCTAGTGTTTAAACTACACAGTGGTTTAACTACACTATACAACTTGTTAAATTACAAGTGTAGTTTAAATACTAGAAACGATAGGTAAATTCCAACAAATTAAATAATAATTACAAATCCTTCGCTATTATGAATTTCAAAAATACAGATGTTTTATATTGAAAAATTAACAAAAATAAACAATTCAAAGTCATTCAAAGTATAATGTATTTTCACCAATGGTCTTACATTCAAGCATTTACAACGGATTGTCATAACTAAGCTGTGCGTTCAAAATAAAAAATACGTTTGTTAGTAAATTGTACATTAACTGTAATACCATCGAATTAACACTATAAAACTGGTAGTTTTTTATGGAAAGAACAATTTTTTATGCCAAAATGTTTTGTAAAAAGAATTACTCTTTTAAAATGAAAGAGTAACAATATTTACTAAAATATGGTACGAAATTGACATATTATGGCCAAAACAAATACTGAAAGAGTTAAGGCATTAAGTGTGACTTTACTGTTTGACGGTATAGTGTTTGATTGTAAACCTAGTATTTTATTTTGTACTACTTCTTCAAGCTCTTGCGTACCACCTGAAATGCCATCACGTACCACCAGTGGTACGCGTACCACCGGCTGAGAAACACTGCGCCCTAGAGAATTACCGAAGTCAATTTGAATGAGAATCAAATGAAGGTTTTCTTCGAGCCTATTGAACTTTCGTTAGAAAAGATCAACGCAACTGTTGTAATAATTGGCAACATACACGCGACCAAAGGAAAAAAATACAAATGGAAAACGTATTCAGATTTAACCCTGATTAGTTGGTTCCTTGACTGTTCGATCGATGGAAAAACTTTAAAAATGTACACGAAATCATTATAGGAAAATCTAATTAAGTATATTTTAAATATGAGGTATACTCAGTTCGAATAAGTAAATTAGGATAAAGTTTGTTATTTTTCAAGCCGAAATTTGTTATGTACAGTAAAGGACTTGATGTCATAAGCACTGCCCAATTCCGCGAAATTCATGGTAAACACACGTTTACATTACTCGCACGCTTTGTATTTTGGCTTCTATGTTCCTGAGTTTGTTTTGTCGAATCGATTCTAGTCCAGTAAATATAACCGACGGCCTAGAATAACCACCATAACACGACCGTTTTCGATGACGTTAGCTCAATAACTTCCAAACTTACCAAAATCTTCTCAAATTGGACCACGACAAAACCCTCTTTTTAACACGTTTCAAAATGGCAGCTTTTCCAACGTTGGAATATTTTTCATATACATTTTTGAGATATTGGGACCACTACAGATGTTGGGTGGTTAGTCATTTGTTTTGACAGGTTTACTCAGTTTTGGCCACCATATGTGATCCGCTATGGCGTTGACTATAGTGCTATTTAAAATCTATAGCGTTGTAAAAGATTTTTCCAATTTATTTATTTATTTATTTAATTCTTTTCCCACGGCAGTCGCCAATTATAAGAATAACAAACAATAAAATACGAAACTAACATCGTTTATAAGTTAATTTGAAATGCAACAACAATAACAGGAATATTTTGAAAACAGTAATATGGAAAACAGGAAAATACTTGATAGAACTAGTCAACAACGAAATAGATGATGATAAGAAATATAGCTAAACAACAATGAAAAATATGAACAGAACTGGCAACAACGAAATAAACTAATATTACAAATAACAACAAAATATAATGTTGCGAATATTGCATAGGTTGTTTGTAACTGTTCAATACAAATGCCTGATTGTGACGAATATGTTTACATAAATCATCTGATCAACTAACTAAATTTTTAGATAATTAAAATGCTGGAAACAGTCGTTTAAAATCTTGATTCGATGAAAAGATATGCATCACTAATCGACCCTACAAATTTATTTTAGACGAATTATATATATTTTTGCTAACTCTGGTTCTATCAATATGAGATATAAGGGATTAGAAAGGGTATGGTAAGGACATGAAGTATTTCCTAAAATCGATTTGTAGGCATCGATTACTTTTATCAAGCGACCAAGCGTTTTAACATTTTAGTTTGCAACACCTAAATAGATAAATAACTCTCATATTAAAAGCCCAACCATGTTCATATAGGACGTATTTTCCTCTTTTTATGAGTGGTCTAAGGTTGTGAATGAGTTAAAACTGTTGAAAGACATCTTTATTACACGTTTTCCTTTCCTTTATTGGTAAAGTTTCTTTACAGCCTTAAAGACTTCTAGGTGTAGGCCTATACAGTAGAGAGAGAGAGAGAGAGAGAGAGAGAGAGAGAGAGCAAAAATAATAAATCAAATATCAGCAGAAGTGTCTGTGGCTACGTGCTCGAATAACGGCCCAAACTTAAATCCGCAAAATCTCTCTATATCTACTGCTTCAGGATCTGTGCACAGTAGCTGCATTTTGCCGAGTTTATATTTTATCCAGTTTGCCATAAAATATCATCCATTTCTACTTTCTTGCTTGCTCCTCTAAAAACAGCTATTTTTACAGTCATGTTTCGTTGTGAAAATCCACACTACGCGCAGTTAATATGAAATATGATTGAGCAATTTACTGTACCAAATCCAGCTATGGCCTGAAGAAAAATATTAATTTAGTTTTAAAATCTTCATATGCCAGATTTTTAGGAACATAAATAGCGACGTAAAACTATATTTAAAATTGACTTATCACATAATAATACATGTGAATCCAACATATTCATGCTGGACCATTGAAGGTATTTTGTCGTTTGTAGGCTTCGCTTTCAGCAGCTCTCGAAGTGATATGGCCCTCTTCTGTACGATTATTGAAAGCCTAAGACTCAATATTGCCACATCAAAGTTTCCAGCGCAGTTTGGGAGCAAACACGTATTCATCTTTCGTTTATAGGTAGTTGAAATATATCGAACACATAATTGTTAGCGATAACTAGAATGCATATATATATATATATTTCTGTTGATTCCACCGTCGCTCACTCACGTCCAGATGCCAACCCCTGGCACTGTTTCTTATCTTCATTCACTATGTAGCGCTAGCGTCATTCTTTACTGGAATTACTATTCAATTTTCCATCTAAAATTAGGAATCAATGGCTTCACCAAATTCAAAAAGTTATGTTAATGGGAGAAATATATTTCACCATGTTATTGTAATCATAGTGTCATTACCAGAAATTTATTATTATGGTTGTGTTCAAAAGGCGAAAAATAGTAGTAATTAAAAACAAATTAAATTAGTTCAACTTGAATGTTGTAATATTGATTAAAACATAAAAAATGCAATTATGAAATCTTTGTACTGCCATTTATATTGAGCCATGTGAGCCATGTAAAGTGTTAGTTCAAGTAAATGAGTATGAGAAGACAAATTAAATTATTCGCATGTTTTACGCCTTGGTATCAATAAACTTCAATGGAAATGATTATTAATCAGACAACACTTATTTTTATAAACATTTAATTTTATGCTAATGTCTTTCATGTTTCTGTCATTAACCTCCATTAAATTTTTTTAATAACTATTTTAAAATACAATTTGTTTAATGCTTCATTAATTCAGGATTTCGGCGAATGAAGTAAATTAATTTCCCTCTTAGAGAAAAATTTTCCCGTTTAACAAGGGGTGCGATACTTTAAAGGTCAATTTTATTAACTCCTTGGAGTTATCATTAAGTACGTTTTTCAAATGTTTACCTCAGCTCTTTTTTCAATTAACAATCAAAAATAACTAATCACTTATGGGACAGTGTTAAACTCTACAGTTTAACACTGTCCCATAAGTGATTCTACAATAAACCTCCTACCTAACACTATAGTTCTACTATTTATGAATTAATAGCTTGAAAAGGATGAAAACCGCTAATCATAATAGGGGAAAGTTGAATAGGAGTAATATTCAAGATCATTATTCTTCTTTATTCTAGTAAAATTACCTTCATAGTAAATTGGCATAAGCACCATATGTTAATGTCCAGCACATGGTTGTCAATCAAGCAACAGAACTACATGTTTTA
Source organism: Flexamia atlantica (assembly GCA_035578135.1). Lineage (NCBI taxonomy): Eukaryota > Metazoa > Arthropoda > Insecta > Hemiptera > Cicadellidae > Flexamia > Flexamia atlantica. Next base: position 56,607,113 of record JAQJVK010000006.1, read on the forward strand.
ATGTAAACAAAGCAGCCGTTTTTTGATCCTATTGATTTTTAAATGGTAGATATTTTGCGTTATAATTCGTTTTCTGATGATTTTTAAGAAATTCCATTATTTTTCTTAAGTTTCTGGCTTCACAACTTTCAATTTGAGCCTTCTCTTATAATCCTTTAACGGGTCATACGCTCACAATTTCTTTGCAAAAATGTCGCTTACATAATTATTTATACTATAGAACGCCTATTGGTTGAAATGCAAACAGAAAATATTTGGGTTTATTTTTCACTAATTGCTCCAATAAAACATGTGACTGCATTTGTTTACATTTGTTAGTATTACGTAACAAGTATGGTAACTTATAAAGCCCATGTTATATTGTATTGAGTCCAACTTTCTTCTCCGTACAACTCTAAAAAAATTATATTTAATCATAACGGAATAGTGCAAATCTCAGGAAAGTGCATTTCTATCGATATACTTAGCATTTGTGCTACGTTGCACACAGGATAAGAAAAAGAGATTACAAAATTTATACTGGCCTATTAAATATATACGTAAAATCAATAAATCCATGTGCACAAAAAATGAGAGGACAACCCAAAATTCACAAAGAAAACATCCTATTGAGACAGACCAGTAGTCAATTTATTAGTGTCCTATCTTACAAACTATGCAAATACCTAAACAGAATAATTTCATATAACATTGAACTAGAAAATAATCTAAGCGCCAAAATACGTATGAAATCCTAGAAATTTTATCGATAAAATCACAGTCATAGATATTACTGAAAATTGCATGTTTGTATCTTTTGACGTTTCAAACATGTATAACAATACACCAAATAACGAAACTAAAAAAATTCTTGAAGATTTACCTACGAAGAAAAACAACCTTAACAACAATTATATCGATGAAACAATTCGATTACTACAATGTTCCTAAACTATTTTGAATTTTGATTCTAAATTATATAGACATACCGAAGGATTAGCCATGGGTTCAGCACTTTCTGGATATATCTGTGCAATTGAGAAAAGACAAAAAAACCAGATAAATCCGTTACACAAAAATATAGTTTATTGGCACACATTTGTATTTTATATGGTATTTAATTTAAAGGTTTCATTCTGGACACACTGAAAAATGGAATAATTTCTGAAACGCGTAGTGTAAAAAAATCATAAAAAAGGGTACTAGTGGGATTTTTTTCTTTCTATGTATATGCATATTTATAAACCTTGACAATACAGACTAGTACAAAAGCATCGTCATTAAGAGATTTAAAGACATGATTATAGTACTATTCATCCTAGTTGCCTCTGTTTCTTTGCCCTCGCACCGCGGAGTGACGCGATATCGCAGTAAAAGCCGAGATATTAATGGTTGGCGGCGACGCGCGACAGCCCAACGTAGATTAATAAACCGCCCTTCGCTCTGCTCTCTACCCCTTCACAATCCGTGTGTGGGTTTCACCTTGGTTGGCACATTTTAAATATATTTAGTTTTTATTATATAATCAGACTTTTAACTCAAACTCAACTGCAGGACCTGTTGATTAATGATTGGATCTGCTTAATCAGGTTGAATTAAATCAATTGAGTTTTCCTCGTTAAATGGATGATATTATATCTACATATATTAGGTCATAAGAAATTAAACTAACGCCAAATGCAGTTAGGTCATTTTTAACCGTAAATTTTCTTAAGATTTGACTAAAATCATTCACTGGTCTAAAACATTATGTTTACTCAGCGTCATTATGCTAGATGTTAAATGTGAAAGCCAAGGCTAAGCCAGCTTTATTTGAAAATTGTTTATATTACGGATTAATGGAGTCGCAGCTAAGGGCAGTCAATCAGCCTAGCCCCTGAAGTAGTAGGATAAACTTTCGTAAAGTTAAAAAAGTACTACAAAACTAATATAATTAACTGAAAAATATATTATTTTAATCATTATGAAGAAAATGGCATCGAGTAATGAGAAAAGCTTGGGACTTTTACATTTATTCAGCCGGAAGCGCTAAGTTGTACGGTGTGTTTCGCGAGGGGAATGTGTAATTCGATTTCTGATTCAATCTGTAACCCCAGACCCAGACGAACCATCGTCGTCCGTAAACAGGAATCCCATCACCCCGCAGATTGGGTGCAGCTATTGATGTTTCTTCTAAATTGCATTACCCCATTTAAAAAGGTTTCCCCAAAACTCAAATATTGTTAGAAGAGGGCAACATTATAATTTAGGCTCACCAGGCAGGCTCATATTTAACATTTTAGCACCTTAAGAATAGAACTTTTTATAATATCTCCTCCAGTAATTAACTTTTGATTCATTTGCCATCCTTTATTGTCGTAAGTTTTTCCTTACGTCGCCTCGTCGTCGAAGCGTAAAAATGCCAGCCTATTTAACTGTCAGAGTTTGTTATTTAATTAGATCCTCTCACGTTTGTTGATCTCATTCTACTCCGGCAAATCTTTCCAGAATGAGGCCTTTACCTAGAAACCTTTTTCTTTATATATATTTTTTAAAGTATTAATTAAGTCCATTAATTTTTGCTGTACTCGCATGAAAATCCCGTACTCGTCTCCGGCTCGCCCGGAAAACGGTTCTTACCGGGATAGTAACAATATATACTATACTACACAGAAACAGCTGTCTTTGTGCCTTATTCTAGGCAAGTAAATTACTTTTCACCACTAAGTAAGTTAGGGTAAATTTACCGTGCACTTAGGATTAGGCCAGAGTAAAAAACGGGTGATTGCATCAATACCACGTTTAATATTTATTTATTATGATTTGGGGTTGAAGAATTAAGAATGAATTAAGTTTATGCGTAAAATGTGTTTTGATTTAAAATATTACATTTTTCTATGTACGAGTAGTATGATGCAAAATAACGTTCGCAACTCGCCTGGCAAACAATAAATACCTGGATATTGATGCAACGTAATAGCAACGTAATAAACTATTAGGCCTAAAGCATTATTTTTACCGATACTTACAATCATGGCAAATATTTTTGTTATTTACGTAAGATTTTATTTCTTGTACGCGGGTATTATGTAGAAAATAATTTACCTCAAAATGAAATTTGCTTTATATTTGCACGGCACGAACTACGTTAACGTGAAAGGAGGAGGGAGAAAGATCAAATCAGGGTTGGGTAAACACAACAGTCAAATATTGGAGTGTGTGTTTTTAATTTGGTCCTCACGTAAATAGTTTGGAGTGATGGATGAGTCATTTAAAGTAACGGGTTTTTAATAATTCCCTGTAAAAACGTACTTTTCAATCATAGGTTTACTTGAGTAAAAACTTAAATTAATCATATTTAACAACTTAACTCAAGGTTAATTTATATGAGAATATAAAATCCAAATGCATTTTACAAAGATTCCATAGCTTAAGTATTTCTGCAAAGAAAAAAAGATAAAAATTACCGAATAGTCATTGCAACATTAAATATTAAAAAAAGTTCAATATTTAAAAAGTTGCAAATATAAATTAAAGTTTCAAATATAAAGTTGCAATATAAATTAAAGTTGCAAGTTAAATATTAAAAAAAAGTATTTATTAAAAAAAATTAAACAAAAACATTTCTAAGTATTTTTCAAAATCAGTTTATAATTAGGGTATGATCAATGGCTCTTTCACCACAAACTAAAGCACTGTCCTCTTAAAAGATTATCTTCTCAATGTTATATTTTTTTGTGTAGAAACTAACTTTTATTTCATTTCCATACTTTTAAAAGTTCTTGTAAGAAATTACCTTTAAACATAGAAAATTGCTTTAAATTTTTATAGCATTTACAAATTGTATGTTTTTTAAGCTTCTATAGCACGAAAATGTCAGCCAAACTTAAAATTTCCTCTTATATTTCAATAAAATCAAATTCACGAAGTTTAAAAAAATATTTTTAAACTTCGCCATATTTTAATTTTTACTTTTTTAAAAATATATTTCATAATAATGTATATTAAAACAACGACTTTTTGTAATCACTCGGAATTTACAGAAACATATCTTACTATTATTTGAGTTTAAATAATCATTAAATAATTTCTGAATTGACATATTTTTTCAACTTGCAATTAGTACAAATCAGTAGTGGCGATGTGGCGTTTCTGGCCCAATCAAACTTTGACAGGCAGTCAATTTTTTGACAGCTACTTCCGGTCACGTGACCGGAAGTGACGTCATCAGCTGTGACGTAGCTGTGACGTGTTGTAGGTGGGTATTTAAAGTTTAAATGCCCTGCTGTGCTGGGTATTTAAATTTTAAATGGCCGGAAGTGTGTCAAGGTCTTTTGGGGATGTTTTTAAAAAAGATCTTGCATTTTCGGAAAATCCGAAAATGCAAGATAATTTTTGTTTCTTTTTACAAACTGTTGTTTTGTTGATTTTCACGTCTGTTAAAATACCATGTAAAAAATGGAATTGACAAATTAACAAGAAAATATCCTGCTACAAAGTATCCAAATAAAGATGCAATTACATAAACATAAACTTTAAAATATAGCGAATGTTCTTCCTTTTTATCTGTTAGCATTTCCTGAACAAGGTAACCAAAATTGTAACCACATAAAAATGAAAGTAGGCAAATAATAAATTTCGACGGGTTCACAAAAATCAAGTTGTAAAGTAGCGAATTTCTTTCTTCTTCCATTGTTGAATTTTTAGTCGAAACCAATTAATGATAACATTATTGCTTGCGCATCAGAACTAACAGTTGATGAAATTTCATTTACTTGTAGACTTGTAGTAGTTTCATTTGTAGTAGGTAATTGTTCGGAAGTTGGTGTAGATGTAGAAGAAACAGTATTATATTGAAGCTCAGAGTCCATGTGTGCTCGGGTAAAGAGCTGAAGCTTTAATGACGTGTGGTAGCCGTGTCCTACTGTGCATCAGTAGTTGTTGGTGGTGGGGGGTCGTTTGTTTCTTGCACTGAAATGTAGATGGAATCATAACTTTCTGGAGGATGTACTAAAATTTGTTGTATAGGATCTGCATCAATAGAAAAACTTTGCGTTTCAATGCAAAGTCCATCTTTAATAAAAGAAACATATAAAACAGAACTCATGTTTATTTAGATGTTTACTCTGCCAGTTCTACTAGCAAACTGATGTGTCAGCAGCGGCGCTGCAACCTCCCTTGACATGTGCAGCTCGGAACATCTGCCCTCCCCCCACCACCATAAGAGACTCCTCGCAATTTTTGGATTTGTAGTGTTAGTTCTAATGTAGGTGTTGTAGGGTGAACATCTCAGTACTAAACAATTGTTTTTTTAACATTTGGCTTAAAATATTTATTTAACTTTGTACAAGTTACAATATTTTTAAAGATGCTACTTTATTATATTACCTTAATACTTAGTTATAATATTTAGTTAAAGAAATCGAAACTGTAGTTGCGATTCAAAATAGAAACATGGTTTCTTAACATTTGCCTTAAAAATATTTGTAACAAAATATCGTAAGAAAATTTTTACAACATATTTGAATTAATATGTTTGCAAACCCTATCATGCGAGTTTTAAAAGATAAACGAGACCGAGTGGGCCGGGTTTGACCTCGCATGCTTTCGCTTGTTGCCGACCAGTTAGCAATACAACTGGTTGACCTTGCGCCGCACTTTCGCTTGCGGCCGGCCGGCGAATACAGGTCGTCGTCCTTGCTGCATCACCCGGCACACCTGTCCTTGATTGTATAACACACTCTACACTCTACACTCGACAAGTTATTCTTTCCTTTGCCACCGTCCTAACAACACCTACTTCAATTTCACAATGAACCGCTCCGAGTATACCGAGATTTGGTATAACTGGTTTTCCTATCTTCAACTGCTTGGGGTACGAATTATTCAATCGAACAACAATCGTGATTGGTATGATGTTACAACCACTATTGCTCGAAAACCTTTTCAGCAAGTTTGGAAAAACATTCTTACCGGCACCAAAATTCGCACCGAACCACCCAAAATTCGCACCAAACCACCTCTATCACCTGTATCTTCAAACGTACCCCAGCAAAAATTTCATCTAAAAAAACTGAAACTTAACCGAAAATATGAAATCTTAAGACATTTATCTTCTTCTATTTTCATTTTTAATTCTGAAAAAACCAAAATTTATGTCATTGACATTCCCAAAAAAATTCCTATTCCCCTTAACCCTCGACACTTGATAATAAATAAAAAAGGTGCAAAGTTAAACATAAATATTACCGAGTAAAACCTTTTCCCACCTCCAAAGTCCACCCTGGTGGCAAAAAAAGGCCCTTCTAAGGGCCGACCTAAGACTTTCAAATTTAGGCTTAAGTTTAAGTATCAACCCTTGGTGACTAACAAGGGGTGGTTTGCGAAAGCCCCTATGGGACTTAGAGGTACACGGACCTTTTATTAGTCACTAAAGGTTAAGGCTTCAGCAAAAGCTCCCCGCTATTGACTCAACCTTTGGGACTTAGAGGTATGTGAACCGCTTGTTAGTCACCAAGGGTTGAGGCTTTAGCGTCCAACCCTTTGTGACTTAGTGGTACACAGACCACTTGTTAGTCACCAAGGGTTGAGGCTTTAGCGAAAGCCCCCCGCTATTGACTCAACCTTTGGGACTTAGAGGTATATGAACCGCTTGTAGTCACCAAGGGTTGAGGCCCTAACTTAAGCCTAAATTTGAAAGTCTTAGGGTGGCCCTTAGAAGGGCCGATTTTGCCACCAGGGTGGACTTTGATTGAGAAGGGGAAGGAATATAAGGTTTAATTTAATATATTTATTCTCAATTTTCCACCCTCCGCTGTTACTAGTAAAAATTTTGGATCTGTCGGGACAAGTGGTGGTTTGGTTTTTGGAGTTGTGAGGATATAAATTTTCGTCCTCTCCTCGTTGTAGATATAAATTTTGTTTTCTTCAATTCTGTACAGATTATATTTTTTGTTTTTCTTTAATTCCTTTAGCCTGATGTTCTTTACTGGTGCGGGATGAATTGTTTGGGGGGTGGGGGTTTCTTTGATTGGTGCGGGTTGAATTTGTTGGGGGGTAGAAGAAGGGTGCAGTCCGCACAACTCCATCCAGTCTTCAGTTAAAATGTCGTCACAAATTGGAGCGATCGGAATCTCTTCAATTTGCGGCGTTGATGTTTCTGTAACTGGTGTGGGATTCTGAAATAATTGGGGTTGATCTTCATTAACAGCATCAGCTATTATTTCGTTAATGGAGGAGGAGAGGACGGGAGTAGAAGATTTTTGCGGAATAAAATCGTTGATTGCAGAAAGGCTGATCGATACCGGGATGGAATGTTGCTTCATCAGAGGTTTCTTGAGCAGACCCAGAAGAATAGGGCAGGATGAAGAGGCAGATGAGGAGTCCATAATTAGATAAAGGAAATAATAAAATGGATATAATGAAATAGAAAAAACGTGGGAATGGATAGTAACAGCGATGGTGGCGAGTGGCAGAATAACACAAGGCGGGCGAATGGGGTTCTTATAGGCAGCAGACACAACAACCTTGTAGTCAAGGTAGTGACCAGGTCCAAGTAGGCACACAACAACCTTGTAGTCAAGGTAGTGACCAGGTCCAAGTAGGCCAGACGAAGTTGTGAGAGCGGTGGCTAGCGACCCGGCCAAGGCTACCGGCCTCGGCAGAGCGACACGTTGACCTACTAGTCAAGGCTCGCTAGCGAGGTCGAGTCTCGAGCTCGCTGATATAAGCAAGCGCGCAACGTTTCTCTTTGGCATTACGGTGAAGGTGTAACTGGTCCGCTTACGTGGAGGGTTATGCTGTAACGTAATGTTCGCCATGGTGTGTGGGGTGGCTTATGTCAAGCACACACTGCGTTCGGCTATTGTGGGAGAGGCGCCCTCCTATAATAGTCGGTCGCAATGGCAATCCACCTACCTTTCCATTTCCTGCGTGGTTTAATTGTCAGGGTTAATATTACGGTGAGGTGTGTGAGTTCGCTTACGTGATGATCACACCGTAACTGTAATATTAAGTTAGGTGTAATATTATAGGGAGGTGTGTGAGTTCGCTTACGTGATGATCACACCGTAACTGTAATATTACATAGTATAAGATAGAATAGGGGGAACGTTAGGTAGGGGTTAAGATATGATAGGGCGGTGAGGTGTGTGAGTTCGCTTACGTGATGATCACACCGTAACCGCATGCATGATAGCATTTAAGGGGTAGCATAAGTTATAATAAAGTAGTATAGAAATAAAGTAGTAGAATAAGGTAGGGACCCCACGCTTCCCCACCCCCCTTTTTTATAATTTTTAAATGACCTTGACCTAGTTTTGATTGTTCTACTTTCGGACTTAGAATTATTTTAAATGATCTATTTTTTAGACTTAGATATTTTAATTTCAAAAGACTTACTTGTTTGACTTATATATTGATTGATTTTAAAACTCTACTTTTGAGACTTAAATATTTTGTTAAAGTTTTAAATAACCTAAGATTTTAGTTTTGTGTTGTATCTTTTATTAAATAATTATTATTTTTAACATTTGGGTTTTTGTAAATGTTTTAATTTCTGTTGATGGTGAGTTTAGTTTTCGCGTTGGTTATTATTATTTTTGAGTTTTTGCGTCATAACTTTTATACCGTTGGTTTAATCAAAAAATGTTACTGGACCTTTTTTGTTTGTCTTTTAATTCCGCTTAATTTGAGTACCCGCACGATAGATTTGGAGCATTTTTTGTTATATCCCCCCCCCCTCCCCGCGAAACCCCCCCCTCCCCCCCCCTCCTCCCCCCCCTCCCCCCTCCCCCTCCCCCCTCCCCCCCCCCTCCCCCCCTCCCCCCCCTCCCCCCCCCCTCCCCCCTCCCCCCTCCCCCCCCTCACCCCTCCCCCCCCCCTTTGTCGAAGCCAAAAAAGTACTATGGTACATAAGAACGTATCATAGCAATCTGAAGTGTATTAGTGGAGTACTTGAAGCTGTTAAAGCAGACGGTACAAAAATCTGTTGCACTTCGGATTCTATGGATTACGAAGGACTCGAAACATGGGTCCTTTATTATGTACAATTTTGTACAAAAATTCACATCAAAGTTGACACGGACTAAAGGGGTTTTCTAGGAGGAAAGAAAAGAATAGATACCAACAATGCATGTTGGTAGCTATTCTTTTCATTCTTCCGCTAAGATTTAAATGACCTTGACCTACTTAGGACTTAGAAAATTTTCACTAAGTTACAATTGACCTTCAAAATAAGTAGGTCAAGGTCATTTAACTTTAAGCGGAAAAAAGAGAGGAACAGTGTTATTAATTAACACTGTTCCTCTCTTTTTTCCTAAAAGGCAGGGGGAGAAGTTCCGTTAATGTCTACTTTTATGTGGCAGAATCATATCCATCATCATCTGATTCATTTTGAAAGTTGATGTAATCTACATCAACCCAAAGATAATGGAATCCTTGTTCAAAAGCCATAGTATCAATGTATGTTTCAAGTGTTGAAAACCAATTCGGATCTACGAAAGGGTTGATGGTAACTAATAAACGTTGATATGTTAAATTTACCATTCTTTCCCCAGTAACATTAATCGTAAGAAAATTAATATTCTGGAGGACATGGATTAAATTTAACATAAATTGAATATGTTGTTGAGGAGTGCAAAAAACATTGTAAAACATACGGAAACTTTCCATGATTATCGGTGAGGGAAGTGATGCCTCTTCATATAATCCACGGTTTATATATACATTTTCCCCACCATAAAGTTTTAAAAGTGGGTCAAGGTCATCTGAAGATACCCTATGAACGGGGAACAGAGCAGTAAGTGGTTAGACCACAAACTGCTCTGTTCCCCGTCCCTATTTAATTTCTCATAATTATATGTGTTTATAAACACATACAATTAATTTCATATTTTGCCAGGGGGCAGAAATTGCAGAGATGACATTTTTCTTGAGGTGCCGGCATTTGTAGTTTATACCCAATTATTCCGCTTCTATAAGCAATAGTTCGATAAAGCTCGTCCCCCGGGCCGGCAAGAGGAAGCGCCTGAAAAAAAAAAAAATTATTAGTTTAAAGAAATTAAAAAAAAAATAATATATTGTTAACAAAATAAACAATGCAGTTAATGAAAAAACGTACCATGTGACATACGGCACATATTCTGCCAACATTTGGCCCTTCAAACCAAATTTTAGTTTTGTAGACGCATCGTCTTTTATGCTCATAAATGAGCTCTCCTTGCAAAATTGGCGGCAGCGGCTCTGACACCCTTCTGATATGCCGGAGCATAGGGTTATCGGTGCAGATACGCTGCAGACACAACTCGTACAAGGAGCTCATAGTTATGGTCTGGCTATGCAAACCTCAAAGCTTTAAATACGTACCAATCACCTTGATGGCGAAGGTGATTCCCCCTCCCCCCGGGTTTCCACTATATATTGAGCGGATAGAAGCTTTATAGAATTAATAGTTTGCTACATTTTGAATCAACAAAACGTTATGGAATCTTTCCTAAAATACCTGATTGATCAAAGATTAAGTAGAAACCGAAGGGAACAAAGAAGACAACACAGATTAAAAAAAGCTTTTGAAAAATTAAAATTAGTTGTACCGGAAAGTCAAAAACAAAAAAAAATTAACAGACAATCTATAGTTCAAAATGCAATAGATTACATTAAAAAATTGGAAGAAGACTTAAAATCACCAACATTTAACTTAGAACAACAAGAATTTGAACAATCCGAACAGACATTTTTACAGGATATAGAAGAATTCCAACAATTCGAACAGAAATTTGTACAGGAAATAGAAGAATATCTTCAAACTTCGCAAAATTTAAACCAAGACATTTATGAAATTTTGTATCAACCTTTTGAAACTGTTTCCTTGCCAGTGTTAGAAAGCTTGGATGAATATTTTTTTGACGTCGAAAAGTAGAGGGGGTAAATGGGTGGGGAGCTGTTATAAAGGCAGGGTAAACAGAGTAATCTTTACTTTCTTAGGATCCAGCGCTATGGCAGGCACTTCGTCTTCGTCCAGGTCTTCTTCCTCGTCATCAAGAACATCATCATCATCTGTTGTTTCTATTGTGAAACAAAAATCTCCTTCTCCAAAAAAATCTTCACCGAAAAAATCTCCTTCTCCAAAAAAATCTTCACCAAAAAAATCTCCTAAAAAAATTTCTGAAAAACTTCAAAAACTTCAAAAATTAAGAAAATCCTGTTTTAAGAAAGAACAATGTGCTCATATTTTAAAAAAAGGAGCGAACAAAGGTGAAAGGTGTGTGAAGTTGTGTAGTGTAGGTGAAAGATTGTGTAATTTGCATAACAAACGTGAACCTTCCGAAAAAGTCAAAATTCAACCTTCTAAAAAAGTCAAAATTGAACCTTCCAAAAGTGAATTGCCAGAAAAAATTGAAAACTATAAAAGAATTAAAATCAACAGATTGAAATTAAACCACAAATATGTTTTTGTAAAAAAGATCAGTAACAGGGATGTTGTTCTTAGATGTTGTGATGAACTCTACTTGCTCAAATTACCAGTAAATCTTCAAATTCCAAATATCAGTAATGTTCATTATTATTTAGTAAGAAAATCTCCATCTGATAAAGTTAAATGGTCAAATTAAACACAAGACAAAAAAAAAATGGAGCGGGGGAATAGACCACTTTGTAATTCCAAGAGAATTACTTAGCGGTCTATTCCCCCGCTCATAGGGTATTTTTGAATGACCTTGACCTATTTTCAAAATTTACAATGGAGGGTTAATTTCTTATAAAAGCGGGATAACAAAATGACTTTTTACTTTTTACAATCTAGTCCTAAAAAAGAACAATGTTCGTATATTATTAAAAAAGGGTAAAAGATGTGTTGTGTAAATCAAACATTATGCAGTGCGCACAACAAATACCTCCTTTTGTTAAAACTGAGAGGTTAGTGTAAAAATGAAATAAAAAAAAATAGGAGCGGGGGAATAGACCACTTTGTAATTCTAAAAGAATTACTTAGCGGTCTATTCCCCCGTTCATAGGGTATTTTTTTTTGGTGACCTTGACCTACTTCTTACACTTATAAATTTTCGCTAACTGCTATTGACCTTGAAAATAAATAGGTCAAGGTCATTCAATAATTAAAAAGAAAATGGAGGTGTACGGTTTTACAGAACCGTACACCTCAGAAACCTAACAGAAGAAAAGCTAAATCTACCTATATATAAATGACCTTGAGACTTAGAAATTTTCGCTAAGTCATTTTGTTGACCTTGAAAATAAGTAGGTCAAGGTCATTCGATAACTAAAAAGAAAATGGGCGTGTACGGTTTGACAGAACCGTACACCCCCGGAAACCTAAAAGAAGAAAAGCTAATTTACAATACAATCTGCCTAGAGTTTAAGAATTAATAAAAATAAAAAAATAAAGAAATAAAATTTAGTTTAAAAAAAATAGCTAGACAGCCCAGCGCTGCACATCATGATTACAGTGTGATCATCACGTAAGCGAACTCACACACCTCACCATAAGCGCACAACGCTAAGCTAAAACAAAAATGTTATTTTGAAATAGCAAGTTGTTTAATTAAATTTAGGAAAAAATGTTATACAAATATGTTTTTTATTTCCTAACACTAAAGGAGCCAGTGTCTCGCCATTAGCGACGCAGAACAACTGAGGTCTAGCGAAACTCCGGAGGTAGGCGAACTACCCATCCAGCACGTATAGAGGTTGTAAGTGACCCGCTTTGGTGAGCGTAATCACTACAAAAGCGGTTGCCGGTTTTACCATTATTGGTTTTACCATGCAAAAGATGGAAGGAAAAAAGGAAAGGAAATTGGAATTGAAAGGTGTCCCTAACTAAAAAGGAGTACAAGACAAGAGAGGGAATGCCCTCAACAAGCTTGTTGGAAAAAGGAAATTGGAATAGAAAGGTATTAAAAACATATCATATAACATTCCTAAAAACAAAAATTTTACTTTAAATTTAAACATTCCAGGCAGAAATATATTGTAAGTAAAAGAAAGATTTTAAAATAATACTAACTACCAAACCAGCAAATTAAAAACAAACTACAAACCCTAGGGTATCTACAAGCACAAACAACTACCATGCCTTAAAATTAATCAGTCCTACGTCAAGATGTTATTATACAAATAACACCAAGATATTTTCACCAAACAGCAAAAATGATAAAATGTTCAGGGCGCCTTCTGAACATGTTACCACCTCACTGTCTAGCGAGCAACTGATGCCGAACCACACGCGCAGATCCCGGACCCCAACTCGGCTTGAGGTCATCCCCCCTCCTCGCTTACCCCCTCCCAAACCACAGGACCCTTACTGCGGGTTTGGTTTCCATCATTCTTTTGCCATTGTTCCAACAGGCAACAACATTTCTTTCTTTACTTTACATTGGATTTGTAAATATTTTAAGTGTTAAAACTTCTCAATATTTAATATTTTAGGACTTTGAAAAATTTTCAAACCTATCATTCTTTTGCAAATGTTTAAACAGGCAACAACACTTCTTTCTTTATTTTTTACTTTACATTGGACTTGTAAAACTTCCTAATAATTAATACTTTCGGACTTAGAAAAATTTTCAAACATTTGCTTCAACATTTATTTTACAATATCAAGTTTCTTTTATAATGCCTCCAACAGACAACAATTTTCCTTTTGGATGTACAATTTGTGAAAAAATATATAAAATAGTTGAACCAGAAGACTTAACGGATGACGAAAGTATTTTTGAAAATAGTTTGATTCCAGTAGAAGATACATCTGATGCTACATCCGATGCTACATCCGATGCTACGTCTGATGCTACAAGTGATGAAGAAAATATTTTGGAAGTACCAGTAGCAATAGGCGAAGAAACACCGTTAACACATGTTGTAACAATTAACTATGATCCAGTACAATATATACATGCTCTTGTTCGGCGACGTTTGTTTCCGGCATCGGACATGGAGGAAGATGAAAGCGATAACGATTTGGAAATAACATATTTAAACAACAGCAATGATGATCACACTTACGACGCATAATATATGTATTATTTTGAACTTAAATTATTTGACGTTGGCACTTAGATTTTTTTAAAACTTCCATTATTTGACCTTGAGACTTAGAATTTTTTTTAAAACTTCCATTATTTGACCTTGAGACTTAGATTTTTTCTAAAACTTTCATTATTTGACCTTGACACTTAGATTTTTTTAATACCTGCATTATTTGGCACTTAGATGTTTTTTTAAACTTGCATTATTTGACCTTGACACTTAGGAGTTTTGAAATATAAGAAATTTAACTGTTATTAACACTTTTTGTGTTTAATACAGAAAAAGTGGTGGGGGTAGTGCTATAAATAGGGGTAGTTTAAGAGTGGTTCTTATTATTACTGCAACTTTTGTGGAGAGCACACCTACGTCATGTATTACTGCATCAGTTGTGAAGAATCTTTTGAAAATGAAAACTTACTACAAATACACAAAGAAGTGTACCATAACAACGAAACAAGAAACAATGCAGAAGAAGAAGATTTGGAAGAATTAGATCAAATGCTGGCTACCCATCAACAACAACTAAATTCAAGACCAAGTGTTATTCAATACGCACCCGGACCATCTTTGGATGTGGAATTATACGCCCGAGCTTTACCAGGCAGTGTAGTAACTCATTTTAAGATTGACAATGCTCAATTGCAACTAGCACAATTTATATTGAAAGCAAAAACATTAGTAACAGAAACATTGAAGAATGAACTAAGAAGATTAAATTTTATAAAGTTTGGAATATTATTAGATACTGTATTTACAAATGTTCAGAATGAAACATCACCAAGAGGATTTTTAACTAAAAACAAAACCATCATGTTTGCATCGGATATAAGCTCAATTGTGGATGATTGTTTTGAAGAACTTTTAACAAAATTACAAGAACATGAAGGAAGAGGTTCTGGATGGAGTTTGTTAAGTATAACAAGCTTAGATGTGAGAGTTCATAAACATGGATATGGAATGAGAGGTAGTAGTTATATTGCTTTGCCAAGGAAGATTCGAGTAACCAAATCTTGTGTTAATGTACAAAATGAAAATGCTGAATGTTTCAAGTATGCAATGCTTGCAAAATATGTAGAAGATCATGTGGAACGACCGAGTAGAGCATACGATGAGGTTTCCTATATGTATAACTTTCAAGGCATGACTTATCCTGTTTCAATTCAAGACATATCAAAATTTGAAAAGAAAAATCCTTTTGCATCTGTAAACATCTTTGGCTTAGATTCATCCAACAATGTCTATCCCTTACGTATAACACCCACCGAACGCAGAGATCATACTGATTTATTATTTATAACTAAAGGTGATATCTCACATTATGTATATATTAAAGATTTTGAAGCTCTAGTTTGCAAACAGTTATCAAAACGTGAACAACCAAAAACAACTTGTAAAAGATGTTTCTGTTTTGTAAACAAACCTTTAAGAAGAGGAGGTTCAGAATGGTTAACAGAACATAAAAGATTATGCAATGGAAACTATGAAGTAAGAATTAAATTACCACACCCTAGCAGATCACAAGTAAAATTTGATAAAGTTATCCAACAATACAGAATCCCCGTTGTAGTGTATGCAGATTTTGAATCTTCATTGCTTCCACTTGAACAAGAAGAAGGAGAGGAAATTACAAGCAGAACAAAGTATCAACTTCACAAACCAAACAGCTACTGTTTAATAGTAAAATCCGCTCTGCCTGAAGAACATCTTCAAGAATATGGTTTGACATCTACACCAAAGATCTATCGTGGAGAAGAAGCAGCTCGATACTTTGTTGATGATTTATACGACATCGCTGGGAAAGTGGAAGCAATGTATAGCAATGTGGTTCCTATGTCACCTATGACACCGGAAGAAATTTATCTTTATGATTCGACAACAACATGCTATTTGTGTAACAATCAATTTACAGAAACTAAAGTTAAAGTTCGCGACCATGACCATCTGACAGGAGCCTACAGAGGTGCAGCTTGCAACGGATGTAACATCAACTACAAACTACCATCTTTTATTCCCGTCGTTTTTCACAATCTTAGCGGATACGATGGACATTTTATCATTCCTGAATTAGCAAGAGACAACGGTGAAATAGACGTTATAGCACAAACTATGGAAAAATTTATAAGCTTTTCAAAAAAGGTGGGCAAAATTAAACTTAGATTTGTTGATTCTTTTCGATTTATGCCTTCCAGTCTTATGAAACTTTCTGAAAATTTAAGAAGACAAAATTTAATAGAAACAAGCAAAATTGTACCTGCAGAAAAAATGGATTTGGTTCTTCGGAAAGGAGTTTTCCCGTATGATTACATCGATGGACTACATAAATTTCAAGAAACGTCACTTCCTCCACCAGAAGCTTTCAAAAGTAAACTTACCGATTTGGACATTTCACATTTTGCCTTGTTAATGAAAAAATATAACATAAATCATTATTCCACAAATTCTGAGAAAAAGGCAGCTATAATTGAAAGATTTAATAGAACCTTAAAAGGTGCAATGTATAAAATGTTTTCGAAAAGAGGTTCTTACGTATGGGTTGATATCTTACCAAAATTAATAAGCGATTACAACAACAAGTAACAAGTCATAGAACTATCGGTATGGCACCTAACAAAGTGAATAAGAAAAACGCTAAACTAGTTTTACAACGAATTAAAAAAAATACACAGCCAAAAGCGGAACAAAGAAAACCAAGAAAATTTAATGTAAATGATAAAGTTCGAATTAGTAAATACAAAGGAGTGTTTACTAAAAAATACCTGCCCAATTGGACAAATGAAGTTTTTACAGTGTATAAAGTACAACCTACTGTACCGGAAACTTATATTTTAAAAGATAACAAAGGAAATTTGTTACAAGGCGGTTTTTACGGACATGAATTGTTAAAGTCAACAGTAGGCGATGTTTATCTTGTTGAAAAGGTGTTGCAAAGGAAAAAAGACCAAGTTAAAGTACGTTGGTTGGGGTTTGATAAAACTGAAGATTCGTGGATACCTATAAAAGATTTGATTTAGTTTTAAATAAACTTATTTACTCTTCTGCCTTTGAATAAGATGGAGATTGTTCACCATAAAGATAAATTTAATATTAATAACATTGATGATTTAACCGTAGATAACGTTAAAATCAACAATGGTAAACACGGCAGTTTATTTCCAAACACTGTACGATGTATAGTCAGCGGTCCTTCAAACTGTGGCAAAACTAACGTTGTGTTTAACTTAATTACAAACACAAAAGGATTGCGATTTAATAACCTATATATTTTTTCAAAGTCCTTACATCAACCAAAGTATCAATTGTTGGAAAAGATCCTGACTGATGTGCCCGATGTTAACTATTACAAATTTAATGCTAGTGACAGTGTTATGCAACCAGACCAGGCTAAGCCGTATTCTGTATTTGTATTTGATGATGTATCTAGTGAAAATCATGATACTATTAGAAACTATTTTGCCATGGGAAGACATAATAATATTGATAGCATATATATCGGACAAACATATAGCAAAATTCCAAAACAACTAATTAGAGACAATGCAAATATTTTAGTTTTATTCAAACAAGACGATACAAACCTAAAACATATATACAACGATCATGTAAATGCTGATATGTCATTTGATAAGTTCAAAGAGCTTTGTGGAAAAGCTTGGGCGGAAAAATATGGATTTTTGGTAATTATGAAAGATAAAGCTATAACAGATGGTCGTTACCGCATAGGTTTTGATAAATTTGTTTTAATACATTAATTAACAACATTATCGTACAAGTCTTCATGGTGTAAACATGGTTAATCAGGAAAAGCTATTAAAAGAAATAAAATCACTTAGTGATTCTATTAGACATAAAAACAGAGCGTTAAGATTAGGAATAAGTGAAAGAGAGAAATTTCTGGAATCAACATTTAAACCTATTACTGAGCCATTAAAACAATTAGGACAAAATGTTAAACATTCAACATTTAATTTTTCCGGAGATGCTATTTTACCCATTTCAAAATTTGAACAAAAAGAAGAATATGAAAGTGATACAAGTTTTACACAACAAGGAGAAACAACTGAAGAAGAAAGCGAACTAGGTGAAGAAACGGATGTTTTAACAGAAAAAGAAGGTCTTTCTACAAGCGAAGAACAACAA
The DNA here is from genome assembly GCA_035578135.1 of Flexamia atlantica. Classification (NCBI taxonomy): domain Eukaryota; kingdom Metazoa; phylum Arthropoda; class Insecta; order Hemiptera; family Cicadellidae; genus Flexamia; species Flexamia atlantica. The sequence goes on from JAQJVK010000006.1 coordinate 56,625,248, forward strand.
GAAGAAGAAGAGCCTATTAATCCATCCAACTTGAGCAAATTGGGCTCGGATATTGCGTATAAAGGGCCGCTTGCAAGACAATTTGTATTAAAAATGTTACATTCTGCACAACCAACTCGAAAATATCATACTTTTGGTGCTAGAATAGAAGAAAATGGGCTAATGATTGGAGATAGCAAACTTGATGTAGACGAACATGACAATATTATTATAAATAATAAACAATACAAGGGTACAAAAGGATTGTTTGAACTTATTTTTAAGCCGAAACCTAATAAATATACTAAAAAGGATTTAAACATTTTTAAACAAATATTGGAGGATACAAATGCGCATAAGAAAAATTATTCTAAAAATTTTAATGTTCATAGAAATGCATCAGAAAAATATAAAACTATTATTGCTAAACTTTTCCCACCAAAAAGAAGGGAACCCATAAAAAGAAAATCATTATCTTCTGCTGAAATAAATATTTTACATAAAAGAAGAAAAACAAATCAATCAAGTTTATCAGGAAAAGGATTATTAAAAAACTTGTATGATACTAATATAATATACTACAACGATATAAACAAATTGGTTGACAGAATGAAGTTGATATATGAAGCTAAACAAGCCGGACATAGTGGTTTAGAAAATGAATGGGTAGCTTTGGTCGGCGAATTGCGAAATCGAATCGCAATACCGAAAAATAATAATAAACGTAAAACAAGAATTAGTTTTGTTAAGATCATCAAACGACAAAGATATTATTCAAGCAACTGATGGAACAACGGAAGCTACTTTAGAATGGAAAATGCAATTAGACAAAATTGTTTGGAGAGTACCGCATGTACGGTTAAACGATCAGAATAGAATTTCATTATTAAGAACTTTAAAATCAGATCGTGATATCGTAATACCATTTAGAAGTTGGGAGTTTCATGAATATCCGGTTTTACCGGAAACACAACGTCATACATGGACTGTAAAAACTTCTACTCATTTGGAAAAGGCAAGATATGTAATATTTGGATTACAAACAAAAAGAAGAAACGAAATAACTAAACATGCTGGTGAATTTGATCATTGCAAACTTACAAATTTTAAGGTGTTTCTAAACTCTCAATTCTTTCCATACGACAACTTCAACATAAACTTTACAAAAGACAGGTTTAGCGTTTTGTACGATATGTACGCAAGATTCCAAAATTCATATTATGGAAAAACAAACACACCTTTATTAACGCCAAACCAATTTAAATCTAACTATCCGATTGTTGTAGTTGATTGTTCAAAACAAAACGAATCTGTAAAATCTTCCAGTGTAGATATAAAAATAGAAATGGAATTTGAACAAAATGTACCCAAAGATACATCTGCTTATTGTTTAATTTTACATGATAAAATTGTTACATATACACCTTTAACAGGAATTGTAAAAGCAGTTTTGTAAAATGAAAAGGAAAAAAATACCCCCACCACTCGGTTATAAAAGCAGGAGCGGGAACGAAAATTGTTTAGTTTACTGTCTACAGTTGTATGGGTAACATCGTCTACAGCATTATAAACAAAATGAGTTCTTTATCAGTTGTACAAGACGTTTCCGAAACAGCACCTTTATTGGAAAATGATGATAAACATTTTGAAGAAAATATTGTAAAGGAAATTGATGACTTTTTAAAGTTTGGAAAACAAAATAAAAAGTTGGAAAATAATAAAACAAACGTAAGAAAGAAAAGAAAACTTGAAGAAAATATTCCACCAAACATTTTAACTGAAGTTTTCCTTCGCATCTTTTATCCTATTTCATCTTGCATGAGTAAAAGTGTGTCGATAGGATTGGTAAAATCATTAGACTACTCTCCCGCAGTAATACTAAGCCATGGAACAAAGATGGTTTTATTTTCAGAAAATGCTTGGGATTCCTTTTTAAAACATCTACATCTTATTGAATGTTATTTAGCCAACAGTTTCTTTGGAAGAAAAACTAACATTCGACTTTTGGATTGTGACAATGAAATTGACATTATTAAACATCGTGGTCAACAACAAGTAAGAATTAGAGACTCGCCACAATTTGAAAATAAAATTCTTCTAACACGTGAAGAATTTTACATTTTAAACTATGCAACATCACCTATTACCAGGTATATGAAACAATTAGTATTTTCAAGCTCTGTTATTAAGGAATATCTGGTAGATGCATGCGAAAAACAACCAGAAAGCACTTTACAATACGGACCAATAGATACATCCATCTTTAATAGAATACCTCACGAAGTGGAAATGTGGAGGCAGTTAAGAAACTTTGAACCTTTTACCGAAGTTGCAACGGAGGCTACAGAAGAAGAAACCAACAACAACAACAGTACAGAAGAAGAAACCACCAACAACAATAATACAGAAGAAGAAACTTTGCTAGGTTAAAACTACAATGTAATTTAACAAAAGAATAAACCGTGGGGTAGGCCTACTGGGGATGGTGCCCACGTTAAACATACACCAACGCGCCTACAACTGTACGGCCTGGTTTATATATATATATATATATATATCTAACCTACCGTGGTGTGGAAAACAGTTGATCAGCAGACACCATGATGAGCAGACAGGATGAAGAAATGGCAGCAAAACCTTGTGTAATTGAATTTCAAGCATTTCGCGGAAACGATGATAGATTTATCATAAAAGAATTGGTAATTTTGGATTTGCTTACACAAGTAGCATACCCGTTTTTATTTGAAGCACCGTGTTCTGTCCATGAACTAAAGTCAAAAGCTAAAATAACAAACAGATGGCTAACAAATAATTTTCATCATATCCATTGGTATGAAGGTTTCCTACCATACAACAATGTACACAAAATTATGTTTCATTTTTGCAAACAATTTACACACATATATACCAGAGGATTGGAAAAAAAGAATTGGATACAACAGTACACAAACAAAGAAGTTTTAAACATAAAAGTGAACAAAACATTTCACTTTGATGCTAGAAATATTTGTGTTTCTACAATAAATCCGAAACACAACCAATCTCAATGCGCATTACAAAACGCGTATCACTTGGCTGCTTACTTACAACAACAAACGGAAGAATGTAGTGGGGGTTCCGAAGGTTATATAAACGAAGAGGCAACACACCCCGAGTATCAGTCTAACTCCATACTCCGAACAGACAACATCTCCTGTGAAGGATGGCATCACAACAGTTTCTCCAATGTTTAGTTGAACAATTCAACTTGCATTCAAAATCAAATACTCTAATTATCAAGAAATGTTCAGAATTAAAAGAACAGAAACATTATATTGTTCATGAAATGAAGAAAATTGATACAACGCATGGAGACGCAGTCGTCGCATCTTTATCCGATGCACCATATACACCGGGTGATGAACCAAAGTTTCAAGTATATCTTCCAAAACGATTCGTCCAGTTGCTGCAAAATGAAGATCTGCGGGAAATTCAACCAGGATCATTATATTTGGTGTCACACGGAATGAGCGGAAACAACTCTACGGAACTAACTCTGCACATCGCACAAAAATAACATTGTAAAAAAAATGTTTTAAATAAAAAGATAAAAAACAACAACATATCAGTATATGTTTTTATATACTGATATGTTGTATTTTTTTAAAACCTCAAACGGATGACCTTGAACTTTTAATCGATAGTATTATTCGATTATTTTATTCGATAGTATTATTCGATTATTTTATTCGATAGTTTTATTCGAATACTTTACATAAATACGAAACTTTAACGTTGAGAGGCTCAGTTCTGTTTAAGACAAGCTACAACCAACATGTCATCCAAAAGAAATAATCTAACACTTATAACTTATTGTTGCAAAGAAAAATGTTTTAGAATACCTGAAGATCAAGTTGACGGACAAGCTTGTACAAAATGTAATTCTTTCTGCTATTGTAAATGTAGTTGCAAAACATATCAAAAGAACCGGTTGGATAAACTAGAAGAATTACAACATCGACTCGGTCTATTGTGGCAACGATTAAATTCAAAGTGATTAAACAAACACCTGCCATTACCCCCACCACTACCCCCACTACCATCGGAGGTACCTGCAGCACCGGCTTTGCAATAGTCATTCCTGCTACACCTCTCGTCGAGTAAACAACTCTAGTCATGTCTCTCAACATTCGCGGGATTCACTACAACACTATCAATCTTACAACCTACAAGGATTTGGACATTTTTAGTGAAGAACTAAAACAACCTATAACCACTGGGTTTGGTTTATCTTTAGAACTTTATGCAACAAACAATCAAAACGAAAAAAATGTGTTTTTGCCAACTTACAACAACAAGAAGAATGAAAATAAACAAGAACTTTCAGCACCGACAACAACTTACTTTTCAAATTTGGGAGCAAACTTTACTAACTTGTAAAATAATACTTTTGTAAAAAAACAAATAAATAAAAAAAAGAAAATATCTTGCATTTTCGGATCTTCCGAAAATGCAAGATCTTTTTTAAAAACATCCCCAAAAGACCTTGACACACTTCCGGCCATTTAAAATTTAAATACCCAGCACAGCAGGGCATTTAAACTTTAAATACCCACCTACAACACGTCACAGCTACGTCACAGCTGATGACGTCACTTCCGGTCACGTGACCGGAAGTAGCTGTCAAAAAATTGACTGCCTGTCAAAGTTTGATTGGGCCAGAAACGCCACATCGCCACTACTCAAATCAAAAAGGTTTTTCGTTATAGACGATACCATGGTTATCGTCTATGTTCGGAATTGTTATCATGTTTAAATAAGTTTGGCAAGGAAATAGAAATTAATTGCCACTGTTCTTCTTTAAGTATTACAAATAACATAACATTTTTTTATTTTTGGCATTTAAATTAAAGACATTTGATGACCAAAGTTTTGCTTCGATATGGTAGCGATTTTGACAGGTACGTTAAATGTAGGAGCTATCATTAAACAAATATTCAAAACAGGGTCTATTTATCATAAAAGTTTCAGAGACGCGTAAAAAACATTGTCAAAGGCTCATAGAGCGTAAAAATCTCCACAACAACGATCAAAGAGCTTAAAAACCGAGTAAGTTGTACAACTCGTATTTTACTAACCTTTGAGCTGCTCTGTACTTGATGATATTTTCACTGCGCTAAGCCACGATCTTATTTTTATGTCAGATCACGTACTCGTTGATCCACCCGATGTTGAGCAAAAAGTAATAAATCAGATATACCTTTCAGAAGTTCTCTCGGTAGTTCAGAGGCACTCTCTTCGATACGTGAGGCTCAAGCGGCTTGCTTCTCATCTTTGTAGGGTTGTTTTAAACTCATTTGATGCTTGGTTAAGGTATCACTACTATCAGACTTAACTTTGTATTTTATAGAGCATAAAACACGTTTAAACAATTTAAGGCATTGTACAGATTGTTTCTTTTAAACGCAACATAAAACTAATGTAAAATATATCTACGATATGGTTTATGGCCTTTGACTCGGATTCAAATCGCTTCGTAACTTGTATAATATTTAGTTTGGACTCAGTGTTAAAAAAGAGAAGCTCTTATCCCTTCCACAGCTTAATGAAAACCTTTTCAAAATAACTTTTGCTATTTCACATAAGATTTCATTAGTCTTTCTTTCTTACATTTGTAGTCGCTAAAAATATTGTAAATTAACTTTGATTCGTCAGGTAAAACGAATGATTGCCTCCACCTTGCTGGAACGGAATACTGTTCACAATCTTCATCAATGCCGAATATTCGCTGCAATGTGCCTTTAAAATGTGCTATATTCAGAGTCTTGCCAGTTAGCTTATTGGTTTTACGACTGACACATGTTACAAAATAGTTTGCTAATCATTCAATTTATGAAATAATATTATAAATCTATGGATTGATGTGACTTTGTTATTTTCCGCTGGTATTCGAGTTCCTCTCAAAAGTAAAAAAAATGTTTACCCGAGAGATTTGCCTGAGAGAAGTCCAAAAAATGAGACAGTGTCGTCAGATATGTTGAATTACGGTCTGTTGTAGGCGCAGAGCGAGAGGTGCGGCGCAGCGTTTGCCACAATGCAATCTGTGAATCCCCTGGAACGCTCTCCCGCTACTGAAACCCTTCCGCATGACGCGACTCGCCGCTCTCGATATCATAAAGAACAAATACTGAGTTTAGTGCAGTTATGGGGATGTTATTTGCCTCTAGTGAATGAAGTTTAGTTAGACTCGTTTGTTTATCCAAGACTAGTGCCACAGAAGTTCATACTTGCAGTGTTTGTTCGAGGGTTAATGACACAACCCCACCCTTTTTATTTTGTTAGTGTGTTTGTTCGAGGGTTAAACAAGGTTAATGACACGCAGGTATGGATAATGGAGTTTATATTTTATTTCCATGCTTTAAATCACGTAAAACGAAGTGGTTCATTTCATACGATAAGTATTCGAGGTCGAGTGTGTTTCAGTCTGTAATCCTCGAACCAGCACTGAACACATTCAAAGAGATGCAGAAGTGACTTCAACACTAAGTGTACTTTTACAGTACAACAATCAACAGCAGTAATAAATAATTACAGTATCTAACAATGACAAAGATAAATTCATCTATAAAAACCGCTTAAAAGATCTAAATTCTCATTTAAGTAGTGCAACGAAAAAGGGAGGAATTGTTTTTAATTACTTAAAAAAATTTCCGTTTTATCAAATTGATTCTTCAAAATTCATATCAACATAAGGTATTACTGATCTAAATCAAAGCTACTACATCCCAAACTAAAACCGAAGTGAATTTTATATTTAAAAGATAAGCTTTGCGAACAAATGTTACCGGTACACATTGTGGAATTACCCAGTGAACCTTCCTTTTTATTATAGAGTCATTGTGTCGTGTTTATTAAACGATATACTTTGGTTTATTTGTAGCTAACCAACGCACCTGATAATACTTTACACACAGAAACTCACGGTATATGGCAATTTTTAAAAAGCTTGCTATCGCTGTGCTGGTCGTATAAAACGACCCAGGGCATTCGCTGGTTTTGTTGTAGGAACTTGAGACTGATAAAGCTGTTTACATACAGTAGCCAGCTGATCGCAGAGGCTGCTAACTAACCCGGAAGTGGGTGGATATTAATGGTGGCGCGACTAACGCAGATTGATGCATCTGTTGCTGCCGGGCTCATCTTCACCGCGCGCCACCTTGGACACTAAACGCTGCCTATCAACTCAACATTGTATACCAGCTCTGACAAAAAAAAATTTTTAAGCAAAAAAAATAGTAATTTTTTTCCTTTAATTTTTTTGTCAGACTCACTACCGTAAGGAGAGCGGAAATATCTTTTTATAATGTGTTTTATACATTGATTCTCCTCTATTTACATATATGGTTTTCCGGATTGTACATAAAAAATACACAAAATATGGAATCACATTTTTAAACTCCACTCCGCTTACCATTCATCTGCCTCTATGTGTTTTTCTATTAATTACATTGAATGTAGCTTTTTAATTTATTTGAGACATCAATTTTATACTTAGTTCTAGATTTTTAAAATGGCTAATTTCGGAAGAAACTATAAAGTTTATCCTTTTCACTTATCTAAAATGGCGGCCGATTGTGGTTTTAGGAGCTTAATACTCAAGAAACTACAAGTTTTATTGATTGTTCTTATAAGAGGAAAAGATGCATCATTTATTTTTTTAAACTATAATTTTATTAGGTTCAAATCACAAATAACGGAGATGTGTTACATTTTCTGAGGTTACCACAATCAATGTAAGGCATTATCTGCATGCTTGCATGTGTAGATACTTCAGTTAGTTACTTTTAGAGAATCGTTCCCCATAGGAAAGCGATTAGCACCATAGGCCGAACGGAAAGACTTAAGCACGAGACGCCGTAGATTTAGACCTCGAAAATATATCGATATTTTCAAAAATATCGACATTGAATAAAACTTTTTAGATTATGAAATGAAAGGAAGCAAATTGGACACAACATAAATATAAACATGGTCCTATATGTGAAAAAGTATTGAAACCTAAAAAAACGCACCAAATACATTAAAAAAATAAAGAAAATAAAAACCTGGCTTTTACGTAAGCAACTTTTTAATTATGTAAATTTCAACCAACCAAACCCGGGCCTTGTTGCTACCTAACGGTGACCTTTTGTTACATAGCATCTTAGCCCAATGGCGAGTGGCAACTGGACCCAGTTTTAGTGTCAGGAATCGAACCGTCGCCGCGCGGCGAGTCTCGGGTCGTGAGGAGGCACTTCATACACTCGCAACCCAGTCAACTATCCCATCACTGGATAGTGTCGATGTTCACTGGTTATGTTGGTCAGGAGCCAGTGTGAAAAATACATGTTAAAAAAAGTAAAAAGTAAAAGTAAAAAGTACATGTTATTCAAAGTAGTTTATTTGCCAGAATAATTAATAAACTGCAATTCCCTTTGGCAATATCATTGAACTTAATTTGAAAAAGATGTCCTTAATATAAAATTTGTTTAGTTATAATATTTTACCGATGCAGCTTAAGTATAAATTATTGAAGGGAAACGTATGACTTCCAAATGTAATTTTCTCTTTCACATATTATAATCGTGTTATTGTTCATATTCTGACTTTAACTTACTCCCTGATAATTATATTAAGCTGGCTCAGCTCTACTAAGAGACATCCCGGTAAGCTTTCATCAAACAAGGAACGTCTTAACTGTTTACCCATCTCCTTGTTGTTGCAATTAGAAGGGCGCACTTGATCCTAAAGGAGTAAATAACTATTTTGTCAAGCTACACAATATACATATAGGACAGTAAACGTTTGATGTAACCGAATGACTCGTTTTTTAAATTTTTATTTTAACCAAGTGTAAACCTTTGCTAATAAGCATAATGATAAAACACCGTATTACATTATTATAGCATTGTGTATCGTTTAATTTAAGAAATACTTTCTACATCTAATCTAACACAAAAAACCATAAATAACATTTATAACATGCTATACCATTTAAAAAAATAAATTTCAAAGAACAACTATGGTCGTATTCAATGTAAGAATAGTGAAACTAACGATTTAGTAATTACAAACTACATAATTAAACTTTAACCGAGTAAATAACCTTTGCTAATATGCATAATGATGAATTACGCAATTCTGATATCTATCATTCATATTTAAAAAGTTGTTTGTGTAATCATTCGGATGTTCGCTGTTTTAGATTTTATGACATGTTGCAGGATTATTGACTAAATTTTACTTAACTAGACTGAATTAAAAAGCTCGAAGTATATTACTTTAATGACCATTTTTATTTACATTACAGTTCTTTAACAACGCGACATCGAAATAACATGTTTCCTCTGATTTTACTAATGTTAACTAAACTCTTACTACAGAGTAAACATAAAGAATTTGAGTTGGTTCTTTTTCGTGTCCAATTAGTGATTTTTTCATAAACTGCATAAAACACTACATGGTTGTCTTGGGAGGGGTTACTGACGGAAAAGAGCTAGTGTGAATGCGAAATTGTATTGCGTATTTCTTATTTAGAGCATTTATTTTTTAACTTAAAACTTTCATTTTGTTATTTTTGTGTGTTATTATATTTAAATTGTTGAGCAAGTAAGGTGTAAGAAACAGCCAAATGGCCCAAAATTTGCCTGTTGAAATTAAGATTTATTTCCTTAATCTAAATACGGAAGAAGCGATATTAGGAACACCTTCTGGGAAATTTGGAAGTACATTGTAGACGTGATATTGGAAAGGGATTCAAGAAACGTTCGGATCAAATGAGGCGCGGCGCCGCGTCTGTCACCCCGCGGGTCGCGCCGAGTGCGGCTTCTGAACGAGATATTCGTGGCTTCTATACATCCATTGGGATTATTGTTGCAAAAACCCAAATTAATCTCATCAAATAAATAATTAAAGTCCTACTTTTATGAACCAATGCGAAGTTATTTTAGTTGTTGAATTTCCTAAATGATTTGATATTTTGTCTGTGCTTAGCTTATTTTAGTATTTTTAACGTAAATCATCGGAACAAATCTTTAATAGAGATTATAATGTTATAACAAAAATTTAACAAAGATTTTGCATTCATTGATGTGAAAGTCATACAAATTGAATAAACTTCTTAGAAACTTAAGTTTATTTTTAGTTGATTAAAACAACTAAAACGATATCGACTTACCATACTTTTGGCTTATTGGCATTAATATTTTTTTTATAAATCAGGTATAATTTAGAAGCAATTATTTAATGATGATTGAATCGGTCGAAAAAATATCGGCAACTCGTTACCAAGAGTGAACATAATAACGACTGTTTTTACTAAACATCAAAGCTTGTGTTCATTTTACTCATTGTTTAATTTCAGTCGCTACCCCATGTGTACAAAATTGCTAATTAATACTCCTCGTCAGTGCAATGATAAAGAATGTATACTGTATGTTGGTATGTCTCATTTATATTAGTAGTAAATATAGAATCATTAGAAATAAAACACAATACTATTAATAAATGGCTAATGAACAATAACAATAATTATGATATCACGCTTACATTTCCGTATTGATTGTAACAATCGTTCTTGTGTGTTTGGCTGTACGTTTTGAAGTCTATATGCATTTTATATAGTAACAAAAAATCATTTTTATGAGTATGGGTTTTGCGACGTAAAGAAATTGTAATGGTATGTAATGGTAAAGGTATTGTGGTATTGTAATCTTATTGTGATGGTACATTGTATATTGTAATTGATATTGTATTTATGCTATGTCTCTTGTATTAGGAATCCAATAATCAAAATAGGATATAAATGATCGGTTAAAAATCATTAATGAACTGTTTGGGCTATAATTACAAGGAAAACCATCAATCGATGTTCAGCTCCATCGGTAGCTTTTAAATTTATTTAAGTTTTCATGCTGTAGTTTTCCTTTATTCTCAACATTCTATTAATTTCAACCAATTCCTCTTGATACCTCACTGGTCCCTCTAGTCTCAGCAACCAACTACCTAATTATGACTAGTTCCTAACAGCAATTTTAATAACATTTTATCACAGGAATTTTCTTACTTTTTTTCCTCATTACTACATTATAAATTGTTGTATTTGTTTATTTATACTCGTATTATCTTACCCCCTGCAATTAGTATTCTCAATGAATGAAGAGCTGAGACTTTATCTAACTCACCTGAAAGGAAAAAAAACAAAATTATAAATGAAAGCCTTCATACTTTATAAAATCTGAAACAGGAATTGGAACGCATACGATTGAATTTGTCAATATTCACATAAAAATTACTAAATCTTCGATAATTTAAAACTAAAACTGTCTGAAGTAGTATTTCACTTACCAAGTACTTCAAAAAGTATTCTTTACACTCAACCACAAGATACTCGTAGTATGCCTCTTGACATATATCCCTTTGTGTGTTAAAATAATTTTCCAAATATATTTTTAGAAATAGTTTAAATATATAAATTTTAATATTTTTTATAAAAAGTTCTAAAAATATATTTTTTCTTAAATGTACTGTATGTCTTTAGGGAACTGTTTCATCTCTGATTACGTATTTGAAGTGTATTGATAAGTCCTTTCCAAACATAACTAAAGCCAATCAGACTTTCAATTGGTTCCTGATTTCGAACCCTTTCAAGTATTCTACATTTGCATCAAGTAGTTTCCTCCTCTTTAAATGCCAACAAAGAATTACAATAATGAAGCACATAAATTATAGATACTTAATATGGAACACCTGAGCTACAATCAACTGTTTGTTAAAGAGGCATTTAAAATTAAATAAATTTAACAAACTAATTAACAAATGACATTAATAGTGAATAGATAACACGAATGAGATATGATGGATAGGTGAATGAATAATGATTAAATTAAAACTATACATCACCTTTATAAAATAAAACAGCAATTTTTAGTTAAGGCTACTCTTGAGTTAGTTTTGGTTTCAATCAATTCAATTTTGATATAAATTACACGGTATTGTAATGATAATAACCATTAACCTTGTTAGAGCTTATGACTCATGAAGTTTATGAACTATTTTGTAGCTTTGTGACACACCGAGTTAGGCGATTAGAGGGTTCAGGATCACTACCATTAAATTACAGATTATTTAAATTAAAGGGCACAATAATTGCTTCCAACCATCATTGAGGGATTAAAATACTAATTGAACCCACTAGTGGTCTTTGTGATGTAAACATTATTATTTATCAACAAAAATCTCTCGCTAATTTTATGTAGCTCTATCCTGCTAGTTTTTTTTTTTAATATAAAAATCACAGGTTTTACACGTTTTTATAATTTATAAGATAGATATTTTACTTACATGGAAATATTTCATAATGAAAACAATTCCTTGATGTTGTTCTCTATGATAATTTTTTTGATAGTTATGTTTTTCATCAGTAACTGAAGACAATCCTAAGGAATGAACCAAGCAAAAGAATTAATTTCCTTCCAAGAAGTGCTTTACTTGTCAACAGGGAAAACCCTATTTTCCAGTTCCACAACGTTCGTGGAAATATTGTTTTGAATTAGCGATTGCGTAGTACAATCGGTCAGTACGGACAATGCGGGAGACAAATGAAAATAGGTTGGTTGTTTCAAATTTTCCATTCTCTCTTTTAATAGGAATTTTTATAAGTATCTTAAACAAATAAGATATAATGTATACAAATATGAGTTAACACCAGTTTATTTACATTGAGTAGCAGTCAACTACAACCAAATTATTAAAACACTATTTTGCATAAATACAAACATTCAAAATTAAGCACTAATGACAATAATCGTTAATTTGACAATTATCAAGATTGTTAACATGTAAAAATACCCCCGTTGCAGCAGACCTGCATACTCAGCGAATTTCAAATGCAAAACAACATATTTCAATCCAAAATAGCGAGATTTTACATGTTTTTGAAAGCTCCATAAGAATAACATGGGGAATGAGTATGCAGGTTTGCTGCTACAGGTATATTAAAACTGGGTGGTTTTAATTCAATATTTAATATATATGAACTAGAAGAAGCCATTTACCAAGTTTTATCAAGATATGTTGAGAAACAAGCGAGATATAGAATTTTTCTTATTCCCCATAAGGTTAACATTGGGACAACGTACTGTGTTTACCAATATCTCGGTAACCAATGGACATAGAGCAGTGATTCAAAATACTAAATTGATAATTTTTTTGATCTGAATTCAATAGAATTATTTGGATCTTGATATCAACATTCGTGGCAGTCTTCTTGAGAAAATTATTCCTGACGGGGAAAAATGGTCTAAAATTGGTGATTTAAGTAGTAAAATTGAAATTCGCTCAGTCATGTCATCGTGCTGTGTGAGTACTCTTTTAGATGATGTCATCTAAAGCAGAGATTTTGAAGTTATAGTTATTTTTAAGCACAGAGCTCTCTCGGATAACCAGGGCTTTAATAATCGGGAGTGTACCGTACTTATTGTTTTCGGAAGTATTTTTTGTTTAACACGTTCTCAGGAAGATTTTTCGTGCTAATTAGTTCAGAAATAAATAAGATAATTAACATTTTGTAGAGCGAGTGAAGAAGAGAATGTCGCTGCTTAAAATCCCAATTCGGAAGTCATTTGTACGGGCTCTTCAATTAACCTCGATAACTGCCGCCGCTCCGGATTATTCTCGCCCCGAGGTCCAGCATCATCTCTATTTTTGTATTGACTTATCGTTTAAACAAATTGTTTCTTTAATTAAAATTTATCTTTTAATGGCGTACAATGCAATTATATATTTATTCAAATCCAAACAATAACATCAAGACCACCATGTACTAAATATATGGAGATGTAATGCATTCTTGCATTTCTTACCTTTAAAACATTTTAAGGGAATCATGAAAATTAAACTTAAGCCATCCTATATTTTACAAAACAATAACCAAAAAAACATTTTTGTTAAGAATAACCCTGTCATCCTGACTAGCTCTTATGGCAAACCAAGTCTATTTTGCGCTATCATAATTCACTTAAATCACTAATAAGATTTATAAAGGGTGCAATATAATTTGAAATTCAAACACACAATTCTTGTTGAGCAACTTAAATGAACTTCATCATACGCAAATGTGACTGGGAAAAAATGATATAAGAGAAAACATGTTTCTTTATTTTCATAAAGCTGTATGAATCATAGGTTTTTACAGTTTACAAAGAAATTTAAATTAGAGTGCAATATAATTGAAGAGTGTAGGGATTGAACGTGTTAAGTCACTTTTTTTTTTAATTTTACAGGAGAGGAAATTTTAAGTTAAAAGACTTAAAAAAAATAGGTTTATAAATTTATTACAATGTTTTTTAATACATTTGTGAAAGTATTATTCTAAGTGGTAAACATGTTCAAGAGTGAACATTTTTAGTAATTAGCTTTAAAGAAATTAAAAACTGAAGCAATGTCTAACTTGAATGGAAAACATCGTGTTAAGACTCATTTATCAGGAAAAACGTGATAAGTCCAAGTCTTGTATAAAGCCTTAGTGATAATTATCACAATATTAACCTTTTCATACAAAATGGTCACATAATAAACAAATAAATCATGTTACCAGTACCCACAGTACCTAGAATATCTTTATACGGTAGGTATCTTGCGCAGGTGAGAGTAAGAAAAAGATGTGACGTCATGGTAGTCTATCACTTGAAAGAAGGTTCAGCAAGTTCACGTGCAAATTTCGTGAACTAAGCCAAATCTCGTGAGATTTTTCATTACTAGAATGAAACATAGTCTTCATTTGTTGACAAATAAATACTTAACCTTGAAATAACAGGTAAGTTAGAAGCTTAAGAAACATGTTTTAATAATAAATCAGCTTTCTGTGGTTGGTGCTAATTTGGCTTGCAGCGAGACTTGCTGGTGCGTCGACTTGCAAAAGAACTTGGCGCAATATAGTGCAAAAGTCCTGTCGCTCTGGTGCGCACCACCGACCAGCAGAACGCTTTCTGATTGGCTGGTCTACTGCGCCTATTGTTTATGATACTTACCGTATAGATGTTCTAGATACTGTGCCAGTACCTACTAAAGTTCTAACACATTGTTTAAGTGTTTTCAAAATAAAAAAATAAAAACAGCTGAGAGTAAACAGGTGATTTGGATTAACCGCGTTCTTTCCTTGTCTTGGGACTTAACACGGGCTTCCCTTATCAAAACTGGAATGTCTCTTGGACTAACCACGTTCTTTCCTTGGATTGGGACTTATCACGATTTTTCCCAGCATAGCTAAAATAAAAAGTGGAATATCTCCTGGACTAAACACTTTATTTGCTTTTCTCCCTTCACAATTTCATCTGCAGACTATGAGCTATACAAAACCATCTGTAATTGCAAATTGAAAAACATTGGACTTAACACGTTCTTTACCTGCACTCTTCAATTACATTGCATAAATGCAGTGCTCAGGATGTATTTATAAAGGTTCTATAAAACCAGTGCTTCACTGGGTTCTATAAAATAGAGTAAATTCCACATTCACCTGTCAGTACAGGCCTTATGGGACGATGCAAATCTATAGTTGGGTAAATTTGTTGACCCAACAATTCATAACACCTTATTATATGAGTACACCTGATTACAACATAATATTGCAAGTAAAACTTAAATTGCCATTTGAAATACATAGCTTATCGTAATTCCATACTGAAAGGTGAACGCGGATCCAAGTATCGTAAGAAAAATAACGCATAGTGTAGAAAGAAAATATAGTAAAAAGGAATGGCGTTGCCAATAAAGATTACCTAGATGGCGTTTAAAATTCAATATAGTAAAAGAAACACAGGCCTGCAGATGTGCACGCGCAATAGAGTTAGCGAATATTATTGGATCACGGCTTCTCGTTAACATTCTGTAGGTGTTTAACACAAATCTCATTTTAGCGAATTTCCCCTATAGGGAAGAAGCTGTTACCGTAGGTCTCATGGTAAGACCTAAGCCTAAAACCATCATAACTTTTCTTTTTGAGGTCCTCAGATGCCAAAAACACCATTCGTTCACTTTCATAAATATATATATATATATATATATATCTATATATCTATATATATATATATATATATATATATATATATATATATGTGTCTTTAAGCACGATAACTTGCGCAAAAATGGTCCAATCAGAATGAAATTTGGCATAGACGTGTAAAGTAGTAGTTATTCGGACGAGTTCGTAAACCAGCCCGATCGGACCACCGGAAGGGGGGGGTAAAGGGGGGTAAACCCCCCCAAAAATGGGTTTTTTGAGATTTTTACATAGAAAAATAAAATTTTTCAAATTTTTATTGGCACCATTGAATTCAGCCCAAAAAAACAAACAATTTAGTATTTTGAATCATGGCTCTATGTCCATTGGTTGCCGAGATATTGAAAGTGGTAAACGCAGTACGTTATCCCAATGTTAACCTTATGGGAAATAAGTAAAATCCTATATCTCGCTTATTTCTCAACATATCTTGATACAACTTGGTAAATGGCTTCTTCTAGTTCAGATCTACTAAATATTGAATTAAAACCACCCAGTTTTAATATACCTGTAGCAGCAAACCTCCATACTCATTCCCCATGGTTATTCTTATGGAGCTTACAAAAACATGTCAAATCTCGCTATGTTGGATCGAAATATGTTGTTTTGCACTTTAAATTCGCTGAGTATGCAGGTCTGCTGCAACGGGGGTATTTACTTTTAATTCCGTACGCGAATCAATCTCACGACCTCAATATAAGAAAAAAGAGACATCATTAGCATATCTTGTGAGGATTCATTTTTAAGCATGAAGTTCGAGGACAATTGAACAAACTGTGCTCTGCACTTCCCGTGTGACCTGTGCTCTGCAGCACTGCTATTAGCTGTTTCAAATATACCAGATGGTATTAACATTGAATATTTGTTGGGTTTTATATTTTTAGTGTTCTTTGTGTAAGTTTGAATAACTAAAAAGCAGCAATTGCTGTGAGCCTTGAGTACTTACTTATACGCTGTTTTTTTTATAATAAAAACTTACAGTTTTGAACCAACTAATTGTATGAAAGAGCTCGTCATTAAATTTGGTAGGACACCATATTTATAAAAGCCAGACTCAAGGGAAGAGCCATAGACGTCCTTGTAGTTCGGTATGTCACCATGATTTGAAAAATAAAATTGAAATGTAAAGTAAACAATTGATTGGAGTAAGCTCAATTCTATCAGCAAAGCAATGCGGTTTTTTGCTATCACCGGAAGTGAGAAGGTCATTTCAAATAGAGTCGCAACCGCGATCCAGATCAGTTACATGACTAGTACAGTTTAAATTACATTCATCGATTTTTCGGTATTCAAAACAAAACATTTTGTTTTCAACTTAGGTCTCATTCCTGTGGTTTTCACGTCCTTGCCGTCGTTTGTGAAGAATAAACCTCCAGTAAGAGTAACTAGAAACGAACATGTCTAAATTGCAAACAAAATAGCAGTTTTTCAAATTGAAAAAACCTAGAGTGTCCTCTAAAAAATCGAATTTTTGATAATGGTTACTTTTTAAATCCAGTGGAAATAAATAACGTTAATACCTGACCAGAGGGAGTATAAATAACGTTATCAAGACAGTCAGGCAGTCCCTGGCCAGAGGCAGGGGTCGATTAATGCGGGGGTCATCAAGTGGAAGTCCCAGAGTCTCCCGAGTCTGGGGCTTCGCAGCCTCGCTAATTGAAACGTAATTGTTTTTCTTGTTTCCGATTTATACGTGAAAGGTTGTATTGGCAAGATCGAGCATTAGGAAATAAAATACCATCTGCATTACTGGGATGGTTGAAGAAACAAAAACAATAATAAATGTTTCTACGTAAAATATTAATATTTTTACATCTACCAGGATTTTATAAGGTCTATAAAGTTTACTACGAATGTAATTTTACGAGAGAGATTGTTCTCTTGATGCCTCAGAGATCCGCGGAATGGAAAATGTATATTTCATCAAATAAGAGAAACACATTAAAATTATTTGTATGTACCAACGGTATTAGCTTTCCTGGCCGTAAGTTATTTAGGACACAACATGTTTTTACATGTAGTGTCCTAAATAACGTACACTAACATATAGTAATTAGGTTTAAGAAGTGCTATCTCGACATGCAGATATATGCTTACTCCTAAATTTTGTTTATGACTTTAGGACCATGCTCGTGAGACCAGATTAAAGTTTAGGAAAAATGTTTAGCTCTCAATGAATGCCGAAAGAAGTTATCAGCGATGGCGATCGAGAGACTTCGGGCGGAAGGAAGGCTGAAAGTGGGTCTGATATTGATGACGGCGTCGACAGCGACAGCCACGCCGCAGATTAAAGCAACTGTTGCTGGGGGATGGCTTATGCAGGCAATTAGTTGACTTATTTAAACTGTTACGTTCTAAAGATTACAACTACATTTTGGGGGGAGATAAAAACAATGTTGAGGATAAAATTATAAATTTCCCGGTGCGTAAGACTCACTTTGAAACCTTCCCACCGCTGGTTGGTATGAGGTTTGTGAAGACTTTTTCTCAGTTTCTATACTAATTTTTGCAACTAATTTTATATACAAAGTTTAAAAGTTCATTCTCACAAGTAAAGCAGGCGGATGTTTGTATTGTATCTTTTTTATAAAACAATAAATATATCGCATAGTAATATAATTCATGGAATTAGATTGACTATTATCTTTGAAAGTCAAAAGGGAGATACCTTAAAAATATAAAGCTAATCAATCTATGGACGTTCAAAACATGAATAAGATCAAAGGAAGCTAGTCACTAAAACAGCGTACAAAGTGAATCGACTTTCTTACAGAGGTACGTTAGGATTACGTGATGTTACAGTGTAGATTGTAAAAGTGCGGCGCAACATAAGCATTCCATGCTGTAACAATTTCAACGGGAAATATTTGAAGATGCGTTTCTCCGTTTACTATACATTTGAGGAGCTTCAAGCTTTTGCAAAAATACCAAAATTTTTCCTTTTTTAGTATTAGTAGACAGGAACTTTGAACACTTAATTTCTCATGAAGAGACAGTTGGTTAACGATAACTAATAATATGACCTACTAAATATTCCTTAAAGTCAAGGCTATGTTTTTTTTTATTTCAGTACACGCGAATGAAATGTTGTAGTAGTGAGGGTCTTTCTTATGTTACAATAAAAAAAAAAACAGCAATACAAGTAGAATTGTGGTTTAGAACTTTCCGGTGCTGAATAGAAAAACAACAGAAGAAAATTACAATGAAGCTTAATATCAAAATTAGGTGAGTGCTACCAATGCATAGATTTATGGTAGGGCTGTCAACACTTCATTGTAAGTACAATCCGGCCTCAGCTCGGTCGTGGAATGTTTAAACACGATCCCTATAATCACGAGTGTAAAAACCCTGCAAGATGTTTGGTTTTTATTTTCTTTCTGGATGGATGTAAAATAAATGTAGGTTTAAATGTTTTGAAAATATATTTTTTTTAATTCAATAACTTGTTCAAACTCTAATGACATTACAAAAACGTCGTTAAAATGACGGCCAATTTTCAATCTTAAAATAAATTCTATATTAACAACAACTAATTCACTTGTATGTTTTAACCTCAAGGTGATTATGATGTCCGTAGAACACACGGACAAAACAGTTGTTCACATATGGAACAAATATTGTTTACCTAAAGACATTGAGTCACAGCATAAAGAAGAGATTATCATTTATAATGAATTAAAAACCAAGGAACTTAAAAGCGTAATATATCACCTTCTGAAATTTATCAACGATCCTAGGCTCTTGACAGAAGCATAGCTTAACGAATTCAAGTTGAACTCTTCATTCAAACACGATAACGATAATCGTTTAGAAGTGCGACTCGTGGTACTGAGGGGGACAACAACTAGCGATGGTGGAAGCAATCAAACAAGCCGCACTTCTATTGTCTCAGTACTTCCGCACGTTATTTATGCAACGGCATTTATTTTACTCGCCCTTACATGACATAACTATGTACTAAGTTCACACAGGGTTAGTTTGTGCTCTGGAAAACTGCTATTATGATTCTACCCCTAAATAATGCCATATTTTCTTGCTGATAGCCTACAAGTTGTTCACCTATTGAAATTCGACTCTTTATCGCGAAAGCCATTAACCTAAAATTAATCGTAATAAGACAGAAATTGTCATTAGACAGAGCTCAAGTTTTTAACGCTTTCAGATTTGTGAATTTTATTATAAAAATAAATTTTCTGATTTAAATTAACAACAACAAAAACACTTATTAATTCTTGGTTTACATGGTAATCAAACATCGATAGTAATTTTAAAATTTAACGAAAATATCTGAATCATTATTCTTTTATAACACAGTTACATAGGTAACACAACGCAAAAACATACAACGGGGAATATGGTAAACAAATTCAAAGACATTGTGTAATTTCATAGCCTAATTTTTGAGGTTATGTTTACACCTGTCAAAGCACAGCAAACTCGGCGTTTTGCTTTTTGGGCTCCAAAGCTCCAAGGAGTATCTTCACCAGTGCACAAACAAAGAGGAAACAGATTAAAATAAGCTGATATATATGTAATTTTGTGTTTTTTTCTTTCGTTTATTGTTGTGCGTTTGTTGTTATGTTTGAAAGTTCTATCTGCTGTTGTAGTGTTTGATAGTCTATTTATTGTTTCTTTTGGTCTATTCAGCTGCGTAAATCATGTAATACTGTAGGTGCCTGCCCAAGCCGCCATATAATATTTTTGAAGAATAAATAGTAATTTAGGTTTTGTACATATAACAAAAGAAACTGTAATTTAATGCATGTACTTTTTTCAGATCCAAAATTGACCTCGCCGGCAAGATTTGCTAAACTTAGCGAGGCCATGATTATATAAAATAATGAAATAAATAATTTGAATTTGAATTCTACTACTTTAGTTTACAAGGGGTTATGTAATAGTATATAAAGTTACTAGACCGGTAAGTACCGCTTTACCGGACGAGCTTGACGGTTCCCGCGCTATCCAAAGGCGAGTGCGGGACTTTCATGCGAGTACGGTTAAAACTTACGGGCGTGTGGCGTACAATGCTTTACATCATAGTACCCAGAAAAAAAATTAATCATAACGTATTCCTTGCATAAATCATTACGTTTCTTAATTCTTCAAACCTAACCTACAATAAACAAACTAACGTAACAGCTACTGTTACCAGTGCCTCCACTACATTCCTCTGAAGTAACCTATAAACATGCATTAGACGTCGGTTTACTGCTATCAGCTGATTGATTTCATTGTTTAGTTCCGTTTTTCCCGTTACCTTATGCACCATAAATTTACTGTACACTGCACGGTAAATTTACCGTGCAGTTATTGGCAAAGAGTAACTTTCCAGCCAAGAGTATGGTAGAGAAAACAGATGTTTCTGTGTAGTATGATGTAAAGAATTCTAACTTTCTACCCACCTAGCATGGAAGTAAATTTATATAGAATCGTTTTCTCAGCCTTTTACGGACGATTTGTTATAAGAACATTTTGTTTAAATAATGATTCACTATTGTCATTGAATAACGAACAACGTGTTTTCTCTTACCTGTTGCAGCAAACCTGCATACTCATTCCCCATGTTATTATTATGGAGATAACAAAAAAGGTCAATTCTCGCCTTGTGGACAACAAAATATTTTTTTAACATTTGAATTTCACTGAGTATGCAGGTCTGCTGCGTTTATTTAATAATATAAAAATTCGCATTAAACTTTCCAACTCTACATAAATCTTTACCAAAAGGAGAAAGCTAAGGAGGAGAGGAAAGGAGAAAGGAAAGGTGTCTAATACAGTGGTATACACCAGGGGTCAGTATCAATTTAACATATCTTTTAATCCTTCCTTTGAAACTCAAATTTAGTATCGATATCTGCTTAGTGAACCGCATCGAACTCTTGTGATAAGCGAGAAAAACTTCAGAACCCCTGCTTTTAGAAATGAAAGCTACCTCTACTTTTTAATTAAAATTTAGATGCACCTAACTGAAGATTTGGACACTTACATTTGGGGCATACGATATAATACAAACAATTCCTGCAATAGACATACTTTATATTAAAGTATTTTTTTCTTACCAAGGGGATTGTGATGGACGGGATGCAGGTATTGGCGCATAGTCGGTAGAGATTAAAGGAAACAAGAAGTGGCCTCGACCTGGATGGGTGGTGAATACTAATAGACAACATTATCTGGCCTTTGTGGCGAGAACGTTGGACTCAACAGTGCGCCCTTCCCCACAAACGTCATTAAGTAACCATATATTACGTTTGTAATAATCATCAATAAATATTGTTCAAACATTCATCGTTAGATACATCGCACAAGCCGTTAGACGACAGGAACTAAAGTGAGCGGATCATAGTAAGCCTGCTTTAATCAATTCTTAAAGAGAAAAAACGTTTTTAAACTGAATACTTGATTCCAACTGAAAATATTTGAATCTATGCACAATACATCAAACCATCAGGAGCAGTTTCCGAAAAAAGTAAATAAATGCAACGTGTTCTATTGAATGAGCACATCGTTAACATCGCTGATGAACAATGCAGTTTGTTTATCGCTGTTTAAAATTAAAACTGAACATTCCTTTTAGTAATTTTACTCTTTTACAATATTTGTAATTGTACATGACCTTTTTAGAGTATATTTTAAAATTATAGAAGAGAATCCTTGGGGCAATAACAGGATTAGAGAAAGTACTTAGGGAAAGTTGTAGTGAGGCCTTTAAGCAGTTGAATATATTGCCTGCTCACAGTTTGTTTATTTGTGAAATCTCCAATTACACTAAGTCAGTAAACCAGTCTGTCAAATCCAGTTCAACATGCTTATGATACCGGAAGTAGACAATACCGTACAACAATAATTTACAACCTTAAACCAATGTATATTGATATGATATTTTTTCACGTTTGCCAGATAAAATGATATCAATAGAAAATTTTGTAAAATTTAAGGAATTTCGAAAAATCTTCTGATTGAAAAATATTTTTACATAGTGGAAGAGTTTTCACCTCCCTGATCTAGAATATGGAATGATAGAAAGGCCTAATACTTTGTACGTCAAGAAAAGAAGAGGATTCCTAATCTTCAACTCCGTACCTTTCCCTGGCAACCTAAATCCACCGGGACGGTGCTGACGTTCATGCGGGTCTTCGGGGGAATAGAATTCTCGTAATAAACGTGGAAAAGGGATCGTCAATCGCATTCCCCATACGTATTGCCTCAAAACAACTTGTCAGTTTAGATTCATATGCAAAATTAACAGATGTAAAACTTATCTTCCTGCTTAAAAATTAATTCAGTCTAATATGATCTGTTGAAAATATTTGAATCATGTCGACATGAATATTAATCCGTATAAAGTGTACAAAGTTAAAATGGAATGATAAAAAGGAAAGGATAACAAACAGTCCGAGAGCGGTCAGCGTGTTTGCAGTTAGCGTGGACTGTAATGGAAATCTTGGTTGAGATTATGGTTTTCAAACATATTTCCCTGAAGTATTTTGAGTGCAGTAGTATAATAACTAGGATTACATCAACCATACTCAGAACCCGATGCGTTGCCTTGCAGCGCAGTCATGTACTGGATGTTTGTGCGAAACGTGCTGGAACGTGTAATCTTTTCACATAGGATGTTAACTTTTGATTTGCGCTTGTAAAAGTGAGAAGACTTCCATAGTTTTGCGGCGATCCTTTACCGTCGTATTCAGGCACTACCTTTGTTATATATTGCCCAGAGCCTTCAATGTAAGCCAAAATTTAAATTATTGGAATAGTCATAATGTATAAAATTATTTGAGTATGTGAATATCAACTTCTTTGTTTATCTGGATACCTTTAAAACTTTTTGGTAACAACAGCTATGACGTATAATCCATATAACTGGTAAATATTTTGTGAACTTTTTCATATCAGATAAATATTAAAAAAATGTTAACGTAATTTTTCTGACTGCATGATATAGCTTTCCCGTATAACCTTAAATTAATTCAATATCGTGAAAGTAGTAATAAATTTCCGTGTTTCAAGCTGACTTTAAACATGTGTCCTGTTTTTAGGTGACAATTCTAAATAAATCCTACTCTGATGTTGAAGTTCTCTATCTGTTTACGCCTTTGACAAGTTTATTTAAATACGCTTCGCAAACTATGAATTACTTCCCGAGATGAAGATAATGCATTATAGCAGAAAAATAGTTTTTTTCTTCAGTTTATAAATTCATAAACAGGTGTGTAGTTGTATTTATTATTAATTTATTTTATTTTTCTGCATTCGTATGTCACGAGGCAACATTGTAAAGTTTATTCACTCATTCCTACTTATGTTTTTCACCGGTTTACAGGACGAATGCTTTTTACATGACCGGTAGCCCATATTTTTATGACAGTTCTAGGACGGATAGCTCCACAAGTTGTAATTTATAATATTTGTTTTGTAGGAGTAATATGAGATTACACTTAACACGTAGCTGTTTGTAATTAGTGGTGAAACAAATTACATTTTACTTAACCCACTCAACTGTGAATCTCGCCATATTATCGAATTATGATTATCGAAAGAAGGTGAACGGCGAAGCGAGCGCGCGACAGTAAAAATATTCTTATTCATGACTCTGTAGAAACGTAAAAAACACTGTCCACTTTATTCCAAAGACCAGTTAATCCCCTTATCAGCACTGTTTTCAAATAATTTCTTTGTATGTAGTTTAGTTTATACTATGAGTTATATTACTAAAAACATAACTAGTAATATGTCTACTAATTATTTATTTTAGCTTACGTTTATAATTTTAACACTCTGAGCAACATTGAATCAGTGGATATTTACAGATGACAATGATGGAAGGAACACTTATATTTGCCTAAACTAATAATATCACGTTTTGAAAATGATGATTTTTTTAGACACGGTGTACTTTGTTTGATCACCCCGAATATCTTTAAAATAATTCATACCGTATACCACTAGGAGATTCCCTGGAACAACGGCTGTAAGACTCATTACATAGTTGCTTGGGGCCGCTACAACAGAGTGGGAGTGGGAGTGCTCCTTGATAGCTACTAAGATATACTCAACTAGCAAACACACTGAGAGGTTGTTCGCTATGAGACCACTGTTAAACTGGGATAAACATGAGCTGTCTTGTAAAATTCGGCTACAGTTCACAACACAATATTTGCAAGTGATTAGGTTGCTACTAAAGTTCGTCATACTTATTATTTTAGTTTTAAATATTAGTTTGAACTTGCTAATTAAACATTATGACTTGTATTTAAGTCACAACCCATAATCATTGTGTGTATGTTTAAGTCGGCTTTTATTGTTTACTAATTAAGTCTACAAACCTCAGTTTAAACAAATTTAATTTGATTTAATGCTAGTTTTATATACGTAGGATAGTAGTTTAAATGATTTCAGATTTGAATATAAACACCAAAAAGTGTGTAATGATGTTTTCAAAATATATGAAAAATGAATAAACGATAGTTATTGATAACGTAAAAATGTGGATACACCAAATTAAAATCAATACTAGACATACTGTTGTGTCCCGGAGCGACTCTGTCCTCCCACTCTCACTACAGCGATCGCTCTGTTGTCCTCCCACTCTCACTAAAGCGATCGCTCCGTTGTCCCCTCACTCTCACTATGCGATTGCTTCATTGTCCCCTCACTCTTACACAGCGATCGCTCCGTTGTCCCCTCACTCTTACACAGCGATCGCTCCGTTGTCCCCTCACTCTCACTACAGCGATCGCTCCGTTGTCCCCTCATTCTCACTACAGCGATCGCTCCATTGTCCCCTCACTCTTACACAGCGATCGCTTCATTGACCCCTCACTCTCACTACAGCGATCGCTCCGTTGTCCCCTCACTCTCACTACAGCGATCGCTCCGTTGTCCCCTCACTCTCACTACAGCGATCGCTCCGTTGTCCCCTCACTCTCACTACAGCGATCGCTTCATTGTCCCCTCACTCTCACTACAGCGATCGCACCTTTGTCCTCTCACTCTCACACAGCGATCGCTCCATAACCAACTTAATGTTACGCTCCAGAACTTTATAGAATTCACCTCTAATGAGAGATTGTATGTACCTTCCAAACAATTATTTATTATTTATTTTAAAGAATGTTAAGTTTTAAAATATGTAAAATGTGTGTAATTTGTAATTGATTTTACAACTACTCTATATTTTAGTAAGTCTATGTTAAGTATACAATAAGTAAGTAAGATTGTCAAACCCGGCCGTGTATATTGATCGATAGCCCATTACACAGACCACGCGCGCTGGTTGGACGCGAGAGGCTGAACCGCCAGCTGGTACTCGATTGTTCAATTGAATTTGTTCTCTTACAAACTTTCAATCTCCAACTCTTAATTGTCTCCGAAACTTAAACTCAACAGAACTTTGGTTGCTGACGAAAAAATACATCGTGGTTTTTATGTTTAAGTCTTTTGTAATTGAAAATTAAAAGACATCTTGTCACTTTAAAAGATTTATGGGTTTTTTAGTTTCAATGTATTTGTTGAAATTAATATGACGCATTAATTCCTCTACGCGTAATCCTTTCTAATATGTTTTTATACTTTACAAGCCAAAAATATGACATAGATATATAAATGTAAACTTTTTGAGCTAACTCCATAAATTTGAGGTACCGGTATACGTTTTTTTCTATATAAAAAAAAACTAAAAATTATAATCATACTGCTTGAGCCCATCGTTTGTAAAACAAAATTATTACGTCCAAGCATTTTTTATGAAACAAACAACCCAACATTTACATACAATGAACGTTAACATACAATGAATTACCATAAATAATCTGTTTACAAGAAGAATTAAAATTTAATTCATCACTTATATCATATATGTATAAGCAATTAAATTAAAAAGAAAAAATTGAAAAGGATGAACAAATTAAACAGATCCTAACACATATCTTGTTGACGGAAATAATATTCGAATAAACGGCTTAACACGGCATTAAGGAAATGTATTCCTTTAGATATTTTCTGCACTTTTGAATTTACGGCTGAAACGCTGAATAATGTATATAGACAGCTAGCTTACAAACCTAAGAAAACTTTTCGTTTTGGAGTGTTTTTCTTTAATTCAATACATTCTCAAACTCTCCCCATCATGACTTGAACAAAATATTAGGGAATTGAATTTTTAAGGCTACATAAGGTTTGAATGTGCATCTATTTTCACAACTTCATTACTTTTAGTTATAGTCGCAGCAAACTTCATTTTAACTTATCTAATGTCTTTTTATTTTTAGTACAGTTTGATTTTTAAAATTTATAAGGCTTTTATAAATATTCATTATTTTATAAATGTACATTAATTATTTTTCTTACTGTTTTGCCAAAAAAAGGCCATCAGTTAACTGCTTATAATTGAAGTCTTATTAAAAGGCAATAATTTTTTTCTCTATTGAAAGCCCATTCATGTTAAAATTCCCTATGAGAAAAATTTAAAACATTGAGTCGATTTTGCAAATTTTATGACATTTATTAATTAATTTATAAAATAACAATATTTACATTAAACGTTTTCAAGGGTTTTCCAAAGGTAGTGTTGACTCAACTCTCATAATTTATTTTCCTCAGACGAATGAACCGTAAATAAAACCAAGGACGTATTTCAATGCTCCTCACACTCTGAGTTTTGGGTACAAATATTAAAGAAATTAATATATTTGTTTTTGCAGGAGTGCAAAAACTTACTTAATATGCTTTACTACATAAATTTTGTTGGGAAAGAAGAAGTTTCTGTTATCCCTTACTACCTTCAGGCAAAATGTAGTAACATTTTCACCTGACCATTTCGTTTCTTATTACTTTGATACATATTTCCCAGTTTGGCCTCTTAAAGAACACCCGACCCCGTGGGCAAGGGATGCAATATGAAGCGTCAGTGGCGGCGCAGACCGGACTGCCAAACAAGCTGTGCGCTGATTGTTTGTGCAATATGAAGCGTCAGTGGCGGCGCAGACCGGACTGCCAAACAAGCTGTGCGCTGATTGTTTGTGCAATATGAAGCGTCAGTGGCGGCGCAGACCGGGCTGCCAAACAAGCTGTGCGCTGATTGTTTGTGCAATATGAAGCGTCAGTGGCGGCGCAGACCGGGCTGCCAAACAAGCTGTGCGCTGATTGTTTGTGCAATATGAAGCGTCAGTGGCGGCGCAGACCGGGCTGCCAAACAAGCTGTGCGCTGATTGTTTGTGCAATATGAAGCGTCAGTGGCGGCGCAGACCGGGCTGCCAAACAAGCTGTGCGCTGATTGTTTGTGCAATATGAAGCGTCAGTGGCGGCGCAGACCGGGCTGCCAAACAAGCTGTGCGCTGATTGTTTGTGCAATATGAAGCGTCAGTGGCGGCGCAGACCGGGCTGCCAAACAAGCTGTGCGCTGATTGTTTGTGCAATATGAAGCGTCAGTGGCGGCGCAGACCGGGCTGCCAAACAAGCTGTGCGCTGATTGTTTGTCCGGCTCTGATTGTTATTGCCAAACAACAGATTGTTTACCCTCTCGCTCTCGATATTTACAATTTAGTTAGATTGTCTCAATTATGACTACACAATAAATCTATAAAAATGTAAGTACAATGAATTAGGTTGATGTTTATTGTTAATATATTATTTATCTATACCATTTTTCATTTGACATTCATTTTTGTAAACCGAATTGTTTTTGTTTGTATGTAGGAATGGAAATAATATAGAAATTCAATATGTAGTTCTTTTAAATATAACTTGCTTTTTTATTCGTGAAAGTAATAGTGGCAACGAGGAAAATGTTAAGACAAAAACAATTCTGTTTACAAAAATGAATGCTAAATGCAAACACATAGCATAAATACATCACATGATAACATTTATCTATACTAGTGGATCCGAGCGCACGGAATCGTGCGCTACTCTAGCAGAGCGATAATTAAAATGGCGCCAAATTTAAAACACAATAATGCTAACACGATTCGTCTTGAAGGTTATGTTTACACAAATTAATAAATAACAGCAATTAAATTATCCAGCTGATCAAAATGTAAACAATTATGTTCTTCATAAGGATAACATGGGAACTTTAAAAGCCAATGGGGCAGAGCCCAAGGGACTTTTTCAAAAATGTAAGGCCAGTTTGCAAATCTACGCGACTCGCTCTTTCCAATGAGCCGTCAATGATCAAAATCGGTTAAGAAATGACGGAGGAGTTCATAAGACAAATTTCGTGTTGGCGTATTAAGTATATAGATTACATAACGCGGTTTATGAATTGAAAGTTTTTTTCTAAAATGAATGTACTTGCAATGAGTCCTTAGGAAAGGAAGCCGTGTGATACAAGAAGTCATTTAGTCAATTTAAGAGGTCAACAACTTAAACATCCCCTAAAAGATTTCCCATAGCAAATTACAAATGTATTTAACTAAACATTTTTTTTAGTTATTTACTTTATTGATATCCTGTAATTTTTGAGTAATTGTTTTGAATATTTAAAAAGGTCAAACTCCACATTTATGTTACTAAACTCTAACGCTAATTAATCGATTGGCACCTATAACATAAAACAAGAGTTTAAGATAAACATTTTACCAAAAACTAAGATTCGTGATTCAGTTCATTTGTTTAACCTATTAATTTTTATCAATAGTACAAATTTTGGTTTAGAAAAGTAACTATAAAAAATGTTTTCCTCAGTGTATTTGTACTTGTAAAAATTAAATCAGTCATATTCTGTTCATAGTCACACAAATATCACGTATATTACAAAACAAAGTACGGTATGACATAAAAATGGAACACTGAACTGTTTTGTAGCGAAACTGTGGGTTGTTGTGTGTCAGTAGCGCTTTGTTCTGTCTTTCATGACCTCCCAGAAGTTCAATTAACCTTTCACATTTGAAAGCAAAAATCACATCTTCATAGATTCAGAAATATTTCAATTTTTACCAAGGCGTTATTAAACCTTTTGGAATACAAAGCGATAGCATAAAAGTGTTTTAAGGTACTTACTTTATTGAATGTAAAAAAGTTATTATTTGTAAAATAAGTTCTCACTTATTTTAATACGATGAAATTTAGAAGAGCTTTGGCTCATTCAAACTAATGGCAACAGAATCATCTAAAATATACAATTGATTCTGTCTTAAAGACAAAATTAAATAAATACAAACATACTTCCTAATGCTTGAAGTCCAAAAAAAATCGTTCAGTATGTCTAAATGTTCAAATGCGTTTGCCAAATTGAAGGGGTGGAGACGTTCTTGCCCCGGAGGAAAACTAACGAATTGTAATTATTTACGCTCGACTCGCCTCCGTGATGACTTCCGCCGCCCGCGGCTGGAGGTGGCGCCACACGGCGGCAAATGGCAAACCCAACAGCATCGACGAACATGGCAATTATATTCACACAAAATTCACGTTAAATAAATATACCACGTTTGGTGGTATATTTATTTAATTTTTACTGCAAAATTAAAATAACACAAAGAAACAAAATATAAAACTGATTTGATAATTATTTTACTTATATTTTAACAGCCATTTTGGCAAAATCTTTTTACTTTCTCCCCCCTATACATAGTATATGGAGAAAGTATTGTTTTCGTCAAAATTTTTGAATTTGAGTTGTTAGTGGATATATTCGTTTTAGTGCTCCCTGAATCAAAAAAAGTGGTTTTTGGCGTGGTGTCTGTCTGTCTGTGTGTGTGGATGTATGTGTGTGTGTGTGTGTGGATGTAATCAAAGCTAGAGACGACACCAGTGGTCCGATTTTCATGAAATTTGGCATATAGGTATAAAGCCGTGGTATCTCCAGGCGTATATTTCATTTTTTTGAATTTTTGACTTTTAAGGGTATTTACCCCATAAAAACCCATAAAAAATGACAAAAATCCAAATTTCTCAAAAACGGCTCTAACGATTTTGATCAAGATTTCATGGTTTTTAGTGCTTAGGATGACAAATAAAATGACACAACCCGCATGTCTGTAAAAATTCAGGTTCAGAAGTTATGGGGATTAAAGTGTTAAAAAATTCATATTTTTCAAATTACACAAAAACTGTAAATTTTAAAGAAAATATACTTGCAACCATTAAATTTGGCTTGAAAAACTAAATAATCTAGTATTTTGAATCATTAGTCTACGTCAACTGGTTGCAAAGATAATTGATATTTTAGTTAAGCGGTAAATGCAGTACGTTGTCCAATGTTAATCTTATGGCAAATATTTAAAAACCGATATCTCCGTTATTTACTAACCGATTTTGATAAAATTTGGTATATCTTTGTGTGATAATTAATTGTTAATTTGTTTTATTTTACTATATATGTTTTCTGGTTTTAAATGACTTGAAGGGAGAAAGTATGTGTCAGTTTCCTGATACCGTTTATTTCTTCATACATTGATATGGTTTCTTATTTAAATCACTTGTAGATATGGCTCATCACATCATTTAATTTGAAATCTCAGTATATTGAAAAGCTACTACTTGCATGGTGTTCAAATAGCTGTTGTAAGTTTTTATAAGAAGTTCTGATTTAAGTAATTGAATAATATAAGAATTGGAATGAATGAGGGGAAAAAAGAGTGTTTCATATTCCAAAAAATACTGACGCAGCAAGGTACTTTAACATGAGGGAGCG
Organism: Flexamia atlantica; assembly: GCA_035578135.1. NCBI lineage: Eukaryota > Metazoa > Arthropoda > Insecta > Hemiptera > Cicadellidae > Flexamia > Flexamia atlantica. The sequence goes on from JAQJVK010000006.1 coordinate 56,656,945, forward strand.
AATTTAAGGCTCAAATTCCTCATTTGTAAAAAAGACACAATTTTTGGGGGTTTTCTTCCAAAATGCAAATTGGGGCTTTCAATTCATTCTCCCAACCAACTGGCCATAGAAAATAGTATGCCTACAAAATTTCAAGAGAATCGGATGACAACTGCGGCCACAACAGTGTGAAATCTCCTTAAGACCATAATGCGTTAGGTAAATTCACATTTTTTCATAAATCAGTTATTTTTTGGTGCTATACATTTCAGTGAGGGCTTACAAATTTCCGTATTGATTTTATTTTAATATAAATCCATTAAATTTATACTTGAGACTTATATTACCCTTTTTTGAGCTCATAACCCCCTAATTTGGGGCAATTATCCCCCGTAAAATGGGATCAGGGGTGCTTCGATTTTTCGCCCACGCCTAATGTTCTATCAAATTTGAAGAAAAACTGACAAAAGACGAAAAGTTACCATGGTCCCATGACTCACATCCAGCGTGAGGGTGATAACGATCTTACGAGACCATAAAATATTCGGTAATTATGATAGCGAGTTTTATATAATTTTATTTTACGGTGTTATCTACGGTGAAAAAGAATTGTTTGCAATTGCAAACGCCTGATAAGGTTGGTTTACTCCGATTGCTAACAGTAATAATGTGAAAGTAAGTGAATATGCAGGAAAGATGCAATAACGTGCGTTTATAGCAGTAGCTGTCTAAATTTGTATTTGAATACGAAAGATTAAATGAAATGTTCACGATTAATTAAGAGACATTTTGTTTCAATTGTAGTTTAAAAAATGTCACTTATTTTTGTTTCATGCATTTTTTTGTTAAATTGTTGCTGTAAGTTTATTATCAATTAATTGAACAAAAGTTGGAATCAAATTACTGTCGTTAATGAATATTGCATGGAAGAAGAAAAATTGCTCCTCACATTACTCAAATTTACACATTGCTGTTTTCTATTGTAATAATTTAATCTAGCACTGATATTCAATTAAAGACTATGAATATAGTTGAGCTTACATTATTGTCATAGTTGTACTAAATCAATGTAGTATTGATATTTAATTAAAGACTATGAACTTGAAGACTGATCATAGTTGAGCTTACATTATTGGCTTAGTCGTACTAAATCAATATAGTATTGATATTTAATTGAAGACTAAGATCTTAGTTGTGATCAACATTGTCCTAGTTATTTGTGTTGACGTCTAGAACAAGACGTCGGGGCTTCACGCTCTGGGACAATGCCTTACTGAAATGTATTTTCATTAAAGTGAATCAGCTGGTGTATCTGTAAGCGCCGCAGCGTCGAGTGTTTTTGCAGGGGATTAACTCAAGGCAGGATAAACAGGGACAATCTCGCTGCTGATTTGGACCTGACATCCTTTCACAAATAACAATATTTTTCTTACAATATTGTCGTTTAAGATTATATGTAGATCTTTTATGATACAGGATGATTAATATTTATTACTGCTGTCAGTAATTTTTATAACCTAATGAGTTATGTTTAAACAACGTGCCGTTGTTACGTTCATTTAGAATTCAAGTAGGTAATAGACACAACATATACTAAATAATGACTAAAAATGTATATTTTTTCTTTTTTAATTATCTTTCAGAGAAAAATAAGCTTATCCTGGTTTCCGCAAACAAGACATTCTGACACCTCAAGTAATTCAAAGGTTATGTACTTAGTGTAAACTTTTACAGACATTCGTAAAACTATGCACATGAAACTTGGTTTTAGTGCAAAATCGCTATGGTTGATGCAAGAAACAGACCCTCTTAGGTGTGTTTACAGACACCCCGCATACTATTATTGTGTTCAATCATAACATTTTTTATCGCATGCTTCAAATTTTTATTCAAAACTGGATAAAAATATATGGCATTTAACAGCAACAATTTAAGAGTTTGTTAGGGATTTTTTGAGAAAATGTTTTTATTATTTCCCGAAGAAGTAATCTAAAGATTTTTCCTGCAGATATAAATGAATCCCACTAGTTGAACCGTGTGATTCGACTGGGAAGAGGGGAATTAAAGGGCACAAGAAATGCTCTCAACCAAGATGGATAGGTTTGAATATTAATAGACAACACTATCTGCTCCTTTGTGGCGGGGACGGTGTTGTTTAACAATTTACTCTCTCTTGCTTTCTCACTGAAACACTTCGTTTTGTTTGCAACGATATGAAGATAATCATACTATCTTAGACACTCTACAACACTACTCGTAGTCGTTGAAAAATATCTCAGTATGTTTGTCATTGAATCTTTTTAATTTAATAAAACATTTTCTCCATTTTAATTTTTGTATTTTAATTATATTTCACTTTTTAGTGAAATTAAAAAATATAAATCCTCAACCAATTGTAAGCAGCTCTAAACATTCGACACAATTGCATGTCATTATATGCCAACACTGAACACATGTCATTTGCATGTACTACTGTGTTACATCTTGTTTAGGTCGTTTTATATTTTTATATACTGCATTAACAGTTTAAATAAAATTGAATACCACAAAACTGGATATGCAGTTTGTGCACAAAAGATTTAATATGAAAATTACGCTGTAAGAACAATTTTAACGCCCTGAATCCAGCATTATAATTATGAATTAAACTGTCATGAAGTTTCCTAACCAGTGATTTATTAAAATGATACCGCGCGAAAACGGTTTCCAGGCAACCAGACGTCCGTCTCTTTGTGGCTTGCTGATATCACTATTTTACAACAATCGTTCATTGCAGCAACACCAGAACTTTTACTTTTATAAATTTCCATCAAATCGAGGATTAAACAGTCTTTTCAGAATGAAATGAAAAACTGGTGTGGAAACCCGTAGCAAGGAATTTTAAAGGAGAGGAAATAGTTTCAAGAACGCGTTAGTCTGTGTTAATTTATATCAATATTTTTTAATTTGGCTTAACTAAGTAGCCTTTATAAACTTCAGATTGCTAATAAGGATTTATCAATAATGTCAAAACATTTAGTCTACTAGCACCAGTTTTTACCTAGGACATCCCCCTTTCAAGAAATTTATTTTAATTTCTTAAATTAGGCTAGAGAAACTTTTTTTCAATTCTACACTTCATCCTGTTGTTGACAATCTCTAATTAATTTTTTCATAAAAATGAGTTGAAAGGTTGTATAATGTACAATCTGTCACAAAAACAAGCAATCATCTACCCTTTTCCTTTTGTTAAGTAAAACATCAAATTCACTATCCACTTATATCAAGAAGAGAAAGAACATTTTCCAATGTGACAATGATTTTTTAAGAGGGGTAAAATTGGAAAAGTTGATGAAGTTCGCAGGACGAGGAAAGAAAATGACCCGATTGACGGATAGCTATCGATGGCACTTACTGCTGATGTGTTGAGTTGAGTTAGCCCTTTAAAATCGTCAGCATTGACTTTTTAACTAAAATAAATCCCAACAGGTGTTTTTAGTAAGATAATGGATCACCCCATCCCAATATTCTTTTATGCTTTTATGCTTTTCACATCATATACTTTATTTGAAGACAAAACAATCTCTAGCCAAATGATTTATTTTTTAATTTATGATACAATATATTTTCAAATAAATTGTTTAAGTATATTTGTTCAAAGTTTGCATGCAGGTGAGTTTAGTAAGTTGGTGGCGCAGTTGGTAGCACACCGGGCTCTGGGTGCATATTGGCAATAATGTGAGTCCGAGGTTCGAGTTAGAGCACTATCAGTAACTTTTAACAATAGGCCTACCGCTAATTATTGTACTTCTGATTCTGTTATCAGGAGACTTAAACCCGAATTCCAGTATTTTGATTGATTGAAAGCTGTATTGGACAGACCATTGGCTGTAATTGGGTGGATTTGCGGACGTTGTTCTCTTCTATATATATAGAAGCCAAAACCCAATGACTGACTGACTGATCACAGTTTCTCAAAAACTATAAGGCTTAGAGCCATGAAACTTGGCACAAATATTCCTTACAGGTTCTAGATGCGTACTAAGAAAGAATTTTGCAATATTTTGTCTCTAAAGGCCTAAATATGGAATATTATAAAATACAATATGGCGGCCACTTTTGGCTTTCAAAGCTTAATTTCTCAAAAACCACAATACTTTGGGCCATAAAAGTTGGCAAAATTATTCTTTATAGGCTTGAGATGCGTAAAAAAGAAAGGTTTTAAAAATATTCTTTCTCAGACGGCTAAAATAGATTATTTGAAAAAATTCAAAATGGTGGCCCTTTTAGTTTTACCTAACTATGGATGGGAGTCCTGTAGAATATTTTTACAAAAACTAATCTACTAAAAGAATACAATTTAAAAATTTAACGAGAAAATTTTTGGGGAAATATGTTTTTGGCCAAGATATTTACCTCCTACTGTTTCTTGTTTTCGGTTTATTTTCAAAAACGTGCTAAATTCAGATTGATGTCAAGTCGAAAATCCATCCTTAGTGTCTTCTTTGTTTTATATTCTGGGTTATCCTTATTCTCTGTATTGGAAAATTGGAGGACATTAATTTATACCACTTGCTAATCATGAGGGAAACATGTTTAGAGGACGTTACACTTTCTCATTTTCATCTAGAGTGAAATTATCAGCTGCATCTTAAGGGTTTAATTGCACGCACATGACCCAAATAAATCAGTCCATTTGTTAATTATTCCTAAAAATTGCACATGGCATAATATAATTGAATTAAAATGAGCTCTTCCTTCAGCGGGCGAAGCTGCGGGTATATCTGCTAGTTATTCCATATTAGTTTAACTGTTTACAATTTACGAGCTGTTCTTGTTTCACAATGGTTTGGCGTACTACAGCGCGGCAGACACTTGATTTGGCTGCGTCGCTTCCTTCCACTTTTTATCCCTTCTGCAGCAAGTGCAACACCATTTCCAGCGTCTGCAGGGGTGCCCAAGTGGTGCAAGTTAAACTAAAAAGTCGGAGTTTTTAATAAAAACTTACATATATACGGGCTAGCCACTTAAAATATAAATGGACAAGTTTTTGCATATGACTTTTGATAGTGTAATTTGACTGCGTTTTTATTCCATATTAAAACTTCAATTTTCATATATCGAATTATTCCTCCTCCGAGCATTCTCGCCACTCGCGCGGTGTAAACTGATATCCTATCAGTCAAGTTCTCGTGAGAGTTTGTTTCAATCTCTAAACTTGGCTTTGTTGCTGGGAGGGACTGCAGCCCTCGCCTTGTCGGTTGTTGCTCCTCCGATCAGATAGCAAAACATTATTAGCGTTCTGCATTTAACTTCCTTGTGACTCTGCATTTAATAATCTAATAACCTAGCTCAAAATAAGATTAATTTACCACTTCAGTTATTTTCAGGCCGAAAACATAATTTGAAATGTTTGAGTTTAGTAGTAGTGATGATAATTTATTTTTCTGTCTGTTGACTGTCATATCTGGTTTGTTGTTAATTTCACGACTACATTTAATCTTTCTCTAAACTCGTTCATCGTGATAAATGGTTTCAACTCGTTCAAGTTGTCGTTAAACCACTAGATATTTTCTTATCAAAGATATAAATTGCAGCACAGTTAAAATAAAGAGAAAGCTTATTGGTTTGCAAATAACTCCCGTTGGGTTCATCAATTAACAGAGTAAGACGATTCAATTTACCCATAAAGTGTATAATTTACTGCTGAAGATAAAACTTGTCTATAAGTTAGTGTAAAGTCGACATTTCAAAATAAAACGACTATGAGATCGTACGAACCAAAATTATTTTTTAAATTATGTGATTATCAAATATTTATCATCATTGATCAACATTTCAGGATCCAAAATATAAATTACAAAACATTGCGAGAACATTCTTTTCAAATTCGGTTATTTTCAAATGGAAACAATAAACCAAGTTTCTTTATTTTATCTATCTAAGTTGATTGCATTTTAGTGAAGCGTTATGAATTGTTTGTATGAAAGCATTTTGATGTTATGCATTTTCTAATTGTAGTAAGATCGATAAAATAAACTCAAGAATTCATTTTGATTTGGTTTTTGTAGTTTTTAACTTTTATGTTATCTTTAGTAAAAAAAAAAAATCATAAGCAATCCTTTCTCGGAACTTCTGATAAAAAATAAATATCAGGTTTTATATTTATAGTCATCCTTTGCTTGTTAAACATTTAGTAATGCCAATTAAATTATGAGCAGTATTAATAAAAAAATTGATGGAAAAAACCCGTGAACTTTTCATAATCTAAGTGTTCATAAGGTATTCATAAGGTACATCGAAGAAAATTTCTAAAGGCATTCTTATCAGTAATGTAATTGGCGTTGGTTCAGCAGAGCCTCGGAGTTTGGTCCGAGTCCCAACAACTCCCTATGGGCACTTTCTGGTCAGAGTACGTATGATTTTAGGCTATCATGCTTCATCATCGGGCGCATCTTAAACCAAACTCAATACCGTAACTATTTGTTTTCAATTTTAGTCACGCCTGATCAAATTTATTATGTTCAGAGCTAAACATTACGTACCACTTATAGTTTGATTGTTTGGCGGTTGCATCCAATATCTTACAAGACAACACAACAAGCAACGAGATACTCGGCCCGGGCGAACTGGACTGCGGCTTCGCTAATGGAATTCCAGTTGTCTTCCAAACTCCAGTTGTAATTAGACCATTATTGCAGCACGACTGTAATGGAGATTTTTCTCGTTTGAATCAATGATTACTCAGGTACACAAGCAAATAACGAGTATTTTTCTTTTTGTTTCAATATCACTGACAACATATTGTCACACCAATTTCATTGACAATTTGACTGTCTTCAATATTATTGATCAAATCTAAAATGCTCCTCTGGCAGGTTTAGTGGAATCTCAATATGAGTAAATCTGAACAGAATTATTCAGTCTAACAAAATATTTGTGAAAAGAAAAAGGTTTAAACATTTAAAAATATAAATATAAGAAGCGTGGTCTATAAATTTTGTTCCCCCGCAGTACAGAATGAGGCTTTCAAATAGTAAAATTATGTTCCTCTACGTTTATTGTAGGGGGTTAAAATTATTTTCTTATTTTTTTAATTTGTCATTACTACAAATACTAAATATTTAGCAATAATGCATCTTGTGGATAATTACTCTCTTATATTTAGTAATATATTTCAAGGGAAAAAGCTGCATGAAGGGTGGTATCAGCATAAAAGAATTAATATCGGCGCAAGACATCCATCCGACGCAGGTGTGAATCGCATTATAAATACTTAAGCAGCAATGCATTAACTGAGAAGATTATACTCACTTTACATTGGCGCCTTTTAACAGACAATTTAATTTTTCGAGTCAGCACTTCATATTTAAAGTGAAATAATGTACGGATTAAGTTACAATATTTTACGTAATTTGACTTAAAAGTTTATCTATCAAAGAGTTTGAGCAATAATTATGTCTGTGTTTTAAGTCTTTTTTTATTTCTAATTTAATTTATAATAACGTTTAAAAAAATGAAAAAAAATTTGAAAATCCATCAAAATTGTCTAGAAATTTTTTTACAAAGGATTTTATTGAATTTTATGATTAGAAGTACAATGTATTTTGACCATTTGTAGTTTATTAATAAGATATACTAAAGAGATACAAATGTTATTGTATAAACAAAATCATTTGTTTCTTTTCTCTCTCAGCTAACTGCGTCTTTTGCAACAAACACAATTAACAAAACCTGACAATTATATTAAGTAACATCACAAAGAGGTACATTTATAAACGAAATACAAACTAGTTGTTTAAAGTAAACATTACGATGCAGGAGTCACTTATCATACAGTTTCTAGATTAACGAGAGCTCGGCATTCTGTGAAAGTAGTCTTATAGAAATTACTCGATTCGCACATTAGCTGAGTGTTCCACTACAATTCATATTTCAGTTCGTTTATGTGCCCCGCCTCAAAATGCAAGTCGACTTATCCCACCGAATGACTGTTCCATTAGGATTCACAGTTTAGTCTGTTTATGTGCCTAACCTCAAATGTAAGTTGACTTATTCCATCATGAGTGAAAGCAATGAGTTTTGATTAGCTCCGATGGAAATTTTGTTGTTGTAGATTATTGATCGCTTAAAGTAGTGTTTGTGTAACAATTGTATTTAACCCTTATATCGTATTTTACCTATTAAAATACGTATTGAATACGTAAAAAAGTAATGTTCTCTCTATTTTTTTCATTTACTTAGTGACGTTTTGTTGCTGGATTGGTTTACAAGGATGTCTTTAATGTACTTAAAATATGTTACTGATACTTTAAAAGTGTCTGAGGAAAGTATCAGCAAAGTGAAGAGGAAAGTAAGTGCAAAGTGCTGGCATTGGCAGGGGCCAGCAGCCAATGCTAACGCCCAACGGCAATGCGTTGTGTATCGATAGGTAGCTCAAGAGACGGCTGTGTTTGTACGTTCGTATACGGTACAACAAATAGCCTCGTAACTGCGAGTTCAGCAGGATCTCTCCACGGCGAGTCCCGCAGGACCGGAGCCTGAGCCAACACGGAGCCGTGAGCGGTGGCTGATCGACTTTGGCTTTTGAATGAGAAATTCCCCCGCGACGAATGTTGTTAAAAGTTCGGGTTACCGAATTGGAAAATTTTCAAATTCCATTTTAACTATATGTTTGAAAAACCCTGGCATTGCTTCTGCACTGTTTTACGTATCTGTCTAATATATTCAATTCCACGTTCATCTTTCAGTATGGAAACAATGTATTTAAAATGACATTTAAGTTGTACTGGCCGAATTACATTACAATCAGCTGATTATTTCATTAGCACACGCTACAGATATAGTAAACAAATAAACTTAGCAAAGATAATAAAATAACAATCTCTCATATGTCCTGCACTGAAAGGTGAACGTGGAACATTCGTTTACATTCGCCTGTTTGGATTGATAAGTGTTTACAACTGACTTTCATAAAATGACAAACATCGTTTATTTACATCGATGATGACAAACAAACAAATTCACAAGCTTTTACACTTATGGTATAAGAAGGATAACAGCTTAGCAACAATTCTGTCTAAGGAACATGCCAACCTTAGTCAGTAACAAGGCTACAAGATCGCGCCACTATCATTACGATCATCACACTCATCCTTCACTCATATTCAGGGTAACGTCCTCCATGAGGTACCTGTCTTATTAAAGTGATTAAGTGATTAAGCTTTAAACGATGTTGTAAGGTTGATTTGTTAGATATATTTTTATATCGCAGGTATTAGTAGAAGTTCGATATATCCTTTCGCTGGTGAGTAATTTTAATCTATCGCAGCTGAGTGTTCCTTTTATATTCGAACAAGATATTTAATTCTCATTTTTCTAGTTAAATAAAAATTCAAAACGTACAATGTTCAGTTTTACGAATAATTTATTCCTATTTCATTTTCTTATGAGCAGTCATGTACCTTGTTAGTGTAGGATAATGGGAAAAATCCTTAAAATGTTTTTCAATTTGAGGGCTTATATATAAACTTTACCTCTAATTTCTAAAGAAAAACTAGAAACTTGTTCTTACTCCGTATATGATAGTTAAATACTTAAAATTACGCTATTTTAAGTAATTTAAAGTATTTTAATGAAATAATTTAAATATTAAATTAAATCAAATTTAATATTTAAATATTTAATAATTTAAATATTAAATTTAATATTTTAATTTAAAGGATTTTAATGAAGTAAAAACATTTAAAAATTACATTATTTGGAAACGGTATTTTCTGGTTGTAAACAGAAAGTACATATAGACTTTGTGTTTTCAGTGTAATGAAAAGGTTTTATCGAAATATCGGGGGAAATACCAAACTGAGTTTCCCACGAACGTAAAATTCGATTATGTAATGTCTCTGCTCTAATAAAGCCAAAGCGCTCAGGTTTGGAGCTTCATTTATTGAATCCCGTTTTTTCGGAGTTCTTTTTAGCTGTAAAGGTTTAAGCCTTATTCAAATATAATTTATCTGACAATTGTATCATGAATGTAAGTAATTAGCGTGATTAAGTTTTTTGGATTCTTACAAGCTTTAACGTAAGGTTTCCTTGTATAAATGGAAACAGTAGTTTTCATCAATAGGAGCGAAAGTGGCTGGCTCTTTTTGGTACAAGGAGACACTTTTGCTCCGTGTGATAAACAACTATTTTCATCATTATGTATAAATAACATAATGATGAAAATAGTTTAATCGTTAAAAAATTAGACTACATAATTCTGAGATCATCCAAAATAGTCATCGTCATTTACACAACTGTTAGTTGTTTACAAACACAAGTTAAGAAATTGTTCAACCTTTCAAACGTAACATAAACAAATTTCGACATTAGAGTACGGCAAAATTTACCATATGTTTTTTCAGTACTCCTATTCGAAGTGATCCAAAAACGATAATTTTGCGTACGATTTAGAGAATTATAAGAGGCTGTTTTCCGGACAATATGATGAAAACAATATTTTCAGTTTTAAGAATTAATTGTGTATATTTTGTAAGGCTGGGAAAGGTTTGAAGTTATTTTTCATGGTATCTGACCCCAAAACCAAAATAATATTGAATAAAATTAACTAACTTTCATATCCTATACTCATATATGAACAATTTTATCTTGCGTGCTTGCTTGGTTGGTTGGTTGGTTGGTTGTTTGTTTGTTTGCACAATTACTGTATCTCAAGAACGGCTCCGAGGATTTTCTTCTAAGTCTGGAAATAAGTAATTTATGACTCAAAAGCGTATTTTATGCAGATTACTTGGCCAGAGATAATCTAATAGCGCAACAAAACGAATTTTAATGTTGTAAAAACTTTAACATTGGCCTTATGAGTTGCCATGATAGCAATGAAAATAAACAAAGAAAGTGTAAACAAATGAAGTAATCATAACAGCTGCTTGCAATCTACAGCCATCAAGGAAAAATGCAGTGAGTGGGATAAAGAGTTCATGGAGCAATTAAAAAGGTTTCTATTTATCAAATTTTATGACATTGAAGAATTTTATAGTAACTGGATGAACTGGTAAACATTAAACAATACCGAACAAGGCTCGGTCCACCAGGCACTTTATTAATAATTATGTAATAGTGACGAATTATTCTAATAATCCTTAAACATGTACGGATACCAGTGATCTGAGGCAACATTGAGCTGGTCCCCAGGCACTGAGGTTATGACCTTTATCACATCAGCTTAAGTGGCCCTCGTGGTGGGGCTGTTAGTCATTCGAGATATACGCCTATTCCACCTTTTTCAATTTATCGTCTTAAGGGAACAACATTATTTTATACGAAATTATTTGGATGAAAAAAATAATAATCCCTAACCTGGCGGGTTTTATATAATGATAAACTCGTTCAGAATAAAACTTTGCATATTTCTCTACGCAGTTTTGTCGCTGTCCATTAATTTGAAATCAAAACTCACCTCGTATAAATATGATAAGTAAAACCTATTCTCTTTTGATATTTTATGTTTTGATGGTAAAAAATATATTTTAATCAATATAATTTTTTTTTACTTGTGGTGTTTTTAGGGACTTAATGAAATAAAACTGACCAGCTTTTGAAAATAAGACTCGTCCATGCACGAGGACGTGTGGTTACTGCTTGCTTCGCCTGTCATATTAGCAAAACACTTTCGTATTAAGTAACGTAATGTTACCTGACGGACAGCCAAAATAACAACAATAGCCTTTTTTCATGAACAGATGCAAATGTGAGAACAAAATTAGACTTCAAACAGAAGTGTGGGTCGCTATTAAGGCAAACGAAGGCACCTTTGTATGTAACGGCCACATGGCTATCAAACATACAAAGCCAAACACCGGCCCCGCCACTGCTGTACGTTTGCCTTGGTAACTGGCAAACACCTCCCAGTCCTGCAATGCAAACTACAACACATTCAATGCTCCTGCTGTTTCTTACTACTTTTGGAATTGTGAAAAGAATACAGGATAAAAATAAAAAAGTATTTAAACACTAAAAATGTAAAGGCGTCCGTCGGTAAAAATACAGTATGACTAAGAGTGTACTTGTAAATATATATCAAGTAGGGTTTTAAGTGGGTGTTATGCGTATCGAAGCAAACATAAGTTATTGCATCGTAAGTACGGACATCCATTAAATCCACCAAATTGAGGATCCGTTAAATTCAAGGTACAAGTGGACTACATTTACTTGTTTTATTCATTTAAAGGGTTTCCAATAAGTGTTATAATACACTGAATACTACAAGAACAATACTTAATACAAACTTGACTAAAATATTTGAAAAAGAACACTTAGATTGATGATTGATTTATTTTTATTCAAGTTTTACTGAAATTGAGAACTAACACGATTTTAACCAATCAAACATCATTATTGACGTTTCATACCGAGTTATTAAAATGTGCTTTGTTTGAAAAAAACTTAAGACTAGTCCATAATGACAGTTTTTCCAAAGAAACTGAAAAACGACAGAGTAAACAAAATTTTCAAATCAGTAAAAGTAAAATATTTACACTTAATAGCTTTCAAACTTCCAAGCGACATTAAACAAAGTTGAAACACTAGCAGAAGGCGACTAACGTTGTTTACCTAAGCTTTCATCATCTACCCTTACTTTTACTAGTATAAATTTATTTTGCTAAATTAATTTTCTGATATAGTCCTTTTGAAGCGGTAAAGTTTTTAAACTCTTCAAACTCACCTTATTTATAAAAAAACATCAATAAGGACATGGACGTGTTCAGTCAATATTAAAATATAAACTTAACAAGGATTGAACTAGATAAAAGTGGTTATTTTTGTAGACTCAGCGTCATAAGCAATCCTGTTTTTTTTATTTAGTGTACAGCTGTTTCCCCCCTTTTCCTAAGGGTATCATCAGCACACTCGTACATTACCTTAAATTAATTACATTAATTTAAAATTATATTAATCGTATCATAGATTAAAGGGGCGAAACTGCTTTACACTAAATTAAAAACAACAGAATGGCTTATGACGGTGAGTCTACAAATTTGATTCAGCAGTTTCTTGATAGCCATTTCACTATTATAAAACTGGTAATGTTATAAAAAAATAAGCCTGTCTACTAACTAAAATTGATCATGAGGTAATTCGAAAAACGTCTAAAACAATTATACGTACATTAGTGTTTAAACCATTAATGATTTCGTAATGTTACCTTTAATTATCGAGGATGGCTGTCCCTCTCCATGAACTATAACTTAAATAGAGGTGAACACCTTTTTTTAGAGGTAACTGCGAAAACTGCATTTATGAACTATATCTACGTTCTCTCTATGAAAATTCCAAATAAATGGCATTAAAATGAAAATAAATTTATGATTTTAGACTTCAGAAAGGTTCTTTTTTATTATTTCCATTAACAAGATTGATTTTCCTACATCGGGTCTAAATTTTAATATTTAAAAACATAACAATAAAACGCGTTATAATTTCATGATTTCAATTGTGCCCCACAAATGCAAGTAGCATAAACAGCTGTTAGTAACAGTAAAATTACGTAAACATTTCTAAAGAGCATTTTTTTTTAAATTATTCATTTGATTTCATTATTCAATATGTTCAGGTTTACGTTTAATAATTTCCTTTTAAGCATATTCCGGACTTCCGTCCATATAGCTCTAGATCCAACTTTTGTGAAGGGGCAGTAAACGAATAAAGGTCCGAGAGATGGAGCTTTACACGGAATAACAGTTGACCATTAGTGTTTTTAGATGCTTCTCTTAGATATGTATGTCCGAAATTTTGTAATTTTGCGAGTGTTGGATGACCAACAATATTCTCATGATTAATGGTTTGAAAAGAATTATTTTAGGGAAAACAATATAATTATAGATGTATTTTGTTTAATTATTGACTTAACTGGAGAAGACGTTGGGAAACCGCATGTCTCTTTTCCCTCATCTTTCCCAAGTAGTTGATACCGAGAACTCGAAAGGATATCAAGCTATGGTGGGTTTCTTACTTAAACGATGATAATATATCACAAAAAGTAGATTGCAGGTACATAAGTATGAACATGTAAAATATTTTGCGTCTGCTATATTGCTGAACATTGGTCAATCAAATTCACAGATAACGAATATTAAGGACAGTGTTTGTCAAGAACGGGTTATTAAATCCGAGATTTTAGGCAAAAAATGCATCGCGGACATTAACAAATATTAGTGGAGACGGTTAAGGTTTATTAGGCGACAAACACTAAACATCATAGTATTTCTACTATGTAATAGTAGAAATACATTTTTATGTTACAATCCAACTATAGTTAATTTCTGTATTCTTAACTTTTTAGTAATTTAATGAAATTTATTCGAAGTGAAAAAGTTTTTTCCTCAATTCCCTTGGAGCTTTCTCGCTGAGCAGTCAGTCCAGATAACGTGATAAGACTTCCTGGGATATGGCCGAGCTATCCGCAAGGTTCCTGGGTTGAACATATAACATTTCCTGGGTTGACGGCCAACTGTGTGATTCTAGATGAACTGAACATTTAACTTGAAGAAAACACCAGTAACAATGTCGGCAAAACCCCGTATCCTGCATGCATAAGTAACACAGACTGAAACTTCAGCAGCAACAACAATATCATATGCAAGGACTGACCCAAAAAGTTCACTAAATATTAACGAATTTAGAAAAAAGTGTTCTCCATATACAAACACTTGACATCAAATTATATCGCTGAAAAATATTTTTAAGTCTTTACTGACTTTGGTCATTACAAAGTTTTTTTTCAAAATCGATTAAGCAAGGAACCAAATAATTTTATTAGTTTTCATTAAATTTAAATGGGAAAATGTAATTATTGAGGAAAAGTGGATTCTAAGCTTTTGTTTAAGTGAAGAAAGATTACTTTGGCTCCTAGAAATCTATTAAAAATAAGATTAGAGCCTTCTTGAAAGGGCGATATAAGAGGCTATCTTTAAAACTATCGTCTATGTTTACCTGTATTTTTCAAATGATATTAAGTATAAAACTGAGATTAATATTTTTTAATATGGAAAGCTTTATACTAAATCTGTATTTATTGTGACGATCGCGAAAACATAATAAAACTTGTTTTGGTTGCTTCTGCTGACAACAAAACTGAAATACTTTTGGTAAAGTGAAACGTGGCTACTAGTACAGTAGAGCGCCGATTATCCGAACGTCGGTCATCCGAACCGTCGGTTAACCGAACGCCTTAATAATTCATATTTTGAACATGATTCTCAAGCAATTCAAATATGCGCGCCAAAAAAAAAAATGCCAGGGCTAAAGCAAAAACAGATTTTGGACTTTTCCTCTAAATACCCATGTATTCTGATCGATTTCATAATAAAATTACATTAATTATTTTTGTTTATCATTTTTTAGCCTTTTTACCAGTAAGAATTACATATATAGTTTTTAAATTTTGTCTTTTCATGTTCGATTATCCGAATATTCAGTTATCCGAACACCCCTTGTCCCCAATTATTTCGGATAATCGGCGCTCTACTGTATCCTTCTTTTTTAAGAGCGAACCTTAAAGTATAACCAAAAATTCAATGTACTCTCCCAAAAAGATTTGTTGTAAAAATTATCACGATGTAATAGTTTTACCATTAATATTTTTTTCAACTGTTACCTAAGCAGGGTTAGTCACCGTAAAAATATAAAAAATCAGTAGAAAATGATTTTAATCATAAATAATGATTCGTTTCTGTGCAGAAGGATATAGTCACAATGACTCTGTGATAACAGTTCTTATCTGGCTGGGCAGTAATAATAAAAATATAACTTAGCCTACACAAAATTAGCGAAAAAATACCACTGTTAAAATTAATGAATAATTTTAATTATCATTGGTTTTTAAAAGACTTAAAAGTTAGAACTACTTAAAAATTAGTTTTATTAAAAAAGGAACCAGTTCAGTTTTCAGTTACACAAGATAATCCAAGCTGTTAAGTGATATGGTATTATCAAGGCCTATCTCCATCAACCAGACAGCGACAACCTTCTTACGTACATTCAACAACTCTCGTAAGTCTCTAATTTATGGAGGAACTTGACGCAACTAAAGTTTATCATGTAAAAAGAGTTGTATTCACCAAGATAAATTAAAAAATATTGGAACCTGTAAGATAAAATCACAACTGAATTAATCAATAACGGTTTATTCAGCATAGTCTGTCATTGTAACAACTATTACCTCAGCATAGGCAGTCAGTGTAACTACTGTTACATCAGCATAGGCTGTCACTGCAACAACATTGATCGTCTATCGTAAGAGATGGCTACTGAGTGTAACTGCTGTTACCTCAACATAGTCTGTCACTGTAACGGTTGTTACCTCAGTCAGTATAGTCTGTCACTCTTACGGTTGTTACCTCAGCATAGTCTGTCACTGTAACAACTGTTACCTCAGCACTGTATGTCACTTTAACAACTTATACGTCAGTAGAGTTAGTCTTTGCAAAAAATCGATCGCCTATCGTAATAAGGTGGATAGTGGGTGTAACATATGTTATCTCACTCGAGTCAGTCATTGCAACGGCTATTACCTCAGCATAGTCAGTAGATATAACAACACCGATAACCTATCGTAATGGGGCGGCTGCAACCACTACCTATCGTAGTAGGTGTAATAATGTTACCTCAATGCAGTAAGTCACTGTGACAACTGTTACCTCAGCATAGTCAGTAGATGTAACAACATCGATCACCGATCGTAATGTGGTGACTGCAACCACTACAAATCACAGTGGGTGTAACAACTGTTACCTCACCAGAGTAAGTCACTGTAACAACTATTACCTCAGCATAGTCAGTAGATGCAACAATACCGGTGATCTATCGTAACGGGGCGGCTGCAACCACTACCTATCGTAGTAGGTGTAACAATGTTACCTCAATGCAGTAAGTCACTGTAACAACTGTTACCACTGCATAGTCAGTAGATGTAACGACACCGATCACCTATCGTAATGGGGTGGCTGCAACCACTACCTACCGTAGTAGTTGTAACAACTGTTACCACACCAGAGTAAGTCACTGTAACAACTGTTACATCAGCATAACAACACCGATTCAGATGCAACAACATTTATCAACTATCGACAGCCCCGGGCGGACGGGAGTGACGGCCAGATTGGGAACGTCGCCTGCAGCCATCAGCCCCTGTCATTATCGCTCTGCTTATCGCCCACAGTCGCTGTCAGCTTCTACCACTCCCGGCCAATCGGATCCTTTTGGTTTGTACACATTTTTTACGTTTTATCAATTGATTGCTTCAACAATCCGACTAATAATAAATAATTATTATTCAGGACCAAACGCTTTGAGAAATACGGGGAGCTACCTTGAATAGGACTACACATCAAAAAGATCCTGAACATCACTTGATTTTCAAACTCAAGTTTAAGTTCAAGCTCCAGGCATAGAGGCCTTTCCTCTGTATAATATATAAACAGGCATCTAACATTTTTCTATTTTACTTTACAATCTGTCTTGAATGCCGGATACCTCAAACTCAAGTATTAAGAAACGTTACCATTACCGTTATTACTATAACCATTGTTTACACCCAATGTTTATGTTAATGCTTGATTGCCGGCGAATGCTTGACTGAAATCGACGAATGCATCACTGGGGCTGTGGGGAACGTAAGCTTTGGGCGTGTTCCTCAGAGCTTTGAAAACGAGAACTTTTATTGCGACATAAAACTCAGACTGAATTACTCGGGCTGCATTTACGTGATACATCGTTGCGGTTTCTGTTTCGGAAGGAACATTAAAGCTATTCGCTACATCGGTAGCTATGTTTATACAGGGATAAGACAGAAGAAATATAATTGTATTGATTTTAATCTTAACAAGTAACTAAAATTTGTATACTGATATTTGACATGAGTTTCCTTAGGTATGTTGAGGATAGTGTAATAGGCTCTCGAAATTAAAAAGGCAGTTTTGAATTCCCTACAATAGCTTCTGGATTACAAACAGTTATCTGTGCAGGATACAAAACAAAATATCATTCGGTAAAATAATAAATAATAAACACACAATAATAATAAAAATAAAAATATTCATAAATACAAAAAGTTGTTGGAATCTCAAGGGTGATCGCCTTTATCAAAACAAGAATAATATTCCAGACCTCTACAGAAGTATATATTTAGAAAAGTTTTATCAAAATGTATATAATTTTTAAATTATAATTTCAACAGCAAAGTGTTTTAAAAAACTTGTGAGAAATTTGCTGGTAATAATGAATATAAGAGTTTTTAATAGATCACAGATAACAAATTAACAACAAAGAATGAAAATAACGGCGAAAATGGATTAGTTACAAAGAATCATAATAACAATGAAGTTCTCTAAACATTCATTTTCATTTTGCTTATTAAATTTACTTATTTTCACTTTCGCACAATCTTCGCACATTTAGCACAATCTTAAAACTTACTATGTCTATGTGCGGGTGTTTTTCAACTATGTATTATATTTTAAATTTAAAATGCATACTGACATTTTCATTTTTTTTAAATTCTTTATTAGTTTTATTCATGTTAAATTGTATACATTAAGAACTATTTTATATTGTTAACCTCGAATTAAAATAGTGATAATGTTTTATATAAAAAAATCCAAAGGTCAATTACTTTAAGACCGAATGGTAAGGCAAGATTTCAGAGGTGTAAGAGGGACACAAGGGAATTCGATTAACAAAACCGCCTCCCAGAAATCCCAGCCTCTCGCCCGGGGGCCGGGGTCGCAAATTGAGACTAACTGATTCCAAATTGCTTCCCCTCACTTCCTAAATTCGACGTGCAATCGTAAAGGTTAAATTATTTGGAAATTAGTTAATTTTCAAATTAAAATTCATATTGTTTTTTAAAACATTATATATAGTGATGAATATCTTAGTTGTATGGTAACTTATATGGTTGTATTTCGTATAGGAAGCGAACGCCTCTAAAAAGATACTGTAATATATCTAAAACCTAAAAATATAAATTTAGTTTTTTTTACAAAGTCATCGCGTTTTGATTGCCAGACAAATAACATTTAATGGGTACAACACATACAGGGTGCATCCGAAATACACCAAAAACACTTTGGGATATTGTTTTTGAAGTCAAAACAAACAAAAATTGTCATTTGAGTATACAGCCTATCTCGCTCCGTCTTTTGTCTGACGGTCTGAACGTATTTTTTACACGACTGATCATAACTTTAAAACTACTAGAGGTTCCAATTTCAAACTCGGTACACATATGTTGGCTCGGTACACATATGTTGTTTAAGAAATATATACAGAGTGTATCAGAAATACACCGAAAAACATTTTCATATAAGTATATGAAAAGTATTCGGAGCTATGCTTGCTCCGAATTCCGTCTGTCGGTCTGAACATATTTTTTACATGATTGATCATAAATTTAAAACTAATAAAAGTATCATTTTCAAACTCGGTACACAAATGTTGGCTAGTAGGATCTATCTTTTTGCGGAGTATCACGTTTTTACTTGGTACCATTTCGAAATGGCGGTCGTATTTTTATTTTTGAAAGCTAAATGAATCAGGAACTATACAATATTATAAAAAAAATCAAAAGCCATAAAAGATGCAAAATTTAATTTTTTTTTTCAAGGAAATGTACAATTGTAATAGGGTCACAAAATGAATAACGGAGGAAATTTTTTTTTTAAGTTTCAACCGTAAATTTGGGCAAAAAATAAATAAAAATTAAATTTTCTCTGTTATTAGTGTTATGATTCTATTAAAATTGTACATTTCCCATAAAGAAAATTAAATTTTGGTTTTTTTGTCTTTTGTTATTTTTATTATATTTCGTAGTTCCTGTTTTATTAAGATTTTAAAAATAAAAACGGCCGCCATTTTGAAATGGTATCAAGTAGAAACGTGATACCATTGACAATACACCTGTAGAATATATATAATCAATGGTGATACTCCGCAAAAAGATAGATCCTACTAGCCAACATTTGTGTACCGAGTTTGAAAATGATACTTTTATTAATTTTAAAGTTATGATCAATCATGTAAAAAATATGTTCAGACCGACAGACGGAATTCGGAGCAAGCATAGCTGTATACTTATATGAAAATGTTTTTCGGTGTATTTCTGATACACTCTGTATATATTTCTTAAACATAAGTTAGCTGCTCTATAAAGTTCACCTTTTTCTCAAAATTTCTAGAAACAAACTCTAATGGAATAATGGAATAATATAAATGATTTGTCTCACGTATAATTGCAACAGACTATACATTTTATTATTTCAATTCATACACCCAAATCATCAATATCTAACACTCACACACAAATGCACTTTCAAATGTTACAGCGGAAACGTTCCTGTTCATTTTTGCGCTTACACGTTGCTTTCAATCTTATCAGCACTAAACGGGATTACTTAATTTGTAATAAATTAAAAGTAATATTGCCAGTTAATCAATGCTGAGAGCGCGACCTGCCGGCCGGCGGCGACCGACCCTCGGCTGATTGATGTGTTGAGTTTGCACTTTTCGATCACCGATGAGCCTTTTTATTTTTAACTGAAATTAAACCCTTCATTATTGATATTGCAATGCTCAGTGGAAATAAAAAAACATACACAAAAACGTTCCTCATTATTTGGGTTGGAGTGAGAACTGTTACGGAAGAAAATTGCTATATTCTGTCATTTACCCTTAAAAAACAGAATGCGTAAAATTTGACAGATTGCCTTCATAACGAAACTTTTTAGAAAACATTGAATGGTTGATATAGGCCAACCAACCAAAAAAGTTTATGGTTTTTTTTATTGACGAGATTCTCTGAGAAACCAAAAAGTGTTAGATTTTCTATAGCAAGCCAAGCTCTAGGCAACAGTTTGTACAAAAAAAATTAAAAATTGGATTCACGAGAGAATTCTTTTAACTCAGCATATTTTCAAATGCAAACCTTAGGCAAACTTCCTTTATTGCATTCCTAATAACTTACTTAACTCCACCTTCAGGTTTTTCTTAAAGAGTAATAATCGGTTGTAAAATTAAAATTTAGCTTGTTTATGACCCCTTTTAAATTTCTGATATCATAACAAAAATTAAGCTTTTGTAGGCATAAATTAATTTTCCGAATCTCCATACACAATATATTTTCCATTTAATATCTTTGAATAATTTTGTAAATTCGTTATGATGAATATAAAAAAACTTCCCCTTCGAAAAATAATACTTGTCTTGGCTAAATTAACTAGCAAAGAACAATACTATTTTGTAAACACAATATTTTAATAAAAATCTTACTCACCAAATATGCTAAATGCTCCAGTTTTTTGTACCTGAAAACAAAAGAATTCCTGTAAAATTGGCATTATTTAGGAAATTTTGCGTATTATTGGTTTAATAAATCATGACTTTCATTTCATCGTTGTGGGCTTTACCTAAAAATGAGTAGGCCTAATTATAAAATAAAATGATGCTCCCAAAATCCCAAAGAGCCTTGAGATAGACAACGCTCAACGCGTGACATGGACCCTTGCGATTTAAAGATATGTATGCTTTCCTTTGAATCTTGGTTCATAACATTAAGAATAAGAAGATCAAGCAGAAGGTTTATTAAAGGGTGAGATTATAAAAGGTATATAATGTAAAATTCTTACAATTGCATTTTTTACGAAAAAACATGGTGAATTGCGTTCATACGAGACGAGTAGTTTGGGAGAGGACAGCGAGCCAATGTATTGTATGTATACTTTTCCTAGTAATCCTGTTTTAAGCATGATTCAAGGTTGCAGTAGTTGCATTATACTGTATTGTTAGCCTCAGAACCACAGAGGTTCCCAGGTTCGTGGTAATGCAGCGCATCGCCACGAAACACATTTCCCAAGTGTCAGTTTATGACGGAGACATAAACCTAGTAGCAGAGCATTCCCGCACCCAGCCTCCAGTATAACCCCTCCCCCCTTTGCTCGTGGCGGTGTGTCACACCGGATAATGACCTGTTTTATTTAAAACTATATCGTTATAAGCAATTTGATAATGTCACGTTACAGGCATGAAGACCCTTAAGTCAATTACCTACGGCTTCGGTAGCACACAGAAGAGGAAGATGTAGTTTTGATCCGACTCCGGTCGTAGGGCTATTTTAATAATATTTGAAATTTGTTACATCCCATTCAAAATGTGTGTAAAAGAACACGCGATGAGCATGGCTTGCTTAAAAAGAATTAAAGATCTCTTCATTGGGCAACCAAGAAGTATTAACTTTAAAAATCTAGGAAGTATTAAAATTAAAAGTATACTGGAAGTTTTTCTGTACCTTTGTCGACCCATTTACAATCTGTGTAAAAGGACACGTGATGTGCATGGCTTGATTTAAAAAAAAATTAAAGATCTGTTCATTGGACAACCAAGAAGTATTAACTTTAAAAATCTAGAAAGTATTAAAAGTATACTGGAAGCTTTGCCACACCTTTGTCGCTACGGAAATGACGGGTGCGAAAAGCAGTGAGACCACGTGACGATCATGAACACTTCTGTGTCTACAGACCGACTGACTGCTTGTTGGTAGGAAGGTGAGGTGAGGTGTGGTGCTTGTTGGTAGGAAGGTGAGGTGAGGTGTGGTGCTTGTTGGTAGGAAGGTGAGGTGAGGTGTGGTGCTTGTTGGCAGGAAGGTGAGGTGAGGTGTGGTGCTTGTTGGTAGGAAGGTGAGGTGAGGTGTGGTGCTTGTTGGTAGGAAGGTGAGGTGAGGTGTGGTGCTTGTTGGTAGGAAGGTGAGGTGAGGTGTGGTGCTTGTTGGTAGGAAGGTGAGGTGAGGTGTGGTGCTTGTTGGTAGGAAGGTGAGGTGAGGTGTGGTGCTTGTTGGTAGGAAGGTGAGGTGAGGTGTGGTGCTTGTTGGTAGGAAGGTGAGGTGAGGTGTGGTGCTTGTTGGCAGGAAGGTGAGGTGAGGTGTGGTGCTTGTTGGCAGGAAGGTGAGGTGAGGTGTGGTGCTTGTTGGCAGGAAGGTGAGGTGAGGTGTGGTGCTTGTTGGCAGGAAGGTGAGGTGAGGTGTGGTGCTTGTTGGCAGGAAGGTGAGGTGAGGTGTGGTGCTTGTTGGTAGGAAGGTGAGGTGAGGTGTGGTGCTTGTTGGTAGGAAGGTGAGGTGAGGTGTGGTGCTTGTTGGTAGGAAGGTGAGGTGAGGTGTGGTGCTTGTTGGCAGGAAGGTGAGGTGAGGTGTGGTGCTTGTTGGCAGGAAGGTGAGGTGAGGTGTGGTGCTTGTTGGTAGGAAGGTGAGGTGAGGTGTGGTGCTTGTTGGCAGGAAGGTGAGGTGAGGTGTGGTGCTTGTTGGTAGGAAGGTGAGGTGAGGTGTGGTGCTTGTTGGTAGGAAGGTGAGGTGAGGTGTGGTGCTTGTTGGTAGGAAGGTGAGGTGAGGTGTGGTGCTTGTTGGTAGGAAGGTGAGGTGAGGTGTGGTGCTTGTTGGTAGGAAGGTGAGGTGAGGTGTGGTGCTTGTTGGCAGGAAGGTGAGGTGAGGTGTGGTGCTTGTTGGTAGGAAGGTGAGGTGAGGTGTGGTGCTTGTTGGCAGGAAGGTGAGGTGAGGTGTGGTGCTTGTTGGCAGGAAGGTGAGGTGAGGTGTGGTGCTTGTTGGTAGGAAGGTGAGGTGAGGTGTGGTGCTTGTTGGTAGGAAGGTGAGGTGAGGTGTGGTGCTTGTTGGTAGGAAGGTGAGGTGAGGTGTGGTGCTTGTTGGTAGGAAGGTGAGGTGAGGTGTGGTGCTTGTTGGTAGGAAGGTGAGGTGAGGTGTGGTGCTTGTTGGTAGGAAGGTGAGGTGAGGTGTGGTGCTTGTTGGTAGGAAGGTGAGGTGAGGTGTGGTGCTTGTTGGTAGGAAGGTGAGGTGAGGTGTGGTGCTTGTTGGTAGGAAGGTGAGGTGAGGTGTGGTGCTTGTTGGCAGGAAGGTGAGGTGAGGTGTGGTGCTTGTTGGTAGGAAGGTGAGGTGAGGTGTGGTGCTTGTTGGTAGGAAGGTGAGGTGAGGTGTGGTGCTTGTTGGCAGGAAGGTGAGGTGAGGTGTGGTGCTTGTTGGCAGGAAGGTGAGGTGAGGTGTGGTGCTTGTTGGTAGGAAGGTGAGGTGAGGTGTGGTGCTTGTTGGTAGGAAGGTGAGGTGAGGTGTGGTGCTTGTTGGTAGGAAAGTGAGGTGAGGTGTGGTGCTTGTTGGCAGGAAGGTGAGGTGAGGTGTGGTGCTTGTTGGTAGGAAGGTGAGGTGAGGTGTGGTGCTTGTTGGCAGGAAGGTGAGGTGAGGTGTGGTGCTTGTTGGTAGGAAGGTGAGGTGAGGTGTGGTGCTTGTTGGTAGGAAGGTGAGGTGAGGTGTGGTGCTTGTTGGTAGGAAGGTGAGGTGAGGTGTGGTGCTTGTTGGCAGGAAGGTGAGGTGAGGTGTGGTGCTTGTTGGTAGGAAGGTGAGGTGAGGTGTGGTGCTTGTTGGCAGGAAGGTGAGGTGAGGTGTGGTGCTTGTTGGCAGGAAGGTGAGGTGAGGTGTGGTGCTTGTTGGTAGGAAGGTGAGGTGAGGTGTGGTGCTTGTTGGTAGGAAGGTGAGGTGAGGTGTGGTGCTTGTTGGTAGGAAGGTGAGGTGAGGTGTGGTGCTTGTTGGTAGGAAGGTGAGGTGAGGTGTGGTGCTTGTTGGTAGGAAGGTGAGGTGAGGTGTGGTGCTTGTTGGTAGGAAGGTGAGGTGAGGTGTGGTGCTTGTTGGTAGGAAGGTGAGGTGAGGTGTGGTGCTTGTTGGTAGGAAGGTGAGGTGAGGTGTGGTGCTTGTTGGTAGGAAGGTGAGGTGAGGTGTGGTGCTTGTTGGTAGGAAGGTGAGGTGAGGTGTGGTGCTTGTTGGCAGGAAGGTGAGGTGAGGTGTGGTGCTTGTTGGCAGGAAGGTGAGGTGAGGTGTGGTGCTTGTTGGCAGGAAGGTGAGGTGAGGTGTGGTGCTTGTTGGCAGGAAGGTGAGGTGAGGTGTGGTGCTTGTTGGCAGGAAGGTGAGGTGAGGTGTTGTGCTTGTTGGCAGGAAGGTGAGGTGAGGTGTGGTGCTTGTTGGCAGGAAGGTGAGGTGAGGTGTGGTGCTTGTTGGCAGGAAGGTGAGGTGAGGTGTGGTGCTTGTTGGCAGGAAGGTGAGGTGAGGTGTGGTGCTTGTTGGCAGGAAGGTGAGGTGAGGTGTGGTGCTTGTTGGTAGGAAGGTGAGGTGAGGTGTGGTGCTTGTTGGTAGGAAGGTGAGGTGAGGTGTGGTGCTTGTTGGTAGGAAGGTGAGGTGAGGTGTGGTGCTTGTTGGTAGGAAGGTTCAGAGAGAGTACACTCAAACTGCTAATGGAACATTTCAAGAAACATACTATTGGTCTTTAGAGGAATTACTCAGCATTGCATGCTAGGCATGTCTCCCGAGGGGTATTGTGCAGCCTACGAAAGGAAATAATCATTAGGATGGGGAAGGTATGATAAGGCTAGTCAGCCTTGTCCCTAAAGGAAGAGAGAAACATCTCTGCGGGAGAAAAAGAACCCTCACAAAAGGACCGCTACCTTGGAGCTCTCCTTGTTGTGAAGAGTCCCATCTAGGTCGCAGACTAGCAGACGCTTAGGAGTTTGTCCAATAATGGTCCCTCTCCCCTCTCAGATGGACATGCCAGGATGATCCACACCTTTCTCCAGGATCTGAACCTCACTGGATACCCAAGCTCAGCCGGGAATCAAAGTTACCCGGGAGACAAGGAGGAACCAAGGTGGACAGGGTCAAAAACACCATCCTACAGCCTTTTGATTGTAGACACACGACTTGCCATAATATCAATATCGACCTTAGTTACATTAAAAAGAAACATAATAACAATATCACAATGCCATAACAACAATATCGACTGTAATTTTGTATGACAACTAATTTTGACTAATTTGTTACAGTGACCCAGAAAAAATAATTTTTTTCTACATCATTCTTAGCTATACGGATTGGAAAATTTGAGCTATGTTATCGTGCTCAAGTTACAATTGAAAATGACGAATTAAATTACACTTACTAACTGAAAACATCGGACCAAAGTGTGTTTAAGGATATGATATGAAAATTCCCTTGCTGGGCTACGACGATTTATTGATGAACAACCCTCTGAAATTTGAAGTTTAATTTTTCACAGAATAACCTGAGTAACTTTCAAGCCAGGATTAAACCTAGAAACCTTACGTTTCGATGTACACAGAAAATAAATACAGATTTTGTATTATATTTTTTTAAGCAAATATTGTCATTTTTTCATATTGAATTCTAACTTGAATGCATTATTTTACAGAAATACGCCAATTTTGGTGTAATTGTTTGGTTGACACTTAATTAATAATAATAACGAAAAATATTATTTCAGGAATATCCGAGGCACAAATTTGCCCACTTGCTCAGCGTTGACATTCAATGGTCACCATATAATTTTACTATCTAAATAGAATCTACTGTCATGACGCTTGTTTGGAACTTATTAAGTGAAATTATATTTACTAAACAGACGCAACAGATAAATACTAGGCACAGTAGGCCTTTTAATTTCACCTGGAATGAAACATTCCTCAGCATTAAAAATAATTGATAGTGTAGTTTATAAGTTTTAAATACTTTATATTAGTGAGACATGTAAGAGACTCCGTAGCGCATTCAGCAATGCGCGGGCCTTCAGAGGCACGGTAGCGACGCGGCGACGTCGTGAGTTTAAGTGTTTGAGCATATCCCGAGTGTCCAGCGTATAGTTTACCCATAGCCAACTTTTTATGTCTGTCAGTAAACTTCTTTTGGGAAATCGCCCTAGTTTTTTATGCTGCTTTTAGGTGTGCATTTGAATTTGTGAAATTTCTCGGCATTTCCCCAATGGGGCGGACAACTTACTTGAACCTCATTCCATGTTTTTAACTGATTCAAACTCAGCTACAGCAGCAGCAACATTCTCAGAAGCCACTCTCCGTATTTGACTTTTATGTTTGACTTATGAATTATGTTCTCAGACTTATGCTCTGCGTTTAACATTTAAAAGTAAAGTATGTTTTCGTTGTACCGCTGCAAAAAAGCAGTTTTCATCACATTTGTCGCGGGCTCAAGAAGCTCTTTTCCCCAAAGGGAGTGAGAGAGTCAGCTGTTTGATTTTACAGTAGTAAAACTAAAAACGATTATACGTCAGCCTCGTTGATGACATTCGATTGCTTTTAAAGCGGTAATCGATTAATACGATTGATTGTATTTTGATTGTTGCCGCGCTGTCGGTCAATAAACTCGCTAATTTTACAGTACAAATTGATAATTCAAAAGGTTTAATACACCAATGATTGATTATTGTCAGTCGAAACTAACATTTCACAAACCAAACAATCAGCTCATTGTTTTAAGAACAAGATAAAAGTCTTTTTTGAGAAAAATCGCTTGAATGTACACAAGTTTTAAACCTTTGCATTTTAAGTAGTTTGCAATATATTGAGTGGTAGAACGGAAAAAAGCGTCACTTTTGACCCTAATAATGAAATATATACTTTTCTTCCATTTATGTCTAAAGTGGACTCAGCGTTATTAATGCATTTCTTGAGTAGGTAAACCGTCCACTCTTACCATTATTTAAATCAATATTTCATTCATAAGTAATTATTTTGAAAATTATCTCCTTAATTTACTTTTTTCATATTTACAGTTTTAATGTTTGATTTAAAGAGGGTCTTTAAAGATTATAAACCTTCAATAATCGCAAATATCAACTTTATGCGATGTCGTTTACAAGTAATCACACGCTGAAATCACAGTTTTACTCCGTCTTTTATCGTCTTCATAAAAAGAGTCAATGAGATGAAAAAATAAATACTACGAATATGCTCTTGGGCGCGTTTTGCTCCCAACAACTGAGTCCTGAGCCTGACATGAGAGTATTACTTTTGTGGTTTCCCATTCTCACAAAATATAACTGTCAATTTTCCTTTTCTTGTTATAATAAAATACGCTTGATTGTAGATTATAATCTATTTCAAATAATTACACTGCAGAATAGTTTTAAATGGTAAACTGATTTTAATTTTATTTGATTTTTCATTCAGGCATTTCCCCATGTGTTCAATTTACTATATTTTTCGCCCCCTCACAGGAACGGCTCAAAAGGGGTAAAAAAATAGCAGGATATAACCTAGGTTTCATTTTTAATTTTTTTCTTTCTTTCATTCTTTTTTAGACAGGTACCTCATGGAGGGACGTTACCCTGAATATGAGTGAAGTTAGTATGAGTGTGATGATCGTGATGATAGTGGCGCGATCTTGCAGCCTTGTTACTGACTAAGGTTGGCATGTTCCTTAGACAGGACTGTTAATTAATAGCCCAACAACTAATGGAAGCTGGCTCCAGAAACAACCCTTCAAAAAGCTACTCTCGGGATCGATCCGGCTACCTACAAGTTTGTAGGCGGGCACTATAACCACTACACCAACCAGCTATTTTAGTAGATGCAGTTTGATTAGTAGATGCAATAACGCATCTAAGTTCACGTCAAATGTATTTAAATATACTTCGAGTAACAGAAATGAATTTATGAGAATTCCTTTTATCTTGAGAACGGATCAATATTCTTTAACGAATCGCGGTATTGTTGAACAGATTTAAATTCTAGTTTGATATAATTCGTTACAAAACCACCTTACCTGTAGAAAATACCCGTTTCCAAAATGCCTGTTCGAATATGAAAGGCCATAGACTATGACCAGTAAAATTAAGTACCTAAAAATTAAACAAAATTTTATTGGGTGGAGTGGGACTGATTAGTGAGCAAACTTAAGAAAATATCAATTGTGGGACACTTAAAACGGACCGTGTTAATGGATTGTAAAAACCTTTATAATGCCGCCATTTTAGATAGAGCCCAGTTTGTATGATAAGACCTATAATAATTTGATATAAAATTTGACGCTGCTCTTTAATAATTCCCTATAATTCCTAGTTAGTCGTCCCCCTAATGAGATGAATAATTGAAAACCGCTTAATTTTGTTATATATGTTTATTAATACCCAAACTTTTATTGTTTTTATCTCTGATAGTTCAAAGATTTATCAGACCTTTCCGGAAGTTTAAAACTACACTGAACTGTGTTAAGGGTGGTGGAAAAATTGCCATTCAGCGAAGACTTTGAATTTTTGACATCAGAATCAATACCTCAACGAAACATGAACATAAAAAAATGACTAAACATAACGGCTTTCACCTTGACGGCCTAGGGCGGGCGAGGTATCCGACGGACTAATCCCATTGTGAATACTTTGGTAGCTTCGTATTAGCTGAGAGATAACACTCGCCTCGCATCAGACCCTTTAGCCTGAGACGTTCACTTTCTCACAGGCTGCTTAAGTAATGGCTTTAAGCTTGTAACGTAAGTATAAATTTAGCTGCTGATTTGAATCGCTGAAATATTACTCATAAGATTTTTATCTTGCTTGATTTGCATTAGAGTCTCTTCATCATAATATTAGTAGGCACCTATATGATTAGGTAAAGCTTATAATTGGATTTCCAAATCATATGATAAATGACATTAAACTTTAAAATTTCCAATTTTTCTTTATTTGAACCAAACTTTATACAGACATCCATCCAACATCAGAGCAATATTTTACATCGCACAATAATTTAACTCGTTAGTACCCTTATATTTATACGATAGTTCGGTTGGTCTTTCAGTCAAATTTTGACGCCGCAGCACCTTAGCCAACAGTGGAGTGGCATCCTATCGTAGTTAAGTCGTACTGTAAACTAGCCATGTTTACTACTAATAGCCGTTGCTTGAAGGAAATAGGTACTCTTATTTAGTAACATAATAAGTTCATCTCAAGAAACATTACTAGTTGGATCCACTTCTATAAGTTTAAGTATTTTTTTAGAAAACAGGCCAGTGTTGACGGGAAGTCGCCACCACCGCCATTAACACAATTACATCGCGTGACATTCCCAGACATTGTGGGAAGTCTTTTTCTTTGTCATTTGGGTGTCTTTAAATAGTCAAAGAAACTCTTACACCTGTTAATTATTCCCGATAAAATTGTATTAATCCAGTTTACATTTCCTGGTCGTTTTGAACATTTTATTCATTACAAATAAACTTGTAAATCCTGAAAATTGTTATAAAATTATGAATAATAAGAAAAACTAAATAGAAGGTCTCAATGTAGAGGCCTGTAGGCGACTGGGTTAGTCACGTGATCAAATATCCTGTTGCTATTTGTCTTTCGGTGTTTGGCTGACAAATGCCCATAGGGAGCGCGGAGTTTAAAGTTTGTGTTAACACAAGTCGCTTTTAGCTTGTCACAAAAGCATTTCTCTAGATATTTTGGAAAACTAATTGATTTGATTTATTATTTTTTACATTCTTACTTAGAAGTATAAATTCTTTCCTTGAATTCGGTAATGACTACTTTTCTCAGATTTCCTTCCCAATAACCTTATTTGGCATGAACCAATTACTGCAAAATAAATATAAATGGATCTGTGAGATTCTGTACATTTCGGGAATTTGAAAACGGAAATAAACCTTGAGAAGAACTTAATATAGAGGACATTAAAAAATAACTCTAGGAACGCCAAGGGTTGGATATTAAAAAATAAAGATACCTTAACGTTATTTTTGAACGACCTCGCATGTTTTTTAATCATGTTGTTTGATAAACACAAAAATCCTTAGATAGCTCATGATACAGGGTTCGGCAAAAGTCTGGAATATGTTAAATAACTTTTATATCTTTTTCCAGGAAGTAATGAAACTTTACAGTTGTGTATTTATTATGATTACAAATATTTTGGCGCATTTTCTTAGATTTTCGCACGATGAGGGGACGGCCCACGCTGGAAGTCTTGAAATTTTTAAATGTAAGCATACTCGAGTTGTACCTCATTTAAATGTCTTAATTAGTAGATCATAACAGCGCAAACCGCGCCACAAAAGGTTAATCCAATCAGAAGTTACAGCTACTCAAAGATTTTAATGTTGCCCTTTAAACTCTGAGCTAAAATTAAGAAAAAAAGCTTAATAATTACTAATAAAGCATTCGGAACGATGTAGTTGAGTTTTAGATACATTTATTACTCATTAATAAGGATAATTTGACGTATTGTAAAATCTACAATTAAATTACATTGTTTCGAGTGCTTTATCATCATATATTTAATTTGGTAAGGCGATTGTTTGCGTCAAAATTGTGGGCGTCTGGCAAGTCGTAGAAAGATGGGAAAGGGCTCAAATTAAAGGTCTCTATTATGTGATGGCGGGAAAAATAATGAAATTGCTTGAAATTCATCAGAAAACGAGAAATAACGTAAAATAGCTGCCATTAAAAAAGCATTGTGATCTAAACACGTCTGCATTGTTTACATAAAACATGTGATGCTGATTCTTGATTGAAAACCATGTGGTAGACTAGATATCAATGTAAGGTAGATTCAGTTTGCTATTAAGTTATTTTGTACTATAATAAATAAGGATTGTTAGAATTTTCCCTCATTAGGGGCTTTTAGCCCCTTCAAGCCACTAGTTAGTAATTAAATAAGTGTTTTCCTTACTTTTAGCTTATACTGTAGTTTAATGGCCAATATTAAAATCTTTGAGGAGCTGTAACTTCTGAGTGGATTAACTTTTTGAGACGGGGTTTGCGCTGTCATGATCTATTAATTAGGACCTTTAAAATGAGGTACAACTCGAGGTCTGTTTATTTTTAAGAATGTTTAAGAATGTCAGATTTCCAGCATGGGACGTCCCTTCGTTACGCGAAAAAATAATAAAACACGTGCAAATATTTCTATTTACGACTAATACACAACTGCAAAGTTTCATTGCATTGAGCAAAATAATATAGAAGCCATTTCGTATATTCCAAACTTTTGCTGAACCCTGTATAAGCAATAAGTTGAGATTTAGGAACTGTAACTAAACAATGTACGCGTACGATTCAGCTTTAAATAAAAACCATCTCATAACGTCGTCATTACAAAAAGTAACATTTAAAACTGAAATTCGCAATTTTAAAAATAAATAGTTTTATTATTTGTTGTTTAGGATAACAAGGTATGAGAAGTTCAATCCACGGAGGGAAAAGCTTTATGTTTATATAATTTTTTATATTATTATTAAAAATAAAAATATTTGTTTATATTATTATTAAAAATAAAAATATTTGTTTATATTATTATTAAAAATAAAAATATTTGTTTATATTATTATTAAAAATAAAAATATTTGTTTATATTATTATTAAAAATAAATATATTTTTTTAAATTATTATTAAAAATAAGAATATCATGTAGAAAATATTGTAATGCTACGTTAAACTTGTCTGTGTTAAATTGTCTTTTTTACACTCATAAGCATTCATTAACAAGATGGTGTGTTTCATGTTTGACCTGTGGCATTATCGTGTACTCCACAGACAGCATTTAGCACAGAAGCGTCGCAAGACACGAGAACAAGTGTACTTGTGTTTGCCAGCCCAAGTAGGCTCCACTTCATATCCACTTGAATCTCTAATTCCATCCCTTGGTGTGCACCTAGAGTTAGTAACAAACACCCCTTTATTTTACAGTCTAATGTACCAGGTGTCCTCAGTTTATTATCAAGTTTTAAAACGTCAATTAAACATTAGTAAAATATATAAAAAAGGAAAGGTAATGTTTATAGTTTTCCTAGGATGTCTAAAAATGGTCTGTGTGTGTCGCACATAACAATTTTATATTATATTTAATTTAACAGATTGTCAAGGTGTTTGATTTTGCATAATAGCAGGATGGTTTATAGACACAATAGCGATTTAAATGCGTTTTCAGCGCTCTCAAAGCTTTAAATCAGGGAAATAAACTTTGTCTTTCCCATAGCACCAGTGAATGAATCACAACGCGAGGTAAGGAGGACGATAGAGAAAGCAATTGATTTGAGAAAGACCATAATTTAAATTTAAATTTTTCTTACATTTTGAGCATGATTTACAAGAACTCAAGAAACTACGTAAAATAGATATTAAATGGTCGATCCTAAAACTTTAAGGAATGCTTTTCAATTGCACCTTTCAATCATTGGTGAATAACGGGAAATAAACCAGAAATAACGATTCCATTTCAGTTAATTATTAATGTCTGGTGATGGTAATTATTATTAATGTTTACATCGTAGTATATTAAAATTATATCAATTTTCTGTACAGTATTGATTCAGTACAAATGTTCCACATTATCCAGTGCGTGCATATTTTGGTACATGTACTCAAAGCCACCAATAAAACCTTAAATTGCTCTAACCGCCAAACAACAGCAATAAAACATAAACGTAGTTTGATCATTCGGTCCAGTAAAGCGTGTAGGACACTCCGTTTCTTAATGAAAAGAGGTTTTGCACCACTTCGAAGCTACAATGTGTTGTCATTCAAGAGTAAGCATACATTTCTTTTAGAATGTCTTTTTAACCCGGGAATCATATGTTTCTTTTAACGTGGACGTTATCGTCTGTTGCTCATTTTTATTTTAAAGAATGTTATCAACAGACTTTCTGGTCAGGTAGAAAGAAAGATTTTCATTAAAACCTGAAGTATCATTTTTGCGTCACCCGGTATTCTAGGTTTATTCTGTTTTAATCAGATAACAGCTAATGTTTATTTTTATTATAATTCCAAAATACAAATCTTCACATTATCATACTTTTTTCGTTATCTAAGTCACATTTAACTAACAAGAATTTCACGATGTAACACAAATAAACATGTAAAATAAAACAATCAACGTTCTGAAATTTGTAATTTCATAGGTGCTTTTAATTACACAGTTAAATTGGTGTGTTAATTTTGTTCTGTATAATATTGCTGAAGAGAAACAGCTCTAAGGACTCTCCATCAAGGAAATGAACTTCCATTAGAATACTGTATTAACTCATAATTAAACTATTGTTAACGTGTTTTATGTACCAATTAACTGATAGTGACATTGATTCTCTCTTCATCTCTTAATGACTTACCCTACATTCCCTTAAGATAGTTTAATTCCTTGGTAGCTAAACCCAGATGCTCCTTCTTTTATTTTAATTTCCTATTTTTGTTACTGGTCGAGTAAAAAAATACCCCCGTTGCAGCAGACCTGCATACTCAGCGAATTTCAAATGCAAAACAATATATTTCAATCCAACATAGCGAGATTCAACATGTTTTTGTAAGCTCCATAAGAATAACATAGGGAATGAGTAAGCAGGTTTGCTGCTACGGGTATATTAAAACTGGGTGGTTTTAATTAAGTATTTAGTTGATCTGAACTAGAAGAAGCCATTTACCAAGTTTTATCAATATATGTTGAGAAATAAGCGAGATATAGAATTTTCTTTATTTCCCATAAGGTTAACATTGGGACAACGTACTGTGTTTACCACTCTCAATATCTCGAAAACCAATGGACATAGAGCAGTGATTCAAAATACTAAATTGTTTGTTTTTTTGAGCTGAATTCAATAATGCTAGCAAAAATAGGATAATTTTAAATTTTCTATGTAAAAAACTCAAAAAACCCATTTTTGGGGGGTTTACCCCCCTTTACCCCCCCTTCCGGTGGTCCGATCGGGCTGGTTCACGAACTCGTCCGAGTGATTACCACTTTACACGTCTGTACCAAATTTCATTAAAATCGGACCATATTTACGGCCGCTATCGTGTTAACAGACATATATATATATATATATATATATATTCGAACGAATAGTGTTTTTTGCTTCTGGGGGCCCCAAAATGAAAAGTTAACATGGTCTCGGGGTTAGGTCTTAACATGAGACCTACGGTAATAGCTAATTCCTTTAAGGAAATTCGCTAAAAAGGAAATTACTGGTACTGCTAGTACTGCTGGTTCCTTGCAGTATTCTCCCTGTTTAAACGTCTTCGGTGATGACATTCATCGGATTCTTATCATTTTGGTACAAGCTTGATGTCCTTATATTCTTTTTCTTATGTTTTATTTTTGTAGGAGTTGAGGTTTCTTGGGTAAAGAGACCTGCAGAAGAATCCTCCGTAAATGTAGAAGCAACAGGGCTGAACTGTCCGCTGCCAGCCTCAGCTCTGGCCCTCCTGCTCTTGTTACTGCTTCAAACAAGACTTAAAAATGTATTCAGAGTTAGGATTATTTACTTAATACCAAACTATTACTTAAAGATGAAAAAGCTAATAAATGTGGGTTCTACTCTGTACGATGTCATTGATGGTAAAATAATCAAATTCTGTAGTTTTAAGATTCTAGTGAAAAAGTAAAAATCCCTAAGTTTGTGAATAAGATATAAGATTTTTTTACAAGATTGCATCTAGGTTGAATAAACTGATTGGGAAAAACCTTTTAACATAGTTCAAAGAACTCATTTAAGTCGTAATTTGAAGGCGCATCTACGGCGCAATGCGACCTCATTGATCGAGTTAGTAGATCACTACAAAAGCGACCATGACTTAAAAAAAGTCTGGGTTAAAAATTTGACCCTTCTGACATCATTGATTGTTTGGCATATTCTTTTGTATGGATTGATGATTTGAAAATATATATTAACAAGATCCGGGTTGGGACCGTTCCCGATCAAAAAGTCAAAAATGCCGCAGCGGTAAACACTGGAAGGGAACACTAAAATACGAAACAATATAAAGAGCAAATTTGGTTAATAGTTTTAATGATATAAAAACAAATGAATAAATGTATTTTGTCACTTGTATTATTACCGTGAAACATTACAAAACGAGAGGAGGATACAAGGATAACGAATTTATATCTTTATGAGTTAAGTATAATATATAACAATCATTATTCTACGCGCTAAGGAGGTAGTCTCATAAAAGTGTACGACAACTTATTCAAATAGCAAATTTATTTCTGTTATGTCGCATTGTCTTGTGTAATCCATCAAGTATATCTGAACTGTGCAAGACGAAAAATATCAACCGGAAGCATAAAAAAGAGGTGAAACCATTATTACATATCAGGAGAGTTTGCAAGCCCATTGTTCAGACCAACTCATGTATTAACTTGGCATCGACAGCACTTCTTTGTTCCGTATCTGTTTGCAGTTTGCTTACCCTAAATTACTGAATCAGTTATCGACTTCCTTATGAATTAAAATCAACTTCACTTAGTCAAACTCTCAACGCTTTTCCATGTGCGTTTGCTAAAAATACAGTGTCATAATGTAAAAAGTAATCCCAGCGGGCGAAAGTATATAGTTTATCTTTTTCGTTACAAGGAGTAAAGTGCGACATAACACACCTCGTAAAGAATAATACGTTATTTCTTGCTTCTCAGCAAACAACTATTTTACATTTTTGCAGTGTTTGTGCGTAAACTGACACTTAACGTGCAGATATAAAAACATGTTAAAACATATTATAGAGTCATTGTGTCTTAACCTTACACATAATGAAAT
The DNA here is from genome assembly GCA_035578135.1 of Flexamia atlantica. Classification (NCBI taxonomy): domain Eukaryota; kingdom Metazoa; phylum Arthropoda; class Insecta; order Hemiptera; family Cicadellidae; genus Flexamia; species Flexamia atlantica. Next base: position 56,693,334 of record JAQJVK010000006.1, read on the forward strand.
AGTAAAAAAACATCAAGGTTTGATAGAGTCTTCAAGTGGGCACGTCGTTCTCCAAAGACTAATCATAAAAGAACTGTCAAGTCGGATTTGATAGAATTTAAAACTTGAGTTTATTACGTAATAAAGCGGACTATTAACGCAAGCCATTTCCAACCACGTTTTTCATTTGAGGTAAGGTTTTAAAGCATTGTGTTCTACTGATAAGTCTTTAATCAGTTTTTGGAGACTGTTTCTAACTTTATGCCCCATTTGACCTTTGTTTTGACCTTCGAATAAGATTAATACCGCACTCTTTTATCGTAGATATTTTGGGATGAGCATACGGTTGAGGTAAACACCACGTCTGATTGGTATCATTTATTGATCAAAGAAAATGAAGTGAATATATGTATTAGCAGAGTCTAAGTATGTTGTATTTCACCATGGCGTTTGTAAGTGTGTTATACTGTACATAATACGAAACTAAAAATCGGTGGCACTAATTATTTTAAACTTTAGCACAAACGTTTGATTTTTTACCTAAAATACCTGATTAAACTATAAAAAAAATCCCTTGAACTGTTTTTAGAATTTTTTAAAAATTGTAATAACCTTTAACTAGCACTAGGGGAAAGTGCTTTTACGGGATACCAATGAAAATCATTTCACATGAAATTTACTTTATTTGTGTTCCATAGTTTGATGAAAGCATTTACCCCCACTTTTAATGAGTCGGTGGCGCAGTTGGTAGCGCACTCGGCCCCGGTTCTATGGCGGCAGCGTCGCAGGATCGAGTCCCGATGATGCCGCATACTTTTAGCAGTACTGTTCATCCTTGTAATGTACCGGCTCACTCCTTGGGTTTGCTTGATAACTCCCACGCACAGGCCTGAGGCCCATGTGGGGGGGGGGCAAATGCAAGGTAAAAAGGGGCCGCCACCCTCTTAAAAAAATCCATGTCAATGAAACCATGCTACTGTTGTAAGTTCATCCAATTACCTGATAAAAGAGCGTAAATCTTGTAAGATTTATTAGGTTAACAATTCAACAACAGTAACATTATTATACGGCTATTATCTTATGGTCAAAAAATAAAAATTAAATATTTACAGACCCTTGGGGCTAAAAATCATACCACCCTTAGACTTAAATGTAAAAATACTCGATAAGAGGAACAGGTTCAAGCAAAAGTTATTTTGTACCTGGAAGACGCAAAGAAATCTAAAATGTCGGATAAAATTTAGTATTTTCTATGCTTTGCTTAATAGGAGATGGCTGTTCAAATATTTTTAGGAGATTCAAACTAAAAAGATTAAGAGAATGATGATGTAGAAGTTATTAAGTGTTTTAATGGTCACTTTCAATCAGAGGCTAAACTAACATAGTTTTTTTTTTCTCTGACATAATCCTGAAGAATCAGTTTACTCTTTACTTATATATCTGAAAAAATACAGTGGACCTGCTAAAAATAGGGACCAATCGTGAAAGGAGAGGTCTTAATGGAATCTAATGATTTAAATTTTTATTTTAAAGCTGTTCGATATTGCAGAGGTATGTAAGAAAATAACTTAGCCTAGTGAAACAACCTATTGTATATCCTGATGGAAATCCCACTAAAGCTTGTAAGATCACGCACCCAAGTAGTAGTACCAATATAGGCAGTTCAAAGCAGGAATGCCCTAAATGTGTAAGACACCAAGACGGTCACAAAAATTGTTCTACTTAGTGGAAGACGAGTTTTAGAGGATATATGAAATATGAACAATTAAATATTTTGCAGCTATTTACATTTACATCAGAAGATATCGTTCATGTTCATATTTGAGGTTGGATATGTACAAAACTAATAAAAGCCTTCCTTTTTTTAATGATGTTCCTTATTAAAATGTGATCTCAACCTTTATGACTTAAGGAGCGGTAATTTTGACTTTTCCTCTAGAAATATCTCAGTATTTTTTCTAGACCTTAGAAGACAGTCTTTGGATGAACACGAGCATATGTTGATGTTAAGGTCCCAGCCTGCCAGCATGCTATCTGCGATGCTAGTCATCCTACCCAGTGTTCAACTAGTTGATTGTTTAGTTATCTCGAGTTGCTGAGTCTCCAGTGACGTCACGGTCTCCACTGCTGGGACTCTGGGGTCCACTACAGAGCGGCAGTGGATTAAATACATCGGAAATGATTTACTTTTATGCTTTATGAAATTAAATATGTTTTGTAGCCAGTGGCATTTTTCAACGTATTGGTCGGGGACGGTCCAAACCAAGGTCGTGCTACTATCTTACGGCGACCTTTTGTTAGATAGCATAGTTAATTCATAGCCCACTGACAAGAGGCAACTGGACCAACCGGCGACCTTCAGGTTACGAGGTGAGCGCTTTATCCACTCGGATATCCAGTTTGTTGAGGCTATCAACTTCTAAGTATTTATACGAAGAGCTTATATCCATAGGCTTGTTTTAGGGTATATAAGAAAAGTATGGGTTATTCTTTGCTTTGAATGCTATTGTCCTAAAATCTCAAAAACATATACTTAAATTGACTGTAAAATACCGAGAAAACTTTGAAACTCCGATTCAATCAGTTAGTTTTTAAAATCCTCGAACGTTTAGATTTCATGGCTATTCAAACGAAACTGTTACAAAAGACTTTAATAAACCGAAACCGCAGCAATGCACCGAATAAACGTAGCCATGCGATTCAGTCAAGTTTTATGCTGCCATAAAAGTTGCCGTTTCTATTGAGCTAAGAAACGCGAAGACAACTTACGAAGCAGCACTACGATTGTTTTATAATATTCCAATAAATTAATGTTACATAAACTTCCACATCATACAACATTAACTTTCTCCAATTGTATCAGTAATTTTTTGGATTAAGTTTAATAAATTATTGAGTATTTCTTAGACAGAATAAATGTATCTTTTATTATAATTAAAGTACTGAAAACCTATCTGGTGTTGAAAGTATGAAGATTTTGTTAATGAATACGGTTGATTATTCCCTAATTTTTCAGGCTCAATTTATTAATATGATTAGTGCATTTATGTATATAATATTTTATTCAGAATTTAATAGTTGCGAATAAATATTTCATTTATAGTTGCGAATACATTTTTCGTTTGGTTATATTATTAATTTTTACTCTAAGTTTTTGGAATTAATAAAGTTATTGTGTTTTTATCGATCCGTATGTATTTATTACTTAAATATGAATAATCTACTTGCGAGTTTTCTAAACCATTCCTATAAAAATGAAGGGTCAAATAAAAGTAATATTTAGGCCAACACAGTCACAACAAAAATGAGCCATAGTTCATTTCATTAATATTATTTAAAATTAATTATGAAGTTCACACCTAAAAAACTAACACAAATAGAAACGTTTCTTACTTAAAAAATTCAAGATTCTGCTAAGTTTTGGTTCGGATTCGTGTTTATCCAATATTGTCTATTCCACGGTTTAATGTAATCCTTGATCCGCTTGCAAGTATCCGTTCTATCGCATTTCCGGGGCCGGTCTCCAACGACAGCGGTGCTCGGCCCCCGGAACTCACGTAAATGGAACTGATAGCGAGGTTCCGTAATCCATCTTTTTAAAGGTTGCATTTAATGTACTCTCTCGTCCGAGGGAATGGAGCTGTCTTTTCTACGTTCCTGATCAAACCTTTTTTACAATTTTCTTTTACTTTTAGCATTGATTTTACTTTTTATTTGCTACTTTTGAGTAAGATTCAGCTTTGAATAATATATCTTAATTGATGAGTTTTGTATGAGTACTGAATAGAAAAATGAAGTTGATAATTGCACAAAATTTACCATACTCAATGTATACAATGGAAACAAATGAATAGTTTCAAAAGACCTATAAATGGAAATAAACATGGTCTAATAAAAAAGTAAACATTTAGTTATAGTTAATGGAGTTTTGCAGACATTTTTCCAATCACGGAGAAGTGTTATTCTGATCAGTAATTGCAAGTCACATTAAAATCTAAGTAATAAAATAAAATTCCTTCACGTACAATGATTTAAAAAAAGTTAAGATACAGATGAGAAGACGGCAAATGGATCTAGAACAATAAAAAATAACTACATACTGAAAAACTTTAAGGTAAATTACAATCGAGTACCGTAAGTGAAATACCTACTTAATGGTACTGGATGTTATTGTACTAAAGTGTGAGTATTATAAAGTACAAAATAAAATAATAAAGAGTGTAAAACCTGAGACAACAAGTTATCACGTTCAAATCAGTCTTGACGGTTTGATTGAACATTTTTAGAATATATTTATGTTTGTAATGTTGACATTTAGAGAGACATTTTATCTAATAACTAAAGTACTGCTGATGTTGCAGCTACCCATGCTGTGAAACGCGTCCAGATTGAAACGATCTGTTACAAATGGATTAAATGACGTAGGCTCAATTACTGTAATATTTATTGAAGCTATTTCAAACATTGGCTAGTTTCACAAAATACCAATCTCTTCAAATAATATTTTTCCACAAAGAAATTTATATCAATGATTTGTTAATTTATTTAGTTCAATTTCGTCGATTATTTCAAATTTCTTTAAGTTACTACTCATTGTGTTTACTTGAGTGCTGCTGGATTCACGCTGGAATCCAGTTAATCGCAATCGTAGTTAATACGTCCTCAAAGCAGTATTACGGGTCCTAATTGCGTCCGCGAACTTCAGCGTGTTTGGGTAGAGTATCAATCAGTAAATAAACCAATGTCAATAGAAAAAGTTAATAGGAGAATAAAAAATAAAATATTCAGTTCTTTATGCAAAAACTTCTAATGCTCTACACTTTGTTGATTGTCAACAATTTACAAATGTTATGTTAACGCCATTGAATTACATAAGATAACTACTAATTTGTGCAAATAATACAGCAGACTTCATAAAATAATGATTGAGTTTTGTTAATTAATATTATAGTTTTATATTTACCAAAAAGTTTTCATTAAATTACAAAAAAAGCGCAACAGTTGTATTATGACTGACAACCTAACAGAAATTCTGGAGGTTCGAAGAAATACATTTATCTTTGACCTGCAAATTGAGATTTCCAAAAAAGGAGATACAATTTTACACACAATCTTGAGAATATTACCTTTTATTTGAGTTATTTACAAAATACCTCTCTCACTTTTACTGTCTCATTAGATTGTGCACTTATTCCTCTACTCCGGGCGCACTTTTACTACGATCACTGACCCGAATAGAAGGTAAGTTATAGTTAGGTAGTGACCTATCAATCGTTCCACCTTCGTTGTGCCGGTGTATTGTAAATAGAACACGGGTAGCAGGTGAGCCGGGCGGTGAAGCCATTGATCTCCAGTGATGGATGCGACTGATTTAACACTTCTTTGTCGTCGATCCGAGATAACTGCCCTTTTAACTCGGTTAGTGATCGACCTTTTATCAACACCAAGATCGGTACTTAACCCCAGAAAATTGAAATTAAATCATGGTTTGGCAAAATTATCGCGTCTATTTTTTCAATTGTAAATTAATTTATTTTGTTGATTTCACGAATAAAAATATACATTGATTAAAATAATTGTTTTTCCACTTTTATATGAATATAAAAACATAGCTGAAAACCCTTGATTCAACAGTTACCAGATTCACGGTAAGATAACATCAAACTTCCAAAAAAAGGGGTTATGCGCCAAAGCCAATGCAGTGTTTCAGCTGCAAGGGCAAAAACCATGAGGCCAAAGAGTGCCAGGAAGAGAGCACAAGACCCATTAGGGACTTGCAAGATATGCGAGTTCGAGAACAACAGAAAGAACGAGATGTATCAGAAAAAACGCCTGAAAAGCCTTTACGCCTTGTCCCTAGTCAATTGTCCCTAGCCATATGATTGTAAATATATCAACATTTGTAAGCTTGTATTTTAATTCATCAACAAAACAACAAAGAATTTTTAAGACCAATGCTGGAAAAAGCAAAAAGGTTTAGTACAAAAAATTTACTTTAGAACAAAAAACATTTCATGCATGTTATATAACAGGTAAATCTTAAAATGAGTAAATTAAGTCTGAGATATTAGCCATGTAAAAAGTTAAAGAAGCTCTTTTTCAAGAAAACATTTGAATTTCCTCCAGGATTAGTATAATCACAATACTTTATTTGCGATATATCATTGTTTCTTGAACTGTCAATTGATTTTGGGAAATGCATTTTCGTGATAGTGTATATTCGTTGTGCCTTAAATAATGATTATATCAAGTGTCTGAGAGTTGAGCTGAGTATTTGAAATGTTCCTACGAATGATAAGTTGAATAGGCTTCTTATAATAAGTTTTATTATAGTTTTTTATGTTTGGTGGGATGAGTTTGTATATATTTGTGAAAAGCAACAGTTATAAACCTAATTTGATGTTCAAAAATTTGTCTTACGGTAATCAGGCACAGATTTGAATATTCTGTCGAAAAAGTGAGTTTTCACACGTCATTTTTGACTCCTTTTCCTTGTTTGAATAAAAGGAAATAACAAGATATTTGCCCGCAAAACTTGCACTGTGGTGTCTTAACAATGTAAAAGCGAAATTGACAGCCATTTCGGAAGAATAAGTGGCCACAAAGGGATACTTTGTCTTATGTCAAGCGCAGGAATCTGTTTCTGTTGAAAACGAAACACACCCAGGAGCCTGATTATTCACTGCTATATTTTCATCTTTATGCGCTTTTTGAAAGAAGGAAATCAAACTTATCACTTTTGTCGATTTCTTTGATTATGCAGCTTACGGAATAAATGCTATAATCAAACGCCATAAAATCCATTCACATGAAGATAATACGTACACATCAATAGTAAACAAAGAGTAAATTTATGCAAATAAATGATTGTTTAATTGAGTTACCATAACCTTTTATTTTACTTAAAATATGAAAGACCAAGTAGGGAGTGCAAGATTGCGTCCATATGTTGGGCGCCTCACTTTTATCCTCTGCTCAAAGTTTTATGGCTGCGGCTGCGGCGACCCGCTCATGGCGTGTTAATGGACGACGGGCTCAAAGGAGCCTTTGTATTTTGTATGTGGCCTCATGTGGAAAATGTTGTCGAAATTTTCTTTATAAAATTAATTAATAACCCTTTTTAAGTTATATTGTAATATAGTTTTATAATACTCTTCTATTTTCCACTTATTAATTGTTTTTATTTCTTCTACTGTCTAAATATCTTCTTTCTGCCACATACATTTTTTCCCGTTCGATCTTGTAGTACTTCATAAGGTGTATACATCTAACTCATTTTGTATCTTCATTCCTAATTTGTTTTTAGGACAATATACTATGTTTGAATCGATCTATCTTAATTTCTACTACAGTGTGTCTAAAACGAATAAGGCGATTTTCATACGCGAGTTACATGCAGGTTTCTACCCAAACCAATTGGTCAATATTGATTATTTAGTTGTTGTGCTTTATTGATTATCGAATTAAAGTATGTATCAAAGTATCTAAGCACATTATAAATACATGTATCATATGAGATGTTACTCGTATGAGAAGTATGTCATTAAAATATAATTTAATCACTTCCACATTCAGTTGGTAATCTGAAATCTTTACTAGCTAATTATAACTAAAACAAACTGCCATTTGTAATAGAGAAGACACAAAGTAGATTACTACTCGTGAAAATGTAAGGTAAATTAATTAATATTCTCTTAATGCTATTTGGGCAATATGCGTAGTTAATATATGAATTGGTCAATGATTATTAATGTGTGTAAAGTGTTTTTTGTATTAAAACAAAGATTAGCTATAAATAAAAATCATGTTGTAACGTAAATATTGAAATTTAACTTAGCGTTTGTAAAACATTTATTTCTTTAGTTTTGTTTGTTTTACTTCCCGTTAATTATTTTAGTCTGGTTGCTTTCAGACGAGTTTAAGTAATCATTGCTTGTTGTGAAGTTATGCTGATGGCCTAATATTTTGCCAAACCAACTATTCACAAGCTATAGTTGCCTAATTGGCTACTTAGTGTATAGACCCAGGGAAGTCTTTAAAATTCAGTTTTGGCCTTTTATATAATATTGGACAACAAATTAAAACATATAACAGATATTAACGAAATATGTATACAACTATGACTGAAAAGTAATCCTTTTGACAAAAAAACTTTTATTAAATAGTATATTTAATAGTTTCCTCGAAATTATTAAATATACTATGTTTTTTTTTTAATAATGTTTTAATAATAATTTTTTTTTTTGGATGTTTTAGGACCAAGACTCAGATTTTAATAATTTACCTGTCGTTTGAAACATTTCGGTGTCAAGTTTTACGAAAGGCAGAATTTATGAAGTTTTGATTTAAGGCAGAGCCCTAGACGTCCTTAATTTAGTCATTTCTCATTAAGATTTGACACAAGAATAGAAATTTCAAGTAACATATGACTGGAGTAAACAGTTTTATCAAAGTACTGGTTCTCCAACGATAGGGTGCTTATCTATATATTTAAATAATAATGTGATTTATTGAAGAAAATTATGGCTAGACTATAGGGTTGATTTTGATGATTTACGTGTCGTTTGTAAGCCCTTGACGTGTAGCTGTGCCCATCGATGTAAATAAATACAACTTATTTACATCGATGGCTCGATAGCTGTGCCTTGTGAGGGTCTATAGTCAAGGCGTGGACCCAAAAACCCTCCGGAAGCCCTAAAAGTAACCAATATGCAAATTACCTTTTCAACATGGTTTACCTTTTGCCAATTTCTTAAGAGCTTTAATAACCCAACATGATTAAAATTCGTTTTTATTGTATATTTTTCGGTTATACTTCTGATTATTTCATTTATGTATGTTAAAAAATAAACATAATAATATAATAACAAATTTATATATTATATTCATTGCTTTGTGCTATTATAAGCATTTCAGTTTAAAAATGCAATATTATTTCTCAGTATATACAAAACTATTTCCAATTAACTCTTTTCAAAATTTAGGGTTTGGGCAAGGAAGAAAATTAAGGCGAAAAATAAAATAACTTATTTGCAAATCTATTTCTCTCAACAATAGGAACTACCCTTAGAGATAATTTCAATCGCGCTAGCTTTTAAATTCGACTTATATACGGCAATTAAACATTAATTTGCTTAGATCTGCAAGAGCAAGATAAATAGGATCAACTCACTCTATATCTGTTTGTGGAACAGGCAATGAGGTTTCACTTTGTGTCATCCTACTAATATTATAAATGTGAAAATATGGATGTTTGTGTGAATATCTGTCTTTCAACCACGTGAAAAATACTGGCCTAACTGACCTGAAATTTTGCAGGAATAGAGCCACTGTATCAGAAAAGGACATAGGCCTATTCACTTCCTAAAATCTTCTCGGGCTACGCCCCTTGAACGTCCTTAGCTTCAATTTCATTCATTTTATAAGGATGTAAACATTCAAATACTGAATTGTACACAGCTGTGAATACTAAAATTTGACATTTCAAAGGTTTGATCACGCACTAAGGTTTCACTTTGTGTCATAATAATATACCGGGTGTCTCACCTAAAGTGAACCAATAGCTGTTTTATTATAAATCTGACAAAGAACTTCTTATGGGGCACTTCCCTTAATTTTCAACGCTGCTTTTTGGAGTCACTTTGTAATTTAAAAATATGGCCGCCATTTTCCAATATGGCGGACAACTTCGATTTTTCTTATGGAACACCCTATATTTTATGGCGTTTTTGGATTGTACGCTTAATTTTAGGAACTTTTTATTCTTTCTCAATTTTTCCTAAACTCAATGGTTCAGCAGATATGAGCGGATAAAGTTTGATTTTTCCCCATTTAAAATGCATTGTGTCCATGTAACTGTGCCATCCCATGTATTCCTTATGGAGTAAAATCATATTCAAAATAACACATTTCCACGATTAAATTTCGACTAAAAATTATTTTATGATTAAACCTCAACTAAACTAACATTTTAGCCACTTTTATTCTTTTGTATCTTTTATTAAACCCAACCGTTTTCGATATACAGACTACCAATAATTTCCCAATACATTTTAAATGGGAAAAAATCTAACTTTAACTGCTCATACCTCCTTAACCATTGGGTTTAGGAAAAAATTATAAAGAATAAAAAGTTCCTAAAATTAAGAGTAAAATCCAAAAACGCCCTAAAATATAGGGTGTTCCATAAGAAAAATCAAAGTTGTCCGCCATATTGGAAAATGGCGGCCATACTTTTAATTTTCGAAATAACTCTAAAAAGCAGCGTTAAAAATTAAGGGAAGTGCCCCATAAGACGTTCTTTGTCAGATTTATAATAAAAAAGTTAGCTATTGGTTCACTTTAGGTGAGACACCCGGTATAGCCCAAGAAGTAATGCATTTAGAGAAGACATTATACGTTTATGACTGAAGCAGAACACAGTTGTATACTTCATTTACTGGCATGTAGGAATCTCAAGATTTTTACCGATCTATTTTTGCCCGAATCTGTAAATCACGCTTTACAGTAATTTACAATTTCGTTTCTTGGTTTCAGTATTTTGTATTGTTTGTTCCAGGATTCAAATATGTTTCTGGTTCAACTAGATTTAAAAAGAAATCTTCGATTTTTAACTATTTAAATTCAAATAAATCCATTCAACCAACTTCAACCCCATCGTTTAAGTGCCAGCTCCAATAGCATTAAGGTCAGAGATTGCCATTGCCTCTAACTGTGTTCCACCAGGAAGGATCGCTTGGTTTGTAACAAACATAAAATGCATGAATCGATTTCGAACTTGTATATTTAAAATTGGTAAAATTCATTCGCATTTAATATGCAAATGGCCGATTTTAATAATTTGATTACGTCACAAGTTTCGGTTTGCAGATCACGGAGGTCCTTAATCCTGCCTTAAGATATTAATATTACCTTGTGAAAAAAAAACAAAATGTAAAGCCTACAGCACTAATAAAATCACCAACTATAAGATAATATTTTTTAATGGAAAGCTATAACCCGCTTAGTTGAAGCACTTAGAGGAAAATTAAGAGGTGAGTTTTCAGGTCAAATAGCAGGTTTTCAGATTAGCAGAGGAGGCCAAAGCAAATGAGGGAGCCTTTGTCGGCGCGGGCACTTGGCGGTCAACATGCAAAGCCAAACATTTGCCTCCCCGAGCCGGAGTCGTTCACCCCGCGAGTCCCGCCTCTGGTGCAGTCGAGCGGGAGTCAGTCGAAACATGCTTGTAAATTATCCGTTCACTATGCATCAGCTACCTAATCAGAACTACAACATAATGAAACGCTATTTTGAACACGGAACATTCCAAGCCTTCCAGAGTTGTATATGTCAAACAAAGGTTTATCCAACATGGGGTACAGTTTTCACTGATAATTTTTTAAGGTCAATGTTAGTTGTCTCTTTTTCAAATTAAATAATCACTGTAATTAGTTTGAATAGGCTCTGATTTATTAAAATTCTGGTTATTTCCAGTTTGTAATAATAAAATTTCAAAATGATTTAATATTTACAATTCTGTGTAATTTTGTCACTGTATTCAGTGAAAGAATAAATCTAAAAATCTAAGGTAAAAACCTGAACATGTTATCAATACAGGTACTACTGGCAATACAGAATAGTAACATCAGTCAACAATTTCAGCGTATATTTGACTGAAGAATGAATTCCTCCCATACTATAGTGTGTGAACACGTGAACACTATCGTCTTTAGCAAGATGTCCTTGGTTTCTTTGTTCCTTGTTGATAAAAATTATGGCATCTTGACATTGAAACACACAATACCCATGTTGAAAGTAGAGCTCTGATAAATATAAACTTGATCTAGCGTTTATTCTTGCTTTTTTAAGCAGTCATTATAAGGTGAGTCCGGAATAGAAACTTGTGCCGTTAAATTTTTAGAGGAAAGTTGGCCTCTGGCGACTCTAAACTTAATGGTGGTAGTAATGCCCGGTTTCCAGCCGTACTTCCAGTAATCATTTTTAGATATAAAACTTTATCAAACACCTCTCTCCATTAATTTATTACCATCAAAACTAAAAACGGAGGTAAAGCAATCCTTTTTTGGGGTTTATTTTCCTTGAAAAATTCCACTTATAACTTTCTTAAGGGCATAACATTTTAATTGGTGGCCCACTCGAAGTATCCACTAGGTAGTAAACTCCGCCATCACTGTTCAGCTGCTCAACTATTTTATCGTTTATTCGTCGCAATGTTCATTTTTGACAAAAGTATAGAATCATTTGTCCTTGTTAAAGCAATTTTAAAGAAGTCTTCATTGAAGATTTCATCAATGTTGTTTCCATTTGAAAAACACTGTATTGGCAGTCTACCGGCGTCTTCGGTTGGCTGCAAAATTGGTAAAGGTAGTCACACCTTCTGCTAGTAGCACACCGTAATAAGCAAGCGTATGTGATGTTGCTTTTAAGGCTACATTAAAGCTTGTTCTTTTTTCTTTTGTTTCCTGAGAAAGCCTTCAACTTACACAGTTTTTAAATGCCTCCTTAAGAGCTGTAGGGTTACCAGTGTCGTATTTATGTTTACAAATGTAGAAAAAACGCGATTTTGCTCTTATTTTCCCATTGTTCTTAAAAGTTAAAAAGCCTGTCCAACCATTTGCAAATTTTGGAAGTTTATTGCTTTTGGAACATGTAAAAGAGGTACACTTAAAACGGACTTGATCACCTACACTTGATGAAATATCACCATCTCTTTTTTGGTTCAGTCCTAGAATTGGTTTCTTGTGTTCAACCCAAAATTCTTTGTAAATCATATTAAAGCGTATCTCTAGAACTAGAATCAAGATCTGCGTTTCCAGAGAAGAACTCGGATAGTTTGGTTGCTTTAATCTCTTGAAGAATAGCCTTGATTTCGTGATTTTTAAACGACAATTTTTCAGTTGGAAGCGACTTAGAACCAAGTTCTCTAAATCAAGTTATTATTAAGGATGAATAAACGATGTGATGTTACGAGAATAACATAGGCTCAATATTGAAAACAATATTCGTTTCACAAATAAATATTTTGGGTTGGCTCCTTAGGAAGACTGCCTATCCCGAAATAATCTGTTACCACAGCATCTGTTCGTGCGATATTCACACAATCACGTGGGCTCATAAAATTAAAATTTGTTTGAATGTTAAAAATTGGAAAAGGTCCTTTTTTCGATTTCTTTTCATATTGTGTGTGGTGATAATTCGTCGCCGGGTTGCTAAAACTGGATTATGTCTTCTGGGTGGCATGTTATGGTAATCAAAATCAAAATTTAAAAATAAACTCATTCACCATTAAAAAACTCAAATAAACTATATTTTACTGCTTAACGACTAGCATACTCTTTGAAATTTCATTTATAATCAATATAAAAACACAAATACAAAATACGAAACACACATTCTACTACAAAATCACAATCAAACAACCAAAATCAATTGCAGTTTACTCCCCACACACTCGGAATGAAAGTGTATGTTAACAAACACCCCATTTTATTCATCAACGTTGTATTTGAAGATTGACTGATGAAATACACAAAATAAAATGCAAACATCAAAGTTACATCGGGGTTGAATGGTTTATTTAGAACAAACGTATTTAGATTAATCATATGTTAGGTAAACTCACATTTGTATTATATTTAAAGTCAATAATAGCTTTCAAACTTAATGGGGCCAAGCACATTGAACCGTGGACGACAAAAATTCCACGACTTTTGTAGAAAAATACTAAATTTAGTTTCTTGTTATTGTCAGCATAGATTTTGTATAATATTCTAAAATTTTTGATTAAATGTTCTTAAAATTATGTAAACAAAGCAACAATTTACAATCAGATACTTTAATAAGTATAATCTATTTTAAGGTAGCCAAAGAGGTATAGATTATTGGAAATAGTTAATTTAATTAAACAATAAAGCAATCATAATAATGTTTTTTTATTACAATAAACTTTATATAGTTATTGAAGGGACATATTCGAGATTTGTTTAATGTTCATTTTAATTGCAGATTTGTAAAAACGAATCCACTTGCTAGATGGTTGTAAGTTTATTAATTAACTTATGCTTCATTGTTGTCCAGTCACTGTGGGACCTATTTTTTTACAAAAGATAACTCATTATTAATGCAAAAATTGTTTTACAAAATTATGAAGATAATGCCTACAATTCCTGATTACAAACTTTTTTTGTTAATATTGCAGGGTTTATGGAGTGTGTAAAAATATTTTTTGAGTTTGTGTACGCCATTGATATGTCACACACTGAACATATAAAATGAATTTACGATAAACGGTTGCAGGAAAATCCATAAGTAACATTTATTAAAAATAACGTGCTAAAAAATTCATTTGTGTCGGGCTCAGATGAATATAATGTTTATGTTTCCTTGTTTTGTTTTTCACCTTCGGCGGCAAAATAAATCAGTGTTTGCGTTGGCTTTCATTTTAACAACGCTTTTTATGAATGGTCACTTTTCTTCATTTCGTTTATATTAAATAGCTCAAAAACCCGTCGTTAAAATACGTATAAGATAGTTGCAATAAAGGTGACAGTCATCCTACAAAGTCCTGCACACATCTGAGCTAAGCGAAAGTCGCGTTTAAATGAATCAAATTTAATCAGTATTTGCTGTAATGCGCGAGTGATGACTGAATAAATGTCCGGCAGTTTTAAGTAAAGAATCTGTTAAAAATAAAATTTTCAACCACATAATAACGTAAGTTTGTCTGTAGCTCATTGATTGATAAAAATTGAAAACCATCGAAACAAATAAAATAAACTCCTACACAAAAACTTGATAATCATCACCATCATCCTTATAATTAAACTATCCATAAAGGTATCGAAGATTAAGAAATACAAATTTAAATTTACAAGGGTAGGACTGACGTGGTATCGAAGGACCTCCAAACAACATTCAACAAAAGTTGGAAAAGTCGCTGAAAAAGGCAACTAAAGTAGTTTACCTGAGTCTTTATTGAGTTTTATATTTTGCTTTGTCAAAGTTTGGTTGCGTCATCTTTAAAGTCGACTCTTTTAATATGTATCTACATAATTTTCGCTCATTTTCAAAGTTTTAGTTGACATTAGAAATATATGATTAGGATGCACATTATTGTTAAATTTTACTGTTTTCTTTTTTAATGGAATGAGGGTTAACAATCTGCTCCGAGATTAGGATCATCATCAGCCGATTGCTTTCGAGGTATTTAGTAGATGACAGTCGATTTAAATCCTAAACTTATCAATATGTGTCACCTATGAATTTTGGTAGATTTTGGCCCAAAACCAATTAAGTAAAGAGCGTTTCCACGCTGTAAGGTAGTCGATTTTACATAAAAAATATTAAAAGATACATACATTGTTTTTAGTTTATTATATTGCTATTAAATTTTACCGTGCCTAATTACAATTTCACTACCATAGGTGTTGTTTAACACAGTAGATTTACTCTGAAGATTCATCACATTTGTAGTAGACATAATATTAAGAATAGAAAAGATACCAAATATAAGAATCTTCCACCGTTCTGAAATCGTTATTATTTTATGAAGAAATTGATTCTTTAAATTACTCTAAACGTAAAAGTATTTTTTATTTATATTAAAACTGATAGTGCAGATCTGTTACGACGAAAACCTAGGTTCAATGAGGATTTATTTAATTCATTCTTTAGCTAATGTCTTCTTAACCAAAGAAAAACATTACGTTTAGTCTCTACACAAGAGAAATAACGGATTTTCCTTATTGACTGTAATGAGAGGATGTTTACCATGCATAATCACAACAAGAGCAGAGGCTGATGCAAGTCTGACGCGGTCTCGCCAAAATAAAATTTTACTTTAATAATAGTTTTAAAACATTGTACACCAATGTGATCATTGCAGTCTTAAATAGGCTCCTTGGATTTCAGATCCATAATAGAATCTCCTCCATACAATTGTTAGGATCAAATTTTGTTCTAGTGGAGTTCCAAGTGAAATTGAAACTGCAGTATCCCGTAAAAGACTACAAGAATCACTTTGTACCATTATTATTTAATAATAAGTGATTATGAGTGATTAAATTTGTAAATTTCACTTAATAGCAAAGGCAAATAAAAAAAGTAAGCATCCCATGTTAAAACGCCACAAAACAAGTATTCGTTTCTCAATATTTTTTGTATGTTAACTTAAATTAAATATTAACTGATCTCAGTTATTACCATCACTTACGATGGTTAAGAATTATACAAGTAGCTCGATGTAGCTCAATGTTAAGAATTATAGAAGTATGAAGGAGTCAATGTTACATTCAAGGGCTATGAAAGCAAAGCACATATAAGTCGTTAAGTGGCTCGTAAAAATACTGGCAATAAACCTCTGAAAGATAAGAACTTTGTGACCTTCGAGACTTAGGTGCATAATCCAGGATAGATTTAACGCTTTTACGAGTTCAGTTCATAATAACCCAACTTTAGGGTTGTTAAACAAATATACGCTTATGGAATAATGAAATATAAACTAAACAATCAAAGACTTAAATACCTGTTGTTTACAAGGAGTTTCCTTCATAGATTGGCCGTGTCACATCCTTACAGACCACTTCTTTCTTTGGTAATGTCACAAATTTTTGATTTATGTTTTTTTTACTTTGGCAGAGCATTAGTGAAGTGAATGACGCAGAATGAGTAGTAAAATTTCCTGGTTCCTCCAAATCCTTAACGGAGGCCAGTTAGGCTGAGCTTCGCTGTACAATTTGGTCTGCCGTAGGCGTACACTTTGGAATCGGCGCAGACATAGGAAAAGAAAAATTAAAACCTTGAAATTGTTCTCTTTGTAAATGTGTTTATTATTTTCTTTCGACCAAACCAGTCTTAAGCTCATAATAACTGTTTTTATCTTTTTTAATAAACTTTTATTTTCATCGTTTTTGGTGTTAAGCCCCAGAAATGGATATGAACATAAAAATGTGGTGTTACATACCTGATCAATCCAGTTCAATTATGAAAACTTTATAGGGTTATTGCAATTTTGGCATAAATTAGCATTATAAATTATATAATTAAACCTCTATCAGTATGGTTTAAAAATTAAGTTGCCTAATATCATAAAACGATGTTGTGATTCGTTTGTACGAGTTATTATTACAAAGTTACTTGATTAAATAAACTTTCCCTTCTAAATGCTTTTAATTTACAAAGTGCTATGGCACAAAGGAAATTTTGGGGCTAAATCAACCATAGAAAAAAGTGTATAGTTTTATTAGAATATAGTTTTTAGCCTTACATTAATCAGTTTCAATCTTCTTCCTAGTCCCTAATTATAAGAATATTTGTATCAATTTCTTGTCAATCTTTATTACAGTAGAACAAATATGTAAATCTAACAGCAATCACTAGTTCTCGGTGCTCTGTTTTTAATACAAAAAATGAAAACAATTATTGAATAACTTATTACTTAAAACATAAGCCGAACTTACATAATAGTATATTTCGCAACAAGGGCCGAAAATGAGGTTTTGCAGGCTCGAGATCGTGTTTCAAATTCGAGACGAAGTCGAGAATTTGAAACGATCGAGAGCTGCAAAACCCTTTCGGCCGAGGTGCGAACGCTATTTTTCACCACACTACACAATCAAATATAGCCTAAATAATTAAAAAAAACTGATTATTATTTGACTCACTTAGAAACAAAACTTTAAGGTTATAAGCGACGATACAACTTCTTTAGACGATTCAAACAAACAACTATAACTATGAAAATCATATGATCGCAACCATCCTGACTTTGGAACCTACTTAATGCCGTATAATTAATTAATTATGTGATGTTCTGACGTTTCAAGCAAATTAACGAGCTGACTTTCGGCCCTAGGGCCCCAAACGTTGTCAGTCCTGTGGCGGCAAACAGTGTATTTCGGTCCGCGTTTGACGTTTGTAAAACAGGTGATTTCGTCGTAGTGTGGTGAAAAACATTGTGTACGACTAAATGTCACTTAAATAGCCACCTGAAGGTATCAAATTACTTTTGTTATAAGAAAGTAACATTTTGGTCATAGATAAAAAAAGGAAACTAATCTATTTGATTTGTATTTTTTTTCTGTTAAATTATGATTATTTTTACGACGTTAAGACTACGCAATTCAAATATCGAATGACCAGTAAACGTTCACATAAGCCTCAGGATATTAACGAATAGTATGCAAATCACACTAATTATTTTAATTATTTTATTCCTTTTACAGTAAACCTATTGACGGACCAATCTTTTGCCTGAGATTTCACAAGTGTTTCAGTTTATTCCAAGACGCGTTTCGTATTTTTAGAAAACATCTTCAGGCGCCCTAAACCTTACGTTTACACACATAAATGGTTGTTATGGTTCATATATTAAAAGCACATACACTCATATTCAAAGCAATTGATCATGGGAAACAGACATAGACTTTAGATCCAAAAAATAAAAAATAAACTTTATTGCGCCCGCATGGTCAGGTAACATCGTCATGATTCTCTTGGGCCTACTCAGGTATACTATTACTTCTAAATACATTTTTATTTGCATTATTAGTATATGAACGTTAAATCATCAACGCAGTATTGTTTTTACCATAATCACAAAGATGTTCTTATTTATAGATATTAAAACTATATAAGACTTTAGTCAAGGAAAATTAAGACTTCTTTTGGAGAAATACTTATTACTGAGATAATGTATTTCATCAAAACAAATAGCTATCATTAGTTATTTATTGTAATTGTTATCCCCTCTGGTATTCATCAAAATTATTCTCGGAATGCTCATCATTATTAATAATAAATTACGCATCTTCATAATCCTAAACAGTATTGTGATTTTCAAATTATATAGTAATTCATATACAGTATACAATTCCTTGCCACATAGTATACTATTGATTAATCAGAGTATTATAACTAAAATCAGTATGAATTGTTTTAAAACGTAAATTTGAATATTTTAATTTAAACATGGCATAGCAATCAAGCCTATGTGCGCAAACAGAAACTTAACCA
This sequence comes from Flexamia atlantica, assembly GCA_035578135.1. Classification (NCBI taxonomy): domain Eukaryota; kingdom Metazoa; phylum Arthropoda; class Insecta; order Hemiptera; family Cicadellidae; genus Flexamia; species Flexamia atlantica. Next base: position 56,712,324 of record JAQJVK010000006.1, read on the forward strand.
GTGAAAATATTAGTTAATTAGTTGCCTGTAAGCAAACTTCAAAGTCAATCGAATCTATTACATCATAATATGAGAGTCGGACATGTAATCGAACGCAATGAACTAATATAATTTACCCGTAATCTCTAAAAAGTTATATGTTTATATGTACTTCCTACTATATGACAAATAATTAAAATACCGTCATACGGAAAAATAAATTATAACAGTTGGATCCTAATGTTTTCGTGAAAACATTGCACTGGAGACAATTATTTTATGATGTACCTTGAAACAAGTTATGTACCACCCTAAAAACAGTGAGGAAATTATCAAACATAAATAGAGGTTTGGGTAAAAAAAATTTGGAAAACTAAAAATTAATGAAAATGTGTTAAAATTGAATAAATTAACTATTTGATTACAAATATCAAATTTTAAGCTTAGGCAAAATTACTAAATATAATATAACTGTTTGATCAAACACATCCAAGTCGATGATAATCATCTAAGCACCCTGGCAAGCTTGTCGATCCTCTAACTTGTACTCCGATTTCAATTACAGGCACAATGCGTGGCTGCGGTATTTGAATTACCATTGCAAACTAAACAGCGACAGCGCTCTAACCCCGCAAACCATTATAAGCTCTTTATTCTTAATTACCATAAACAATTTCCGGTTCATTTTTTCATATGTTTCGGTGAATTTCTCCTGCAGAGAGAAAGCTGTAGCAGACCTCATCTGGTATTAATAAGCTTAACAAGTCTCACGTTTTAAGATCGTCACGATTTCAGTTTCGAGATCTCTATATGTTGAATGAAATTATGAAGAACCATGAGCAACAACGTTCAATAAGCCTAACATCCCATAAAGGTAGACATATATACTCTAAGGTGATTTTAGATCAGCGTCAAACTCAAAATTTGGTCCAGCTTAAGATTTGTGAGGCATCTTTTGCACTATTAAGTTCAGTTAACGATTTCAATTCGAATTATTACTTTTATAATATAATAAGTACGCGGTTTTACTTGTCTCCTATAAACATTATAAAAATCAAAATATCATTTTATTGCTTAATTTAGTCCTAAGGCTGCTAGGAAAAATAATCCTAGGATAATTATTCAACCCCTACGATAATTATTCAACCTTTACGATTCTTTTGTTGATATACTCTGAGCATTTGCTAAAAATTTCCTTTTAGTCTCCATGACAGAATAGCCCACAGCCTCACTCGGTCTCTATGTAATTCTTCCGAAGGAAAGGTTTTACGAATATGATTTTTTTATCAACGTTGTAGTACGTGTTAGTTATGATGAGCTCAGCAACAAATTTTCCAATAATATTTCCGCTATTAATAAAAATGATTGTGAGATTTTATTCAACTGAGAGTGATTAAAAAGATCTAATTAAATATCTTGATTGTCGGCCTCAGTGGGAGCACTGACTTTTTATGTCATTTTAACATCTGTTTTATGTGTAGAATATTGATAAAAAACAAATAACCCTGTTCAAAATTAAGTTAAAGGATCTCGCAATGTTCTAAAGAATTTCAGATAATATATCTAATCAAGAATTATTAAATTTATTTTGAAAGGAGTTTATTTATTTGTGGATTAATAAATGACACTGAAGAAGGTAGGTGTATACATCATAAGAGAAATGTGTGAAAATACGGTTTCTCATACATTTATAAGGATTTCAATATGTGTCCATTATTGATTAATTCATGATAAAATATCGTATAGCACACATCATTATAGAAATGTATGAAAAAAACGGTTTTTAATTAATGTATAAGAATTTCAATATTTGTTCAATATTGATAAATTCATGTTAAAACACCATTTATTTTATAGCCCCCCAAAAATAAGTTTTCGAATTACTAATTAAATCCTTAATAAAAAATTAGTTTGGTGACGGAAATTTTTCATTTTGTGACCATCCGATAAGTTTTCCGTGGATCAAAACCAAACTCCGCTTTACAAACCGGTCGCCGGGCACCCCAAAAAACTTCACCGTCGTACAGTAAAACTTTACCTTTATTTCATAGTACAATTAAACGGATAAAATCCTACCTTTTAAAAGTAGGAAGAAAGCGACACAGCGTGAAGTGACTGCAGGGTCACGGCAATAAGATAATCCCAACAAGTTGACACATGGAACATTCACAGAAAATCACACACAGACACACCACTTAACATAAAACATCGAGTTACAGATACCACAGTAAATATACAGTTAAACACCTAAACATGGAAAAAATCGAGAGTGTATTTTATTGAGTGTTTGGCACGGTCGGCGGGCGAGCGGCGGTGCGTCGCGGCAGGGGAGCGCCACAGGATCGCCCCGACTGAGGCCGAGGCTCGCGCCGCGGACCTGCGCGGCGTGGTGCGCCGGCCCGCCGCTGGCGGCAGCACCTACCACACCGGCAGCGGCGGTGACACTCACTTTGGGTCTTCCGCTCTACTGTTTGTCTTGCAGATCAAGGGAATTTTTTGGGGCCAAGGGGTGCGGGTGTATTTTGGACAGCAGAGAGCTGCGTAGATGATGGAACCAGGATACATCTCCACACCCAAGGGTAGTTTTGGTGCCCAAGACCGTCCGGGAAGAGGCAGTACAAAAGTTAATGTGCTGCCCTGTGTAACCGAAGGTTGCACCGTTCACGTGGCCCTGATACGCGGAGCCTTGCGGATCTAGGCTGGAATCCCGAATGAACATCCCTTGAACACTTAAATTTAGATAAATTACGTAGCCCACAAACTGAGTCATATCATCAGATTATGATCGTAACATGTAATAGTTCAAAAAAGGTCGACCTCGATCGGCCTTAATCCTTAGCTTTTCCACACGGAGGTTGCTCTAGTGGCGTAATACCAAAGGCCTAGTCCTAAGTATTGTGCGAAACAGTTCCATTATACATTATACATTGCTTGAAGTGGCGACCTACCCAGGTAGGTATTTTATGCCAAGTATGAATGACATGATTGTGGCAAGATCTTGTAGTCTTGTTACTAAGGCCGACATGTTCCTTAAACAGGACTGTTAATTAATAGCCTAACAGCCTATGGTAACTAAGGAACCTACATTTTAACGTGGGATCCGATCCACAATTTCGCCTTGTTTACAGTTTATGAAGAGAACAGTCTTTATTATGAACCAATTGGCTGGTTGGTGTAGTGGTTATAGTGCCCGCCTACAAACTTGTAGGTAGCCGGATCGATCCCGAGAAAAGTTAGTAGCTTTTTGAAGGGTTGTTACTGGAGCCAGCTGCCATTGGTTGTTGGGCTATTAATTAACAATCCTGTCTAAGGAACATGCCAACCGTAGTCAGTAACAAGGCTACAAGATCGCGCCACTATCATCACGATCATCATACTCATCCTTCACTCATATTCAGGGTAACGTCCTCCATGAGGTACCTGTCTTATTAAAGTGATTAAGTGATTAAAAAAAAAATGAGGGCGGTCTTATGAACGTAGTATTCAACAGTGCGGACGTTAATCCCCTCTGGGGAACACTGCGTCCACAAGCCATCGCTCATAACTATCCACAACCCGTGATCTCCAAGCCAGCTAATGATTACAGGACACGCCACCGACCTGGTCTTTTTTTGTGTCTTTCTACGCCAGAGGCATTTTTTAACGTTTTGATCGGGAACGGTCCAAACCCGGGTCTTGTTACTATCTAACGGCGACCTTTTGTTAGACAGCGTCACTAATTCATAGCCCAATGATAAATGACAACTGGACCCAGTTTCGATCCTGTCAGGAATCGAACCGGCGACCCCCAGGTTATGAGGTGAGCGCTTTGACCACTCGGCTATCCAGTCAATTTCTTGAGGGATTGATGTCACAATGTCCTCGATGTTGAGGGGGGAGGGTAATGTTCAAGGATCTCTGAGCTCGTGGGAGTCCTACACTACTGAGGGGGTAACGTAGTGTCTCTGTGTGCGTAAATACATCACGACTCCTACCCAATTAAAAAAATGTAATAGTCCAAAGTGGTGGCTAACATCCAAAACATTTTATGTAGTCATTAAATTGTAATGAGTGTTTTTACAGAAACTCTATCAAAGGCTGAATTGAAATAAATTTATTACATAAATACTCTTCTCTGAGACACAAATAGCAAAATGGATAAAGTTTACTCAGTAGGGCCTAGTGCATCGACCACTTCACTGACTGGAAGCAGATAGATAAAGATCAGTGTAGGTCAATTCGAACCGAGCACAGTTAATTATTTTTATCTACCACCATTGTAATAAGCACCAATTATGGTATTACAATAAACATTATAATGATATACATTAAAATACCAAAAACCAAGCAGTACTCTAATGACGACTTTAGAGTACTGGAGTCACTTTAGAGAACTGGTTCTAGACCAATGAGAGCTCGGCATTTGACGGAAGTAGTGTCATAGTAACAATTACGCAATTCGCACATCAGCTGATTGTTGCATTACGATTCATGTTCGAGTTTACTTATCCCATCAGCTGATTGTTCCACAACGATTCATGGTTCAGTCTGCTTATTTGTCTAACCTCAAATTTGAGTTGACCTATTCCATCATTAGTAAAAGTCATGAGTTTTGTTTATCTTCGGGGGAAATTTTGTCGTATATTGTTGGTCGTAGATAAAATAGTGTATGCAACGATTGCATTATGCCTTTAAGCCACTCGTGAGATATTTAGAACACTCGCTTCGCTCGTGTTCTGACTTACATCTCATTCGTAGCTTAAAGGCATTCATTATACAATCGTTGCATAAACTACTATTAGGTAATGGGTTTTTACCGAGCTCTGACCCATGAAAAGAACTGCAAGTGTTGTATCGTGTTTATTGAAACAATAATTTAAAGGATAAAATTGTTTTGACTTTAATTTTTTTTTCTTTCGAATTCAAATTGTTCCACATTGGTATTTTAGTTTCCCAGTATTATGTTTTTTTTTTAGAAATTTTAGCGCAAAATATTAATATTTTTACTCTTAGACGTTCAGGTAAGTTTCTCAATCAGTCAACTTTATTCGTTGAACGCATGATTTAACGTATAAACTCTGTACATGGTTCATTAAAAAAGCATTGGTATTTTAGTCATCATAAGCAAGTTTACTTTTAGATTAATTTCAGGAAAGAGACAAGACATTAATCGATTAACCCTCACACAGCGACACAGCCTCGCCCTCTTCTAGGGCATTTCGACTTGATATATGAAAGTATTTTGATAGCATCCTGTAAAACTTAATTTGTAATGCATATAATCTATAATCAATATAATTTTGTGCATATAGTTAATTAATTTACACAATCCAAACTCTTACACAGCATTTGCATCATAAGTTAAGAATATATTGTTAGCTCTAAAAATAGGTTGTTATAAGTGGTTATTTAAACAATTTGGTTAGAATTCTGAAAAGTTCAAAAATTAAAGTTGTGGTGTGTGATGATTAATGTTTAAAATGTGTTTTTCAGTATTGAAATTTGTAAGTTTACTATGAATCGCCGCAGCATTGCTCTGTGTAAATGCCGATACCGTCACACTTGACAATATGAATGAGCTTTACTGTGATTGAGAAGCACCCAATCCATCTAATTCGAAAGTCAAATACCATTGGTTGACCAAATGATTGATTCATCGCATTTTTTTATAAAATACTCTAAGGCTTTAGGGCATGTAACTTGGAACGAACATTCTTTACAGACAATGAATGTTCAAGGATTTCAAGATATGGTGTCTCTATAAAGCTCAATTCGAGCAGATAATACTATTCAAGATGGTGGAATTTTTTTTTTCGAAGCTTAACCGTACAACATTTTTATATTGTAGCCCTATAAAATATTGAAAAGAGGAAAAAATATGGAAATTGTACTTATTAAGCAAAAATGTACAAATGTATTAAAATAATACGTTTTACTCGCGTACAATATGTTTCATACGTAAAGTTATGACTTCATTACAAACATTTGACCACTTCATTAATTATAAATACTATGGAAGAATATTAAATTGTATTGCCCCCAATGAATGCCCGACACGTGAAATCTTCAGTACATTTTAGGTTGTCAGCTGACAAAGGTATTTCTGCTGATCGAACTCTAAGGGGCGCTTTCCCCAAATCTCGTTTAACTTAGAATCTAGTTTAAACGCTAGTTTAACCCACGGATTCACTTTCTCCAAAAAAATCTCCGTTTAAACTTAGTTTAATTTATCCCACGTAATTCAGATGAGAATCATGGTTTAACTGAAGGACATAGAGGAAGATCTTTTGCACAGAGAAGTAGAACTGCTGATTGACAATGTAAACGAATCTTATTTACATAACAAATAAGAATGTCAAAATAATTTGGGCTTCGTTACGACGTTCGCGAAATTAGATCCTTTATTCAGTGACAATATCGGTTTATTTTAAATTAGTATTACTTTATTTTCTTTTGTTATTCTTTTTTCTTTTTTGTTAATTCGCGGCGTTTTATTTTTTATTTACCGAATCAATATAATTAAATAATCTTTAAGTTCAAAGCCTTAGTTAAATATGGACGATATTATTAGACTGCTTAACGAAGTAGAAGAAGAGGATTACGACAGAGAGCTCCCCAGAACCAGAGGTCCAACAAAAATCAGAGACCGGGCCGACCATTTCATAAAATGGGATGAATTAGAATTTTTTGATCGGTTCAGGATACACAAAAGAACAGCCAGTGTTGTCCTGGAGGCTATACAGGCAGAGGTAAGTGAATCAATGTATGTGGTTTTCTCCACAATTAATTGTGAGCGTGCTTGTATGTAGGCGTGATGCGCGTGTGGAAGCGTGCGTGTGGCCAAGTCCCAAGCTGTGAAATCGCATTCTTTTTTTGTATCAGAATAATATTGTTTCTGACATTACTTTGTTCTGCATTTTTGTTAACTTTGTACTAAGGTTCCAGTATTAACAAATCTTTGCTAGCGGAAATGATGTTGCCGCTACGGCACCTCGCTGTCTTTAGATCGCCGCACAGGCTTATTGGCCCATGCATGGCGACGGGCAGTTGAGGCGTGCTAGATTTTTATTAAAAAAGAGCAAGAAAGAGAGAATATTCAGACATAGTTTCTTCGCGATTGGCAGGGACGGTAAAAGGGCCATACATACGGATCATGCGGCTACAATGGGCGTAAACAGGGAGAGGGCGCCTGCAAAGCCGCGGCACCGAAAAATTAAACTGTTTTTATTTTTCTGTAAACGCGGTGTTGCGTCCGCAGTTTCGCCCATGGAGCCTTCTTCACCAATTCAAAGTGTGTACCTTTTTAAGGATGTTTAGCTGAAATGATATTAGATCAAAATGGTTGTCAAATCAAATGGTTATTGATATACTGATTATAATTATTGCAAAATGAACATGACTACCGATATGGAATCTCGCATATCCTACAAAACCCCTCCCTGACCATGTAGAAAACTATTTCATTGTTATTAATTTTTGTGCTCTTATAATAATTTATTTTAAAACTAAAACAATTTTTTTTTAGATCTCCACGAAAACAATGAAGAACCGGGCAATACCACCCGCACTTCAACTCCTAACTTGTTTGCGCTTTTATGCGTCAGGCAGTTTTTTTACGAATGTTGGAGAGTTAAGTGGACTACACTACTCCACAACAAGTAAAATTGTCAAGAAGGTGTCCGATGCAATAGCGAGGCTGGGTTCTCAAACAATTTCTATGCCAGTTGGAGAGGAGCTAATAGAAGTAAAAAAATCATTTTATGCCAAGGCCCGCTTTCCCAACTGCATCGGGGCTTTAGATTGCACACATGTCAAGATTCAATCACCAGGAGGGGACGACGCAGAGATCTACCGAAATCGAAAAGGCGTATTTTCTATAAATGTACAGAACATTTGTGATTCGACACTAATGATTAGAAACATTGTTGCCCGGTGGCCGGGCTCTACACATGACTCCCACATTTTCAACTCATCTCAGGTCAGAAGAGAATTAGAAAATGGAGTTTATGGTGATAGTTTGTTGGTTGGGGACAGTGGGTACGCTTGTACCAATTATCTTCTCACTCCCTTGGACTCAGTCAACACTCCTGAGGAAAATCTGTACCAAGAAGCCGTAGTAAGAACCAGGAATCCAATAGAAAGATGCTACGGGGTGTGGAAAAGAAGATTTCCAGTTCTTTCTCTTGGAATACGATTAAAGTTGAGCACCGTTGAAAGCGTGATCGTAGCAACTGCTGTTCTTCATAACATTTGTATAACAGAGAAAGAAAATGTTCCTGAAGTCAACGACGAATTGACTGAAGCTATTGAGGCTCTAGCCAACGTTGAGTTACCTCAAATCAGAGATCGCCGGGCGGCTGAACGAAACCAGTATTTGGTAACCAGAAACAACTTGATCAACGGGCACTTCAGATCGCTACTGACAAGGCCTGCGATTTAAGTTAGGCTTTAACTGTAAATGCTGGCCTTTATGGGGTCTTATATGATTGCTATAATAGTTTAAGTTGTATATTGTTACCAGTAACCATTTTTATGATTATATTCATATTTCAGCAACCTGAAGTTTTTTTTAGTATCCTAGTTTACTATAAGGCATATATTACTACTTTTGATATTATGCAATTATAAGTTGTAACCATTATCTTTTAATATTGGCGTAAAACCGACAATATAGAGCATTGATTAATACTTTCACTAATAAATTATCACAAGAATCATATTTTACACGTTTTATTAAAAATAACATTCCCATAAAGTTATACTAGCCTCTCTTTTTAAATATTTTGTATTCATAAGTTTGTCTATTATTGTGCTACAACGATAATATAGTTGCGATAATCCATTCACATTAAACGTACAGTGTTAAATATTACCTTACAAAACTTTTAAAAATTGAATTAACAAAAATAATTTACGTTAACAAAATCATTACTTTAAAATACAACATTCCTAAAATGACTTAATTTGAGGACAACTACAAATAAAAATATTGAAAATGTCAAGGTCTGGGCGTGGAAAGGGCTAACTGATTTCTTTTTAATTTCATTTCTTGGTTTCTTATTTTCAAATTTAATAAAATCATTTTCTTGTTATGCTCATCTTCTAAAGCCTTCTTCTTTAAGTGATGTTCTTCCGCCAGTAATCTCATTTTCAAATTATGCTCCTCGTCTTGATGCGATATCTGTTTTTCAATTAGCCCCTTTTCAAGTTCATAGAGATCGTTTTTTGTTTTTGCCATGAGTTCTATCTTGCGACCTGCTGCTGTTCTGTCAAGTGGGGAGGCCCGTTTTTGTCTTACTTGCAGAGGAGACGCTTTTTTTGATTGTAGTTTTTTTACTGTGAATTTACTCTCAAAAGGTGCCACATCTGTAAGTATCGGTTCTTCGGATACGTTACTCCCGGCCTTAGTTACTCCCGGATCATCCACTTGATTAGGTTGGGAATCGTCAATTTCACCCTGAAAAATAACTGGAATGTTTAATAAATCAATTTCGGCAATACTAGAGTTTCCAGACGAATAAGATTCGTTTTGTTTTGAATTTGGGCTAGAGTCAGCATCAGAATCAAATTTTGATTTTTTCCCAGTGACGGGAAGGTCCCCTATAAGGTCTTTAATTTTGAAATCAGTCTCTGTGAGAGTCGTTGGCATACTTGGGCCACCGCCTGTACCCAACACATACTTTTTTTCATCAGCCCATTTTCTTTTAGAAACTTTTTTTATGTTTTCGTACTTGTTCTTAAGGGCTCGCCAGTCTCTGAAACACGCGCAACTTAGTTCATTAAATCGTCTTTGAATGTCCAACCAACACTTCTCTTTTTCCCGCACCGTCACTTGATCCGTTTGTTTATTCTCTAAAATGCCTTTGCAATCCTCCACTAAACTCAACAACACGTCAACTTCTGAATCTTTGAAGTTCTTGCTTCTTTTAGATTCGCCAGTAGTAGTTTGCGTATCCATATTATAAATTAATATAAAAACACTTACCAAAGAAAGTTAAACACTGTGATACCAATAAAGAAATTAGGTAAACACAGTTGAATTCACTTTTGAACAACAAATCGAAACAATTCAACAGCTGATTATGAGTCTATCGGTTGGAATTTTTACTAGACAGTCTAACAGTAACAAGGTTCCATGAGTCAAAATCGCTTCTTTTATAGTATCGATAACTGCCAAACATATAATATCAAGCTGGCAGAAATTAGAAAAAATAAGACGAAAATACCAATTTGTTAAATCAGCTGGAACAAATCTCAGTTAAACTAACCATGCGTTGGAGAAAGCCATTCGTAGTTTAAACGTCCGATTAAACTTAGTTTAGTTTAAACGCGTTTAACTTAAACCAGATTTGGGGAAAGCGCCCCTAAATCTCGAAATTGTCACGTTACATTAATTTTTGTTGTAAATGCTCAACAAGACAACGTGTTTATAAAATACCCTCAGGTTTAAAACATTCTGGTTGGGAGGTCTGATATAAAAACTATTTTCAAATTTGTCAACGAATAATTATGCAAGTTAGAAAGAATTAATAAAAAACCCACATTGCAATGACCAAACAAGGGGGTAAAAAGTTTGGGTAGTTTAGGGGTTTCTACCTTGATGACCTGAAAGAGTAGGGCACATTATTAATATTTTGCTTTAATTTTAATGGTGAGCGAAATCAGGGTTAACAATCAGGGTGAATAATACATCAAATTTTCAATAGATACTTTGGATCCCCAAATTTGTGTACTCTTGTCACTCAGTTCTTTATTTTGATTGAGGTCAATCAAAAAGAATCCCACTGTGTAAAGATAAGATAACTCTGATGAATACTGAAGTTTATGCTGTCCCCCACGATTTAAGCACCACCACCTGATAAGTCCATTTAAGATTGTTAGTAAATTGTGAAAGTTTAACCTCAATGATAAAGAGTTTAAAACTTCTCTTACCTAAGGTTGAAGTTTGTCTAGTAAAGTATATTAAAGCTGCTGCAGAATTTGAATGTAACAAACCACTTGTCTTTCAAGGCCTTTCGTAAATTATTATTCATATTCCTAATTAGTTTTTTTCTATATTTAAGTTAGTATCTTACAGTTCAATAGGTTTAATGACCTTTTTTTAATAGCAATTATATTATTTGCATAAACATCGTTTATTCAGGATGTACGGGCTTATGGGAGCCGTATAAAACAAACCGACTGTTTGGCAATTTTTGTTACAAACGAAAGGAAATATTCTTAGTTTTAATGTCAAATCGTTGAGAGTGGATTAATTATATAATTATATATATATATATATATATATATTAAACCTAAGAATATTTCCTTTCGTTAAAAGGTTAACCATCCCCTTGAGATAAAAAGCATAATGCATTATGATAAATGCTGCCAAAGTTTGCCACTCTCATTATTCAAAGGGGAGACATTCCAAATAAAGATGTTCATATCCCCGCAACGTTGTATAAACGTTTTTTATAAAAATTACCAAATGTAAAAGTTGTATTAACAGCCTAAAGAATTCAAACAAATCAACAAATGCAGAGTGTTCCATGAGAAAAATTAGTTGCCCTCCATATTGGAAAATGACTCCATATTTTAAACTTTGAAACCAATAACAAAAAGCTGTACAAAAATAAAAGGGAATCCCCATTAAGAATAATTTTCAGGTTTGTAGTTAAAAGCTATATTGGTTAACTTTAGGTGATACACCGGGTATATTATCTGTTATGTATCATCGACTTTCTGCGATAACTCAGAGGAAACAGTGATGCATTTAAAACAAAAGTACCTTCTTACATCCGAAAAACTCAGGAAACTTAGTATGAGTAATATTGATGTAGTTTTTTACGAAAGGTATTACGAATTCCATTGCGTAAAAAGAACATTGTTGCTCACTTTGCTCATTATTTCCCCAATAGTAAAATAAAGCTTCTTTGTTGCTCTTCCGAAATTTGGGCATACTACTGAGCGTGGTGGTCAGAAATTTGTCGAAACTAACACCCTAACTGAGCGTGGTAGTCAAACTCGAAAAACTGCCCTGATTGCTGAGTGTTTGCTTTTTTGGAGGACCAAATAAACCACCAAAATCGATCTCCCATTATTCTATATGGCTTTCCAATAAAATGTATGGAAATACAGCTCTTAAATATCCTTTTATTTCATATCATAACTTACCATCACAATTATTATTGCTCATTCAATTAAGGACGTCACAATTGAACTACACCATACCAAACTTGAAAGTAATCAAGTAGAACCGCGCGATATTTTTTAACCCCCCTTGACTGATGAGGAGAGTACATATTAGTTCTGACCACTACGCGTGGTCATAATCCAGAAGTGAAGTAATTCTTTACAGCTAATTCTTTGTTTTGTGTTCTAGCTAAGATTTACTGTGCACAAGCTATTGAAAAAAATATATTTATAGATAAATCTGAATTTTGATTTGGTTGCATTTAAAACACTATTAAAAATATTTCGTTGTGTAAATTCTCACTACAACGAAATATAGTTCGTTATTGAACTTTGCTTTGAGATGAGCCATTAATTATGTTCTAGAATCGTCGTCTATTTCCAAACCCTTCGAAACTTTACAGTTTACCTTGAGGCTTCAGTTCGGCATTAAAGTATTGGAAAACTAAGTTGAGTACAAATTTAGTTTTCATTTCAAATAAGCGTTAGTAAAATCTTCGGGGTATCAACTGTGATAAACTTAAGGTATAAAATAAGATCATGCAAAATAAGTAGGAACTCTTGAAACGGAAAAGCTTTTATAACTACAAAAGTAGTACCGTAACTCGGTAAGTCAACTGCTACTAATATTTTATCTATTAAATTTCCGAGTAATTGGATTAAACTTTAGTCGATGCGTTTTTATACGCATGAATAATTTGATCCATTCTAAAATCTATTATATTATATTTTCAAGTACAAGACAAATATATTTTCCGCCTAGAAGTTGAATCCAAATTTTAGTTGCCAAACTTATATTTTGCTTATGTCAATGTTTTGTCTTTTCTCGAAAATATTATAATATCGTTGTAAAAAGCCGGTACAGTTCCAATGCCAAATCAAGCAGCCACTTGACATTTTTTTGAGCCACTAGAGATGTCCAAACTTTCTATTGACAGTATAAACATTTACGAGTGTTCTGAACAGATTCAAAATTGCAATCCTGGAAGTAGTGAGGTTTTTATATATGTTAAATCTAAATTAATTAACCGGTCATTATTTTATCTTATATCTTATATATTATTAATACGCTACATGTTAACTTTGTTAACGATAAGGCTTTTTTATTTTATGACCTATCCCCACATATTATACATGAAAACACGCGTCTCTATGTGTAGATTCCTCAAACGTCTTTAGATTTTTAATTTAGACAATATAACTCGAAAAAAGTGCGAAAAACTTATTAGAATATAAAATTTGTTTTGACAAAAGTGAAAATGTAAACAAATAAACATCTTATCAGCTGTGTGGGATTAAAAATAGCCTATATAGATCACAGACCAAGAAAAAAATATTAGATACCAAATTAGTTTCAAACCAGCTGTTTTTTCATTTGAAAAGGAACAAGACGACGAAAATTTGTTGTGATCGGACACTTTATATTCTTTCAAACATACTAATAACGAGACGACAAAGAAGTTTTATAGAGGTCGGACACGGCGGGGCAATGTATGGCAAGATGTTCGCACACGGCGGGACAACGTACGGCAAGGTGTTCAAAGAGAGGCTTCATACGCGGATCTGGAGCAATTAGTGGAAAATTACACTGGCAAAAATCGCACTAACCAATCTAAGGATTCAGCAGCATTCACTTGGCGGGATGGCATGACCATTTCAGAAATGTGGCGAAAAAAGAGGAAGAGGCTAAGGATTTTCATACTGCTGGCATAAGGGAAAAGTGAATCCATTTACATAACGACAAAGTAATTAATTAGTAAGGCACATTCAAAGCCTTATTTCTGGTACATGTTAACCAGAGACTGATAGACACCAGATCAGAAACTCTGTGCTCGCAACGGTGAGCAAAACAGCTATTAAATTGAAGAAAACAAAGGCGGAGGGGTTTTCATGTATAAAGTGTTATCAACAATTCATCACTCAATTATAGCACCTTACAACCGTGAGGAGAGCATTCGTTATATGCTCTGTATCTATGACGGACGTCGAAATTAGTGATCAAGAAAGAATGCTAAAAAAGCCAACGGCTCTTGCAGCAATGAACTCATGCACAGCTTGACTGAACACGTGGTTAATATGTTAATCCTAAGCGCAAGTTTTTAGCGTGATGAGTTGCTATCTGAAAAATATTCCTGATGAGCAGCATACACAACTCGGAATGCACATTGTCTGAGATCGAAAAGAATATTAGCGCCGATACAACGACATAACTTCTAATGATGTTGTTATTACTTTTAGAGCAAACGATAGCGAACCACCATGACTTGATTATTTACCCGAAAGATCAGCCACTTAGAAGAGTACTTATTCTTCAATTTTGCCTCTACTCAATGGCTGACCCGTTGCTTTTTCCATATTGAGATGAAGGTTGACGTACAGACCTAAAAAATTGTAATGAATACGCAAGTGCTCAACGAACATTGCTTACAATGCTGCAATACGCATCCTATTAGAGATACTACCACGCATCCTACTAGAGCACGGTACATCGTTCCGAAAATCTATTTTTATATTAGATTGACGACATATGTGCGCATAGAAGACAGTCGATCATTTCTAATTTAATTAAATCGTGCGAATTCGCACAGGTTCACCTAGTGTATATTGAATGGCAGACTGACTATTAAATATAATGACTATATTTACTGGTTTAAGTTATTATTTAATTACTCAACTAGTGACTAATCATAATAAATAGCACAGTTTGTCTAAAGTAATGGATATATTAAAATATTAATCACTTTATCCGTGGGGAAAATCAATGTGTCAGTTGTCACTCGGTGTTTGGTCGGGTGGGAAAATCAGACTTACACAGCAACATTTTTCAAATTTTTTTCAATAGCATTTAGCACATTTTTATTTAAAAATAAGGAAGGTTGTTTACATTTCCAGTTATTGTTATGAATATACAGATATAATAGGTAATTTGGATGTGAGGATCTCTTTGAATATTCTAATTTGGTTAGACGTTAGTTATTGAAAGAAATAATTTTTTTATACTTAAAACTTCAGATTTGTAACTAACCAGGTATACAAACTAATAAACTTGGTAGTATCATCATAGCTTCATTCATCAACAATGGCTGGATAAGGCGATAAATAAAGCTTCGTTATCAATAACGGCTGATAAAGTGACAAATAAAGCTCCATTTAAACTTATCTCGATATGAAGTGTTGTGACTAGAGAAGTGACTGAAAAAGCACAATTTATTATTTTGACCAATACCCTACTGTATAGCTAGATATCAGTCTGTTTGGGCGTAATAGCTGGGTCCACTTTGGCTGTACCAATTGCGTTTGCACAATTACAATAACCCCTAGGTTAAAGCAATAGAGACATGTTTTAAGCACAGATCAGAGAATAAGTTATGTTCTGGTTGTAATTTTATAACATTACAACCAGTAAGATTTGAGGCAGTGTATGTCAAAGGTCCCCAGCTCAGCAGCCTAGGGCAGTAATGGAGGGACTGACCACATCACAAGCCGAGCCGACCCCTCCCCATAACTCACCACCACAAACTGGCTGAGTCGCAGGGACAGAGGGGAAACTGACAAACTGTCGTCCAATGTTGTGAAAAATAAAAAAAAATTCTTCTTTGTTTAACGCTCATGATAACCTTCACAAACAGATGACAACAGGCTGCAGTTAAATCCGGTAAATTACTGTATGTGTTTAGAGATAATTTTGTTTTAAAGTCCAGTAGAACTGGCGGGTTAAGGTCAAGTTTTGATTCAGACCAGCTGATCCTGAACTCATTTTAAATAATGCTTAAAAATCAGCTGGCCTGTTGAAAACCTTGATCTTGGCACCCAGTTCAGTTGGACTTTACTTTAGCGTCGATTATAATACTAATTCAGGCCTATAATTGTTATAGTTGTATAAAAATGTATGTGTGCTGAAATTTTATAGAAGAAATTGTTTCTGTGTATGGAGTCAGACTTAGGCATAACTCTTGAAGGGGCTGTTCTAAGGTCAAGAGCATATGTTTATAAATCTATCAACTTAATTTAGTTTAATTTCAAACAAAAACTGCTTTTAATACTCCACTTATAAGAAGCCAAACTGAAACAGCTCTGACTAGAAAGAGAACTAGTTTACCGACTGACTAAATCTAAGTCTTTCCTGATCTTCATCAAAATAGATGCACTGTACGTGCCAACTACCTTAGATCTGAATGTTTGCTACGTCTTGATTCGGCAAAAATAATATCGTACAGCAACATGAGTTACAGTAAATGACGGCTCAGTACAAACAACATTACTGACTAATCACATCAGCTTTTATCTTGTAATTTCGTTCTGCCCTCTATGAAAATTAATCAATAACTTTACATTCTACAACACCAGTCTCCACTGGGCGGCAGTTGCATGGCGGGTGAGTGTGTGCGATGTGCAGTGTTGGGCAGAAGCAGCGCGCAGTTAACACTGCCGGACAATGACGGATCGTCCACAGTCAACAGTGCCTCGTAATCCGACCAAGAAGCTGACAAGTCATGACGATTGCGTTTATCTTTTTCAAAACACTTTTCATTTTTTTAAAATACACGATGTAAAAACCAATACCCGTCAATCGCCTTTCTTCTCTATTAAAAACCCCCTCTGCTGAAAGTTTGCGAAGCGATACATCAGTGTAAATTAACTGTGCTTGGGCTCATTATCGTTCTACATTCCAGTATATCCATATATGACCTAAATTTTTAAATTATTTATTTAAATTTTTAGGTCATACACGCCATGCGAAATGTATAAGTTGTTATTGCCTTTCTTGAAAAAATTAACGTTCCAATGTTTTGGCAAATAAATTCTGTCTAAAATAGCCTACATTAACGTAATATGTTTCAATGAGATCGCTTGTTAGGAATACTTCTTTCACGCCGGAGACCTCAGTGGTAAATTTCATATGTCTTGAATCTTGGATCACCAATCAAAACAAGAAGTGGAATAATTAATTATAACAATTTGCACAGACTTGGGAGGAATCAATCAGGTAAAATATATAGATTTGATGAAAAATTCATCATTCTCGACTTAAATTAGTAGGAGGCATTAAGTTTAACTAATCGTTATCAATCGTAACTTGATCGATTGCTGGTTAATGGAATGTAAACACAAAACATACTGTTCCACAAAAACTTATAAAAAAGAGAAACGCCAGAAAATGATTTGAGTGGTTGAAATGAAGAGCGGTGAAGAGGCCGGCCGGAGGGCCCTTGAGCGTCACCTGTTGGTAGTTACCGCGAATAAACACAGTCCCATTCGACCCGACTGATGAATAATTTGAGAAACTAATCGTGGAATTTGAAAATGTATTAAAATTACATAAGTTATTATGGAGAAAGGTATAACAGTCTAAGCAGAGGCCAATATTGGTACAGTTTTTTAATAAAACCTGGCTTGTCATAGTAGTTTATGCAACGATTGTATAATGAATGTCTTTAAGCCACGAGTGAGATGTAAGTTAGAACACGAGCGAAGCGAGTGTTCTAAATATCTCACGAGTGGCTTAAAGGCATAATACAATCGTTGCATACACTATTTTATCTACGACCAACAATATACAACAAAATTTCCCCGAAGTTAAACAAAACTCATGACTTTTAATAATGATGGAATAGGTCAACTAAAATTTGAGGTTAGGCAAGTAAGCAGACTGAACCATGAATCGTTGTGGAACAATCAGCTGATTGGATAAGTAAACTCAAACATGAATCGTAATGCAACAATCAGCTGATGTGCGAATTGCGTAATTGTTATTATGACACTACTTCCGTCAAATGCCGAGCTCTCATTGGTCTAGAACCAGTACTCTAAAGTGACTCCAGTACTCTAAAGTCGTCATTAGAGTACTGCTTGGTTTTTGGTGTTTTAATGTATATCATTATAATGTTTATTGTAATACCATAATTGGTGCTTATTGCAATGGTCGTAGATAAAATTAATTTAATCGTCAATTATAATATGTCTGGGAAACTAAACCCTGTTTCTTTAAGGGAGGAGGATGGGGTATGAAATGGAAACTGGTTAACTAAACGACAAAGGAGTAATCTTTTCTTAGTTTTTGTCCTAATCTTGTATGATAATTTTCAACAGTCAATACGTTACGAAATATAAAACAATTAAAAAAAATCATTTTTCAAAGTAATCTTTCTGTTCTTATAGAACCATCTTCAGTACAAGTTGCCATCAGGTTATCTTCACTGAAGGTGAAGGTTAACATGGTAGATAAAAAAATTGACATTGAAACATACACACGAACACGCACATTGACACAACGAAAGTCAAAAACAAAACAAGTGCTCGAACAGGGGACAGGTGCGATGCGGCCGAGAGGAAGTTGTAGTCCGAACCAATCACCCTTCTACTTATAATTTTTTACACTTAAAAAATCGTTCATAGAATATAACAATTAATTTCAGCCTTTTAAAACGCCCTGTTACGTATCCGATATTAACAAAACCTAACAAAGTTCATACATTAAATCCTCGTTTGTTTTACTACTTTCTAATAATTTCCAAGTTTTCCATCATAATAGCTGTTGACCAAGATCGGAACTCGAACAAAGGTGGGAAAGTTTAGGTGAACAATGCCGCCATCTTGCGCCGAGCGTTGCTTCCGCCCTCTTTGTGAAGGCTGATGCTCTTTGTGCGGCGCTGTGTTCGTTACCTGCTTACACGGATAGTTGGAATCTGCTCACAAATGCTCAACAATAGCTGAACTTCTATCTAGCATATGTCGTGGTAATGCGAGTTCTGTTTAACTGTAGTTCTCAAGATTTTATCATTGAGAAGTGATTGAAATTGTGGTTTCTTAAAAAAGTATTTTATTGGGGAAATCGTACTACCTTTGCTCTGTGTGCTTCGATGAAAAATTTATCTATTACAGGTACTTTTGACAACCGGTGAAAAGGTGGATTTTTTTCATAAACCGCCGATGAATAAATATTGTTTAAAGGGTCAAAGTTAAACTTATTTTTTATTGTTGGAACATCAAAATTACATACTGAGGGCAGAACTTATAGTATCTGCGTGGACTTAATTACATTAATATTATTGATTTTCAAATATCAATAACCGTAGTCATAAATTTATATAAAAATACAAGCAATAGAAAAATCTTACCTGACCTGATCCCAAATAAATTAATATTTCATTAGTATAATCAGCCGACGTAATAAGTGTTATTTTGACTTTGATCATCTATAACATTTGTAACTAAATAAACCTAATCCAATTTAATTGGTTAAATCGATTGGCCAAAATTCTTTGACAACTAACTAATGAATACATACATTTTTAATTAAAAGATCATATATTAAATATGCAGGGCTATTCACTTAAATGGTTACTGATATTAAACTGGTTACCAATTAAATTAATTTGTATTCCACGAAGTGTCCATTGAAAATTATAAAAAATATATTATTAAATAAAGGGGGAAATTTCAATAGTTTATTTAACCGTAAAAAAAGAAATCTACGTAAACGGACGCTAGAGTTTTTGCAACCGTAGGCAGTAGTTTTGTTTTACCGTCAGTTGTGATACATGCGATCGGACTGAGTTATTTCCAAAATACACTATTTCATTCCCTGAGTTAAATTTTACAGTTTCTTGAAATTGCCTAAACTGACTATTAAGGTATTCATCAATTGATGGTTTACTACCAAATGTGACACAGATGCCCTTTGCAATGTTACTGGACTCACCACGGTTGTTTCAATTTCAACACAGGTTTATGCTGTATAGTGGCCATCCTACAAACAACTTACGGTTTTATAGTGGCTGCTCATTTTTGTGTGAACTTCAGCAGCGGTTCAAAACTCTGTGATTAAAGCAATTGTAATTTTCTCTCATGATAAATATATAAATTAATATATTCACTGTCAATTGATACTTTATGAGAAACAATTTTATTTAATGGATTCATCTTACTGGATAACTCAGTACTTTATCCGTTATAGTTTCGCTGTTCTGTGTCGAGACGTCAGTCGGAGTGTTTGACGTCACAGTCGACTGGTCTTTGCAAGTTCGCTCTGTTCGTGTCTGCTCTACGTCAGTCTGTTCTCTTTCTCTCTTTAGTATTATTTAAATATCCTTCCATGATTTGAATTGTACCAGTCTATGTTTTTTTAACTAATTATTTTACTCGGATAACTTAAAATACAGTTGTAACTCCATATTATATTAAAATATGTATTTCGATAATTAGTTAAGAACGTATTTTATTTCCCCTCACTTCGGTTAGAATTTTGAAAAACATAATTGTCAACTCTTAAATTTCAAAACAAGTTTACCAAAAGCAAAAAAACTCAATGGAATATTCATTAAAACTTTGGAGCTGGTTTTAAGTAAATCAAAGATAAGTCCAATAGTACTTCGTGTATCAAGGGAGTAAGGTGCAAGATCATTTCCCTAGGGAAAATAGTTGTTCCGAGCTTGCCGTAGGGGAAATAGTGCCGAGGCTTGCCGAGGCACATAGCGCGCACATCTTCACCCTACCTGTACGAAAAACATAAATGTACCGTGTGTTGTTATAGTATTGATACAACAAAAATCAATCTTAACAAACTGTTTAATTTATTGGTATACATTGTATTAATTGATATAACTCCAAAACCTCAATCGTCGAAAATCAACCGCTGTTCTAGTTCTATTGTGTTGTTCTATTACCACTAATCAGCTGTTAGCACCAGTAATTCATTGAAATATATTACAAGTTTGCATGAACGCGTGTAATTCAAAAATTGAATTGTTATTTTAAATTTTATTCTTGTGGGTATACTTTACTCCCTCAGGGAGATGAGTAATCACTTTACTTTCTGCAGTAGACAAAACATCACTTTATCCCCTCTTTGAAGGGAGTGAAGGCCATTAGTATCGCCGGTTGGTGCAAAAGGTAATATGTTTTAAAGTGGTAATCGGTATAAATTAAGCATTAGGATATAAAGGGTGTCTCAAATGGATCGCGGACGAACTAGCAGTCCTGCATAGATGAAACAAAATCATTCACCACTAAATCGACCCCATGGAGCAACATAAAACCATTAGTAAGCTTTTTAAAATACAGAGTGTTTCAAAAACCGGGGGTCGTGGGCTCGAATCTCAGAAATTTTAAATGGAAACATATGTTTTATGTTATGCACCATTTTAAGCTCTAAACAAGACGAACAATTTGGTGAAAACAGAATTCATTTATCTTTATTTATTTCAAAATGGCGGTCACTTTCGTAAATTAATGTTGGAATTTACGGAGCACCATGTATCTCGAGAACCACAAAACATATTTTTGTTTAGTTTAAAAACTATTAATCCTTTTAAGCTCAGCTTTAATTTGATATAAGAAATGCCAACATTTAGAAAAAAAAGTTTTGGAAAGTACATTTTATTTTGTTTTATTGTTGGTAGCCCTAAAAAAATTAAATGGTAGCATATTACGTCAAATAGCACATCATTTTACAGGACTTGCAAAGACCAACAATTTTCAACATAAACCTACCTCCTATCTTTAGTGGTTTTGTAATTAAAAGCAAAAAACTCCATTTTACCAAATAAAGCCCATGTTAAATGTGCAGTCTTCAGGGCATTTAAATTTACATCCATTAAATCTACGTACTGCATATTTAACATGGGCTTTGTATGATAAAATTGATTTTTTTTTTGCTTGTAACCAGAAAATCACTAAACATAGGAGGTAGGTTTAAGTTGGAAAGTTGTTGGTCTTTCTAAGACCTGTAAAATGATGTGCTATTTGACATATGCTGCCATTTTTTTCAGGGCTACCAACATTAAAACAAAATAAAACGAACTGTCAAAAACTTTTAATTTCTAAATGTTGTCATGTCATATATGAAATTAAAGCTGAGCTTATGAGGATTAATAATTTTTAAACTAAACAAAAATATGTTTGGTGGTTCTCGAGATACAGGGTGCTCCGTAAATTTCAACATTTTGCACGAAAGTGGTTGCCATTTTAAAATGAATAAGGATAAATGAATTCTAATTCCACCAAATTGTTCATCTTGTTTAGAGCTTTAAAATGATGTATAAGATATGTTTACATTTTAAAAGTCTGAGATTCGAACCCATGACCCCCGGTTTTAGGAACACCCTGTTTTTTAAAAAGCTTAAAAATATTTTTTTGTTATTCCTTGGGGTCTATTAAGTGGAAATTTATTTTGTTTCATCTATGTGGGACTACTAGTTCGTCCGCAATCTATTTGGGACACCTTAGGTGAGACACCCTGTATACATTAGCCAAGTGGACAGTCGTTACCACAAGGTGATCGTATAGTGTATAGGTATAGCCAAATAATTTGTTTGCTTGCTTCTGATAAAGAATAGCTGGTTGACTAGAAGTCACATTGAATTATTGATTTAACACAAGTTCTATTTTCATCATACAGTTTATGCATCACAGATGATATTGGAAATTGACAATTTCACTGCTTTCAGAGCTCTCTGTTGTGGTTAATAGAAAAAAAATGAGAGGGAAAGTTGTTTGCAACAAGATTGAGAGGGTTTACCTGTACAGTTGTGCTCACGCTGTGTCTGTACAGTGTATAGTGTATCGTACAGATGTTTCACACGGTGTATGTGTGCACAGTGTACGTGGACGGTGCGGCGCGGCGCCGGCGGAGGGTGCGGTCAGGTCGCAGTGCGGTGGCTCGACGCTCCAGGAATAATAACAACCCAGCCAGCGACGTCGGGCAGACCGCACGGCGACCCTCGGTACACTGCTGAACCTCGGAACATCAAGGATTTACGTAAAGTAATCTATAAACTATTCTAAGTATAATGGGCTATAGAAATACCCTTCAAGGTCTTCGTCGAAACCCAGTATTGTAATGGGGAACAAAATCTAATACGTTTACACAATGAAATAAAAATATTATGACAACAAATTTCCAAATGACTTTTAATGAAAATAGACCGGGGGAAGTGGTGTTGATAATTTTGTATACACTTATAAATCTTAATCCTGAAACAAGAATATTGAAAATAACAGTACCATATTGTTTTTCTTTCGTAAATAATGTTGTTTTTGCAAATGCTTGTGATTAATATATCTAAATTTTAAAGGCGTTTATTTAATATTATCTTATACCAATTCAAACTGTGGGTACTAGTCCCATGACAATGAAACCATCTCGCTCATTTTGAAAGAAATTGCGTACTTCATATATTAATTTCATTGTCTCTTCTGAAAGATCTGAAAATGTGTTTCGTTAATTTACCGACATGCTATGTTTTTTTGGTTAAGATTTTTTGTCATGTCGATTTTCTAAAAGTTTCGACCTAACTTTAGGGCTTCGAAGAGTTGATGGAAGGCTTAGAGCAGCGGTTTGAATACATAATCAGTGACTCCGTCAACTGTCGACCGAGGGCCTCTTAGCACAACAATTACACTAAGCTCAGGAACATGTAACTGCTGGGTGAAAGCTGGCTTTGAAACTGATATTCACACTGCCACTAGATTGCCAATATTAGGTAGATTTAAGTTTAATCAAAAATATCATATCCCTACAGTGTTTTCGTTAGTGAAATACTCGAGAGGATTGCTGCTAAAATACCTTTTATAGAAAATACCTATTTATAGAACTCATAATAAATAGTCTTTTTACTATAAAACGTAACAATAAAACGCAAATGGTGAAGCTCACATTGCTTCGTATCATTGTTGCGTTATTTTATTTATATTGTGATATTTTTAAATCAGCATTTACACCTCGTCAACTTAGAAACTGATGTGATGTTTCCTGAAAGGGTAACATTTGCAAGGGGGACATAGGTTCTACAGAGGGCCCTAAACCCACTTGGGCAGGGCCCCCAGCTGAGGTGTGCTACCGTGTGACGCAGCTTCTGAAAAATTGAAATTTTTTTCTCGTTCAAAAAATTGGAAGGCAGGCAAAATTAAAAATTTTATATGATGAGTTTTTATAAATTGACTTTATAATTAAGTCTTATATTTCATATATATAATAAGACTTCTGCTTTTAAGGTCATCGTTTAATATTAATTTCATTCACCTACAGTGAACACTATCTGTTGAAACTTTGGTAAACGTTAAGTTCAAATTAATGAAATTTTCAATACTTAAGCCATATGTAAGCCATTTTTGAGTAATATGTATGAAACTTGACTTCGCATCTTGAACATAAACAAAGATCAAAATTGGACTTTTCATTTTATTGTTTTTCTTACTTTATAAAACACGATTTGTTTTTCAGAATATGTTAATCACGTTTAAAAAACGCAAAGAAAAGAGTAATCAGAACTAAATGTACTGTTAAAGATGCATAACTTTAAACATTGTTAAAAGTTTGTTTAATTTTGAAACACAATGGTAGACTTCAGTAAGGTAAATACCGCAGTTGTCCCTTCTAAGCGGTTTGCCGATTCACAATAATAATTTCATTCCATATGAGTCCCGATCAATTTGTCAATAGTATAATTTCAAAGTTATAATAATAGTGAATATTTATATTAAAATAAGCTATTATATTATTGATCGATATGTGGCATGCCGATGCTACTAAGTCTGCACCATCTAATGTTCATCGATAAATTAGTGACAGGACTAAACTAAATAATGATACTCAATCATTTAATATAAGAAATACTTAAGAAAACTTTCACGATAGCACTCGCAGCTGTATTGTTACATTCATTCACTTAAGGATAATTAGCTTGTGCTGGATAATACTCGTAGCTTGATGGACTCATGCACTCAGGGCACTTGGTTTGTGGCAGCTGTATTACTAGTCCAATCACTGGAGAGTTAGCTTGTTCAGGATAATACTCGAACCTGTATTGTTAGATTCATGCACTCAGCTTGTGCATGATAATCGTAGCCTGATAATTGTTCGATTCAAGGAATCATGCAGACCTAGCTTTGGTGCCCTAATACTCGTTCTAAATTGTTAGACTCACTATACTTAGCGTGCATGGTCAAACATTCGCAGCTGTTCAGCTGTGACAAAAGAAATAAGTTTAAAAAATCAATGACCAATTTATAAACCAATCTTACTAATCAAAATAATTATTCTTACATTAATTCACTCAAGGATTAATGACATCCAAATTTGTGTTATGTAAATGGGAAATTTAATAATCGATACGATTGAGTTAAAGAAATATTGCATGAACAAATAGTTTATTGTTTTTATTATAGCTAAGTGTGCTATTAACTTTAGCGAAAAAAGTATTCCTTTCTATCAAAAGAAGTGCGATATATCGGAAAGAAGTCGTATTCAGATAGATAAAATATTCAAGATCATTTAAGTTGTATATTTTGTCTCTCTTATCGTTTTCGCCTGACCTCGATAGAAGTTTTGTGATAGTTCCTGTTGTTTTGAAGATTTGTAGACTAAATTTGCGACTTCTGAATATATTGCCAGATATCTTAGTAACCTTGGAGTATTTTAACACCAAAGTATTAAAAGCGATTTTAAGTTCAATGGCCATTATTCTAGGATTTTTTCTCGAGTGACATACAAATCTTCTATATATTAATTACGCAAGCGGTTTTCTTTACACAGTCAAACTTCAATAACGGCTGGACGGATTTTAACGTTCGAGGTATCAAATTAAAGGGATTTTAATGCAGATTTGTCAATACGTCTCAGAATTTAAAAAAGAGCGTCACTAAAGTACAGTAAAGGGCTGAGGTTTCGGAACAGTGGCGCTATCCATCGACATTTGACCAAGCTCGGTATACTTAGTTTACAATTATTGAACGATATGACCATGCTTAAAAATAGTTGTACAGGCAAACTATAGATTGCAGGACTTATCATTTATTTATTTTCCAAGAAAAGCGGATTTAATTTGTACAGCTGCTTGGCTACTGGGACATGACAATAAACTATTTTCACCAGTTCTAGTTTCTTATCTTCGTTTTTAACGATTAATTATGTAATTTAGGTAATATAGGGCTTGGTTACTCTATAAGTGTTTTTCTTAAGTGTTAGTTCAGTTTAATTGCCAGTTTACCGTTTCATAATGTACTTTTCGATATATCAGTACCTTTCAGCATGGTATTTTTCAAGTTGTATTACTTGAGACAATTAATTTTTGGATTTGGTGGAGTTATAATGCGACCAATAAGAAGAAGACCACCTTGACCGTTCAGAGGAAACAGTAACGTATAACCACTTTCCCGATGTAACATTTTATGGATAAAGAGCGGCATTGCTAGATTCTTGAGATGCTACTTCCAACCTCGGATTGATGAAATTAAAATGTTTGCATTGCGGCGTCTTGCAATTCAAGAATGAAAAATCTGTTAGAGATTCGTAGGTAACATTCTTCATTTACGCTATGTTGCCACAAAGGAAAGTCCTTGTGCCTAACTAACGGATTTCGCCATATTTTCAAGAGCTCACAGAAAACTCTCAATCTGAGAACAGGGCTGTAAGACTTAAATAAAAACATTCGACGGCTGTTGCTGTAAGTAAAGCACGATCTTTTGCCGGTTTTGTACATTTTAGAAACAAGAGAACATAGGAAATTGAAGAAAACTGAACAGGTGTTCACAAAAAATATCGTTTACCGGGCACCTTTTCAGTTATCAAATGAACTTTAAAATTTTCATTAGTTAAGGCATAAGCAAGTTACTAAAATTAGCCCTTTGATTAAAATTTCAAAGCATATAAGTTATTTTTTATTCTTATTATTTTATTATGTGATTTTTGTTTTGCTCCACTTCGAGCAACAGGTTATCTAGTTCCGGCCAAATCATTAGGCGGGTGAGTGAGTGCGCTGCTGGCGTTCAAAATATGTTTTTGGCCAATTATTTACCCATCTGAAGTTATAGACAGTAATGCTCTTTGTTTATATTCTCCAAATCAGCTGAGTAAGTTCTCCAAACATATCCAAGTAAATGTGCTTCTATCTGTTGGAAATATATTCAACCACTTAACTGTGTAGAGGAGCGGAGGTGTCTTTAACATCAAGTCATTTATACAGCTGGAGTTTCCATTTTTCGCCACCCGCCTAATGATTTGGCCGGAACTTTAGTCATTAGTAAGAACCTTGGAACAGCATCAGAGAATATTTGCGTTTCGCCTCTTAACCGATTCCGATGGTTGATTGGATTTATAAAGATAATATGCTTTTAGGGTGGTTGGTGTGACAGTGAGAGTAGTCCAATCGGTTGTAAGCGGTTTATGGCAGTAGAATGCACCGACCGGGTCGCGTCAGTGTCGACTGTTGGATTCAAGTTGGAGCGGCGTGATGATTACCTGATATTTACTGAAAATAGGCATTTTATAATTTGATTTTATATCCTGATTTATTGACTTCTTTAGATTTTCTCCTGGTTGCGACAAACATTTCATTTAAACCGACAGTTGTTAAAAGGTCAGGACTGTCACTAATAGTAGCTAACTATGAAGTGACTGAGAGACTAGTTATTCAAAGCAAATCTTTTTTAAATTGTTATTATAATTTACTTTTTCTAGAGTCAATAGTTATCATAAACGAAAAAAATATATGGATAAACTAGTTCTTCAAAGCAAACTTTTTTAAAGTTGTTATTATCATTGTCTTTAAGTAGAGTTAATAGTTATATAAACATATAAATTATGTTATGAACGAAAATACTATTAGTGTGACATAATACATACGTAATACGTAATACATTCGATCTCCCGGTCTATAAAAACTTTCGGCTTACAGATTCATGCTATGTTGCCTAGAAAATACACCTTTAGCTCAGATACAAAAACCTATAAATCTCCTATAAATCAGATTACAATAAGAAATCACAGACCATTACATTTATAGCAAACAGGAATGGCTACAGAGAACCAGAAATTGATAAACTTCACGATCACATAAAATCAATGTATAATATTCTACCAATTGACAAAAAACTATTTTAATCCATCCAGTACCGGTACCATAGCAGATTTTTTCAATATCCCAACCCTTCTCCCATAGTCTCGCGAAGCCTCCAGCGAGCGAAGCATGTTAACCATATATTCTTAATGGTTACTCATCACAATTTTTCGATTTGTTATCAAAAATCACCCTCAGCCTATCACCCCAGCATTGATAAAAAAAGTGTTATATTGTTGATAATGAACTATTTATTACATTATGAATGTAAGTTGTTCGTGCGCGCGCGTGTGGGTGTGTATGTATGTGTTGTCTCATATATTTTTCTGTTAACCAAACTGATGAATGGTTGAAAGCTTATCATAAAAAATTACAAAAGAAATCATACGTTAGCTAAATCATTATTTAGAAATCATGGATGAACATGGAAGAATACTTTGGAAGGGAATAATCAACAAAGGTAGAATAATTAACAAGAATGTTTTTAGATCGGAATCGCATATATTTAACGTTATTATTATTGGTCTTTATTATTACCATAATATCATTACCATAGATTATCGGCTTTTTAGACAACGTTCTGCTTTAAAGTCAGAAATGTGGTTTTTGCCAATATTTCGAATTAAAAAACGTTTGTCCAAATATGCGTATATTCACCATCGGATCATCGGACGGAACGTGAGCCGGACATTTGATCCGACCCACGTGCGTTTTTTGCATGCATTTGATTTGGCCTACGTGCCTGCGCAGGCTTTGCAGGCACTCCCGCCAACCCTTAGTATATTACACTATCGTTGATTTATTAAAGATTTTTAAGTTTCATAATGCAATTGCAATATATTAAATTTTATGTACATACAAAGTTCTTCCAGCCTTAACTGTTCTCAGAGTTATTTCTTATTTCAACCGAAATAAGTTTCTTATTATAATATTTTAAAAGCAAAGAAAAACAAATAATGGAGTCTTTGCCTAGGTGAACCAAAAAGTAACCTAATATTCAGCTTAGATTAAATATATTTTAACTATTCTTGTATTCCTTTTTCAAACCAAACACTCCACAAATACTTTTAATTTTAAAAAAATTTAAAGTTACATCACTTAACATACTATCTAAAGAACTCTCAACAATAAAAACATCAAGAATGAATCTTTTAAAGGTTTCAAAATGGAGGGAAGCTGATTAAATAAAACATGGTGAATCAATATTATCACCAGAATAGGAGGACAATACAACGGAAATTTAGTGTTTCCATGAGTGAATCTAAATTGAGAGTTCGATGGCTATTGGACCGCGATACGTTGGAATATGTTCCGGATCCGGCGGGGCGGCGCGGCGGCTGCAACAGCGTTGTGTCGGTAACAACACATCGACCTCGACTATTTTGTATTTTTCCTGTGGTGTGTACAACATTTGTTTTGAAACTCTGGATATACAACTGGATGATGAAAAAGAGTATTGAAATCTGAAATCTAAGTGCTGTTGTATTGTACTCTTTTTTTTATTTTAATTGTAAATTTTATTCTTGCTTCAATATATTTCAGTTGATAGATGCATTTGTGTAACCGACTCACACATAAACAAACGACACTAGTGTAAGTTTTGAAGCTAACATTTTATATGAGAATTATATTTTTGTAGCGCATTCTAAGATGCAACCCAATTAGCATTTTGTATGAGTGAGGTCGACTGTTACCTGTGTAGGATTTAGAGGGAATAATGTAAACGACATTGCAAACTCCGCATGGAAATGAATCACGTAGCATTTGAAATCTCACTGTGACACCATAAACCTTAGGATGTGCCATAAGAAAAAACAAAGTAATCCATCGTATTGAAAAAATAGCGGGAAATTTCAAAAATTGAAACACAGATCTAAAAGCAGCGTAATATAGAAAGGGGTCCCCCATATGAAGTTTACTCTCGTCCTTAAAAGGTTAGCTACTGGAAATCTTAAAGCCAGGCACCCTGTATATAGGGTGTCCAACTTAAGTGTGCCACCATTGGTATTTCAGAAACTATTGTATTTAGAGAAAACTTTAAATGGGGGACTTCACCAACTTTTTTAAGGCATTTAAAAATGTGAATTCCATTTTCTTCTAAACGGCCGCCATTTTCCAATATGGCGGACAACTTTGATTTTTCTTATGGAACACCCTGTATTTTATGGCATATTTGGATTCTACGCTTAATTTTAACTTTACTCCTTGACATTTCTTCCTACCCCCTTTTTTTTGGGGGGGGGAGGGGTAAAAGGCAGTTAAAATTTGATTTTTGTCCATAAGAAATACATAGCGTTATTGTCGGTTCTCGATACCTGTAGGGTTAATTAAAACATACCATAGAACAAATGTGCTTTAAAATGTGATTTTAGTTAAAATTCAATCATAGAAATCGTTTTTAGTCGAAATCCACTCATGGAAATGAACAATTTTGAATAGGTTTGTACTCCATAAGAATTGCATGGGATGGCACAGTTAAAATGGGTACAATGCATTTCAAATGGGGAAAAATCAAATTTTAACTGCTTATATCTCCTTAACCATTGCGTTTAGGTAAAAATGTCAAGGAGTAAAAGGTTCTTAAAATTAAGCGTAGAATCCAAATATGCCATCAATTTAGGGTGTTTCATAAGAAAAATTAAAGTTGTCCGCCATATTGGAAAATGGCGGCCATTTAGAACAAAATGGAATTCATATCTTTAAATGTCTTAAAAAAGTAGGTGAAGTCCCCTATTTAAAGTTTTCTCTAAATCCAATAGTTTCTGAAATACCAATGGTGGCATATTTAAGTTGGACACCCTGTATAAAGGAGAAGGAGTTTTGTAACGAACAGCAAATCTCCAAAACTATAGGACCAACAGAGCTGAATTTTGGCAAATGCGCTCCCTTGGGTCATATATGTGCATTAAGAAACGGTTTTACAGCATTCCTTTAGGGGTAATCCCTATGGTAATCCAAAGTTTCAATGTAGGGGAAGGATATGAGGTTATCATGACAACCTTAAGAAGTATTATGACAAACTAAATCCTAAATCGAAGGACTTTTCCACGAGAAACCAATTTGATCAGCTAGTACCTCCAATAAAAAAACTGCAATGAAATGCTACATTCAGAACAACTCCTATAATATTTTAATGGTTTCAGTTGTTATATGTAATTATTTAGATATACTAGTTGTTACATTTTATATTAATAATTAAGTTTTTATGAAATCAATGATAATAAACTCCAATCCAGAATGAAGGCTGAAAATTTAACTGAAGATACGGGTTCGAAATATACGTTTTAGAAAGATCATTACTCATTACTCTGATGTGAAGCGATTTATATACGATTGCTTATACAATATGACATATATGACTAATACGTATCATGATGAATTAACTGTTGGTATTTTTTCATTTTATAAAATAATTTTACAGTCGAACTTTATAACCTTAAATTTTACAGTCGAACTATTAGTGTCGTAAATTGCTGTACTAAAGTACTTGTGGCAAAGCAGTAAAAAATTGCTAATGTTCTGCATTTCATTTTATTCCCTACATAATAGTATAAACATCAGCTGTTGTGATTGTGAAACGATTTTTTTGTTTACTTGAAAAATGAGAACTAAAGTATGTTAACAACTATTATAAATTTTAAAAATGTCAATAGTAAAGCTCGTTTAAACTATTTTTGGATTACATTTCATTTCTCCTTCTTCACAATACAAAACAGCACTAATACAACAAAGGTTGTGATTAATCAATTATTCTGTTTTGTAAACACACCAGCACGTAACAATTGTAGCAAAGCCAAACTAACATACATAATTATTGTTGTTCAAGTAATGGATTGTTTAACTTAACGGCTCACAATTCCATTTGTTCTGAAACGCAATTAAAAAAACATTATAACATTATTGTCGTAGTTTTGAAAATGTTAAGATAATATAAATTATAATCATTTTAGTTTTTGCTTTCTAAATTAATCTTTTTGGGGTTTACTGCAAGCAATCATTTTGAATACAGCGATGGAAATCAATGTATAATTTATTAAAAATACTCGGTTTGATAAATTTGATACGTTTGAACAATATTGTTTTAAATGTAAATATGTCAAACAGACGTCACGTCATTCCATCAGTATTTACAAGTAACGCTCAAATCACATATTCAACGATAACTTCACAGTTATCTTGCATCGGTGCATTCCAATGCTCTAACCCCGTTTTCAATATGCCGATCGGACGATTCTCAATTTCACATCACTCGCCCTAAAAGCAAATTATCGTAACTTTTCCTCTTTTTTTAATGTAATATATTGCTTAAGTTGGTCGAGTCAAAATCTACTGGATGATTGCAAATCTTAGATATGAAATTTAATCTTCAGAATAAATTTAATTATTTAAACGTTAAAAATTTTAAATTTTCTATTAATATGTAAATTTGAATAGTGAATACAAAGTTGAAATTCTTTAATCACCAAAAAATACTTACCATAACAATAATATACTTATATAGAAATCAAACGATGATAATTATTATGATGTCTATAAGTTACTTTTAAGGACTTTACACAACACAAAGTCAATCCAAAAGATTTCATTTGAAACTAAAACGCCGTTCTTGAAAAATTTCATTTATATAGGTTAAAAGCACAATTCCGAACGTCATTCCGTGCTAGAGGAATTGAATTCAAATTTCTGTGATAATCTTAAACGAACCATTGTAAATTTCCATACTAACCATAGTTACCATAACAACCATAGTAACTTAATCGTAATAACTGAAAGTGTATTAAAATCTAAAAACTTCCAAAAGGGATATTTTAGATTCCTTTCCGACAAACATCTCAACATTCATCCCTCTTTTGTTAAGTGCTTCTATGGTTTGACCATTGTCGCCTTAATCATACTTCACCCGTGAAAAATGTTCAAAAGTCACAAACCTGGATTTTCATTTGCATGTGCTGTGAAACATCAGCATCTGCAACCCATTCCAACTTGCCTTGTAAACCGTTGAGCGCCCAGATTCTTCGGCAAAAGCACAAATGTTCTCTTCTTTTGCTTTAGGACAGTTCTTCTTCATGCATCCCAATGATTTACACGAAACACATTTAGATCTTCACTTCTGTTTCCTTTTTTTTGTAATTTTCAGCTGCCAATGACGTATTTTGATTAGGATTTTTGCGGACATTTGCCATCACTGATTAGTAAAAAACAAGTTTCACGACGTTTCGGGATCTGGAATCTGATCCCGTCTTCAGGTGGAAGAAAACCTATAACATAACAAGATTAGTAACACATAGCCAGGAAAACCTGGACAAAAACACAGCTAAAACAGAGAACTGTAAAAGCAGTCACGAAAACAATAAGCTGAAAAGAAAAACAATACACAAAATAACACAGGAATCACAAGTATCAAGAATCACCAGACAGGAGAGAGCACGTCCACACCCAATCAGAGCTGAGCTGAGACTGGTGGGAGGAAAGCAAATGGCGGCGGCAACGGAAATGGCGGCGCCCACAGCCAACCAAATCACGGCGCGCTACCGGTGGCGAAAACCTGAAACAGAGACATGTGATATGCAAATTCCGTGTGTCTGTTTGTGTTTTTTAGTTAATTTTAAACCTGATTTTGCCCCTTGGCCTTGCTACGGGTTAACATGTTATGAGAATTTTGAACAGAATTGTTAGTAATTACCCTATTTACTGACACTTTATTTTCCCTGTCTTTCAATTCTTTGTTTAATATTGGTAGCCATACTGGCCTTATTTCAAGTGAAGATTGACTGATTGGTTGGTCTGCTAGTTTTATGTATGAAGCTTCAATTAGTTTTCTTTTGAAAAAATGAGGTTCGCGGTGTACTATTTTTGCTTCGTCAAAATTCATCTGGTGATTTTCAGACCAGCAGTGTTGAGCAATTTTTGATTTATCCACTAAGCCCTTCCTCGTGTTATCTTTGTGTTCTTTGATTCTAACATTTAAAGGTCTTTTTGTCTCGCCATAATACGGCCTAGAGCAACTATTGCAGTTTATTCTGTAAACACAGTTTTTTGATCCCTGAGTGCCATTTTTTGGTTTGGTTTTTACGAGACATTGCCTAAGAGTGTTTTGTGCCCTAAACGCGGTTCTAACTTTGAACTTCCTAGCAACTCTTCTAATTTTTTCCGATAATCCCGGCACATAAGGGATTGACATGGGAACGAATTGTTCAGCGTTTTCTGACTCATTCTGTTTAGCCCTACGGGTTTTGCACTTTCTTATTACGGATTGAGGGTATCCATTCTTAGCCAAATCTTGCTCTACTTTTTTGATTTCCTGATTTAATCCATCTTGATTTGAGCAAATGCTCTTTGCTCTGCACAGCAGTTCCTCTTGCATCGGTGCATTGTAATACTATAAACCCGTTTTCAGTATGCCGATCGGACTATTATCAATTTCCCATCACCCATTCATCGTATGGAATAAATTATACTGTAAGGTACTTGAGAGATTTCTGGGTGATTTCAAATGTTAGATACGAAACTTTATCTTTAAAACTAAATAAAATTTTTAAACGTTAAAAAACATAAATTGTTAAGTTTATACTTCAATTTGAATTTTTTTTTCAAAATTGAATTTTTTATCGATAACAAATACTTAACTTAGGAATCTATCAATTCCAAAAAATTCGTCTAAACTAAAAAAAATCAAATTGAACTAAAAACAAACCACAAACCAAATTTTTTTGGTTTTTGGTTGGCATGTATAATTAGTTCTCGGGCATTATTTCAAGTTTTTCTTGATTTCAACCATATTTAGTAGGCCATTATTCATTGTTGCTTATAATATTATAACACTGCATTTTTTTTTGTTGGTTTTTGTATTGTCTCTTTGTAAATGGTTTTCACCGTAAATAGATAAAATAAATAAATTTTTGCTCATTTTTAGAATAAAATCGCGAAAACCCCTTATTTTTAGCACTCTATAACTTGGTTACTGTTAGGAGTTCAGGGAAAATGTACGTAACATTGTTGTAGAAGATTTAACAAGCTTTATCTTGTACATTTTAAGATTTTACCTCCGACCAACGGTTCCCGAGATTTTTACAAAAAAACCAAAAAGAGAACCCTGTTTCCGTCAATTGTCATTATAACTCGCCACATATTTACGAAGACTTTTGATATTTTCATCCTTAGTTGATTCTAAATAAGTGTGCAAAGTTTCAAAACTAACGGAATTTTTTCCAGGTTCCAATTTAAGTTTTTTGAATGACCTAGTAAGGTGTCAGATTACTAGAATTTTCATCATTTTTCTTTGAATTAATCATCCTCCTCTAAGACAAAAGGCTTCCCCAAATATGATTTTATTTTCAAGACTTTTTACATGTATTCATTGAAGCAGGAGGATTATGGTTTAACATTTAAAAAAATTAATGTTACCATCCGTTTCAAAAATATATTTTACATGTTCAACTCATTTTATTGGAAATTATGTGCATTACAAAAACGCCATTTGCTAATTTTTTCGTATCTTATTTGATATTGGTGTTAAATGTATTGAAAAAAACGAACCGAATATGATTTACCAGATCAGGCTGAACTTCACAGCAATAATTTCCGAAAGTTTCGTCATTTTAATAAGAGAGACTTTTAAGATATGTCGAAGTTTTCACTTAGCTGGGATTTGTTTGTTAGGGCAATTCACTTTTTATCTACTTGTGACAGAACGTTCAGTTAAGTGGAATGACAAATCAAAAGAGAAATAAAAAAATATTGTTTCGGACATTTCGTTTTATATTTTACCACACCTTAATAAACCTTTTATATCTAAATCTTTTACCCCGATATGGGACTGCAGAAGCAGCCGCATCCATAAGTTAAGTACTTTGTTATTACAAATATTTCTACATGTATACCGCTTGGCCTAGAAAATATTTTAGATACTGGTGGAATCTGAAATCGTGGCTTTAAATACCACACCTAATTAGTTTCGGAATGTCTTCAATATTTGTGGATAATAAAAAAACACTATACAAATCTTTTCCAGTACATTTTTAATGACTGAGAAGGACTAAATGGATGGAGATTACGTGGAAAAATATCATCAAGATTACAAAGATGTTGTAAAACTGTTAAAGTCTTCAACAAATCCGGTTAGTTGTGAACTGCTGCAGTATTCAGCATTCAGCGTCTCTACCGCTGTTTCAAACTTTAACCAACTTTCAACAATAACAAGCCATGCACCTTTGACTATGAGTTCCGCTTATGGAAACTGATTATTGCTTTTCTTTGTTGATCCCAAACATCGAATAAATACTGTAATTCAGGTCATGTTTGTTGTTATTCTGAACACACACTTGCGGTAGCTGAGTTCGTTATTGTTTGTGCTACAAGTTTCTGTGTTTCAAACAATTTAAATATAAATTAAATGATTTATTTTATTCATGCAGTAAGTAAACTACTTATATGTTTTGTAATTCAAATCATGTTGGTTGCTATTCAGAGTACATTTAACTTCCGTTTAGTAAGTAAACTTTGGAATGTTTAAAATTTTTAGATTTTCGAAAAACTTTAAAATGGATTAGTGATTCTTTATAATTAATAAATAAACTGATAATTAAATACCAACTAATGATTTAAGCGCTTTTATAAAAAAAACTGCAAATTTGTACAAAGTGCTGAAACGGTCAGTTTGTTTTAGCGAATTTCCCCTATAGGGAAGAAGCTGTTACCGTAGTACTCATAATAAGACCTAAGCCCGAGACCATGATAACTTTTTGTTTTGGGGCCCCCAGAAACAAAAAACACTATTCGTTAATTTTCATACATATACAGGGTGTCTCCCTAAGGTGTCTCAAATGGATTGCGGACGAACTAGTAGTCCTACATAGGTGAAACAAAATCATACTCCACTAAATCGACCGCAAGGAACAACATAAAAATATTTTTATCCTTTTTAAAATAAAGGGTGTTCCAAAAACCAGGAGTCACGGGTTCGAATCTCAGGATTTTTAAATGTAAACATATGTTATATTATGCATCGTTTTAAAGCTCTAAACAAGACGAACAATTTGGTGAAAGCAGAATTCACTTATCTTTATTCATTTCAGAATGGCGGCCATTTTCGTGGAAAATATTGGTATTTACGGAATACCCTGTATCTCATGAACTACAAAACGTATTTTTGGTCTGTTTAAAATTTATTAATCATCGTTAACTCAGCTTTAATTTGATATACGACATGCCAACATTAAAAAAATAAAAGTTTTTAACAGTACATTTTATTTTGTTTTAATGTTGGTAGCCCTGAAAGTCAAAAAATGTAAATGGCAGTATATCTCAAATAGCACATCATTTTACAGGTCTTGCAAAGACCAACAACTTTTCAATGTACACCCAGCTTCTATCTTTGATGGTTTTGTAGTTATAAGCAAAAAACTCCATTTTACCATATAAAGACCATGTTAAATGTGCAGTACTTAAGTTTAACTAATGCAAATTTAAATGCCCTGAAGACTATATTTTTAACATGGGCTTTATATGGTAAAATGGAGTTTTTTGCTTATAACTACAAAACTACCAACGATAGCAGCTAGGTGTAAATTGAAAAGTCGTTGGTCTTTGCAAGACCTATAAAATAATGTGCTATTTGACATATGCTGCCATTTGAATTTTTTGACCTTCAGGGCTACCAACTATAAAACAAAATAAAATGTACTGTCAAAAACTTTTATTTTTTAAATGTTGGCATGTCGCATATCAAATTAAAGCTGAGTTAACGAGGATTAATAATTTTTAAACAGACCAAAAATAAGTTTTGTAGTTCTCGAGATACAGGGTATTCCGTAAATAACAATATTTTTCACGAAAATGGCCGTCATTTTGAAATTAATAAAGATAAGTGAATTCTGTTTTCACCAAATTGTTCGTCTTGTTTAGAGCTTTAAAACTATGCATAACATGACATATGTTTACATTTAAAAATCCTGAGATTCGAACCCATGACCCCCGGTTTTTGGAACACCCTTTATTTTAAAAAGCTTAAAAATATTTTATGTTGTTCCTTGCGGTCAATTTAGTGGAGTATGATTTTGTTTCATCTATGTAGGACTACTAGTTCGTCCGCAATCCATTTGAGACACCTTAGGTGAGACACCCTGTATATATGTGTCTATAAGCACGATAGCGGCTGTAAAAATGGCCCAATCTGAATGAAATTTGGTACAGCCATGTAAAGTAGTAATTATTCGGAGGAGTTCGAAAACCAGCCCGATCGGACTACCGGAAGGGGGGGTAAAGGGGGGTAAACCCCCTCAAAAATGGGTTTTTGAGCTTTTTACATAGAAAAATAAAATTTATCAAATTTTTGTTGGCACCATTGAATTCAGCTCAAAAAACAAACAATTTAGTATGTTGAATCACTGCTCTATATCCATTGGTTACCGAGATATTGAAAGTGGTAAACACAGTACGTTGTCCCAATGTTAACCTTATGGGGAATAAGTAAAATTCTGTATCTCGCTTATTTCTCAACATATCCTAATAAAACTTGGTAAATGGCTTCTTCTAGTTCAGATCTACTAAATATTGAAATAAAACCACCCATTTTTAATATACCCGTAGCAGCAAACCTGCATACTCATTCCCCATGTTATTCTTATGGAGCTTTCAAAAACATGTAAAATCTCGCTATGTTGGATTGAAAAATGGTTATTTTGCATTTGAAATACGCTGAGTATGCAGGTCTGCTGCAACGGGGGTATTTATCTTTAGGCCTATAGGGCCCATTAAGAGAAACTTGAGGACACGGTCTGCTCAGCAGCTTTCAGTGGTAGTTTTTTTCATATGGTCTGTAGATAAAAATGTTTCTGTATTACAATCAGTTGTTCCTTGAAATTTACATTTTAATCAGCCGTTTCTTGAAATTTCCATCGCAATCATCTGAACTTAAAATTTCTATTCCAATATTGAATCTTAAGAACAAAACTCAAAAAACCTTTTTTTTCAAAACTTTAAAAACGGTTAAAGCTCTTCCCTTAAGCTTGGTCCTCATAACTTGTTTCCTGCAAAACCTAATGCCGAGCACTTCACTGACGACCTCTAAATTATTAAAATAGTAGGAGGAGATTTTATCACAAAAAACCCTAGCATATTTAATACATATATATTTGTTGTAAAGTGCAAATCGATAGAACCTTCCAGGTAGTTTTAACGTCAAGTAGTTTATTTATAATAAACGGATTCAGGAAACTGACTCTTACGTTCTCCCTTAAAGTCATTTAAAATTACAAAACTTATATAGTAAAATAAAACAAATTAACACATATACATACCAAATTTTATCAAATCGGTTAATAAATCACAGAGATATCGGTTTTCAAATATTTGCTATAAGAATAATATTGGATAACGCAATGCGTTTACCGCCGAACTAAAATATCAATTATTTCCGCAACCAGTTGACGTAGACTAATGATTCAAAATACTGAAATATTTAGTTTTTCAAGTCAAATTAAATGGTTGCAAGTATATTTTCTTTAGTAGTTACAGATTTTGTGAAGTTTTAAAAATATTAAGTTTTTAACGCTTAAACCCCCATAACTTCTGAACCTGAATTTTTACAGACATGCGGGTAGTGTCATTTTGTTTGTCATCTTAACCACTAAAACCCATGCAATTTTTATCAAAATCGTTAGAGACGTTTTTGAGAAATTTGGATTATTGTAATTTTTTATGGGTTTTTATGGTGTAAATACCCTTAGAAATCAAAAATGAAAAAAAACGCCTGGAGATTCCACGGCTTTATACCTACTAATCGAAATTTATGAAAAATCGGACTATGGTTTCGTATCTAGCTTTGATTACCTCCACACATACATCCACACACACACGGAAAGTCAGACACCACTCCGAAAACCACTTTTTTGGAATCAGGGAGCACTAAAACGAATATATCCACTGACGACTCAAATTCAAAAATTTTAACCAAATAATTCTTTCTCCATATACTATATATAGCAGGGAAGAAAGTAAAAAGAAACGATCAGCAAAAACTATATATTTGAACAAAACTAGAAACATTGGAGCTTCTTTTGATTTGAAGTTTAGTACAATACCACAAAAAAAACAGTATGTCTTCTTTGAAAACTTTCTCAAAGTTTGTCAACGATGTGTTTGCGAGTGAATAAAAAACC
Organism: Flexamia atlantica; assembly: GCA_035578135.1. NCBI lineage: Eukaryota > Metazoa > Arthropoda > Insecta > Hemiptera > Cicadellidae > Flexamia > Flexamia atlantica. Next base: position 56,752,450 of record JAQJVK010000006.1, read on the forward strand.
TGCAATTGGGATGAAACAGATTCTTAGTCGTACTTTACTAACCACTTTATCAAACGACATATTGCATATAAATGTAAAAAGCAAACTTAAGAAAACATACAAAATTATATAAAATACAATAATGAGACAAATTTACAAAAACACATTACACATAAACGTGTTATACAAATAAAAAGCAGTTAGACAGGCATCTGAAAGCAAAACACGAGCAGGCAATTAGTATGCTACTGCTTGGTGTAGTGTAGCTGTTGAGCAGAAAGAGCCATCGGCCCCACAGTGGGCAGTTTACGGTGTCCACTGCTTGTGTATTCCAACCACCGTTCAATGCCTTCCATAACTTCTATATACTAAAATTATGCTATTAATTACTTGAATTTTGTGGATATTTAAAATTTACAAATGTAAATTGACATTTTTTTACAATATGTTACGTAATAGTTCAATAGCAGAGTAGCAGCTGAACAAATTGAAAAAAATAACTACAGGGTGAATTTTGAAACATCCTGAGTTAACGTATAGATTACAAGTTTTTGTTTCAGTTTACAATTTTTTTTTTAATTTTCCAGCATCTTACATGGAAAATCTTGAACGTCTTTTTTTTAGTTGTTGACATCATGAAAGACTTCGTAGAGTAAAACCAAATAGGCCAACAAACTCGATGTTCAAATTCAGATAGTATAAATTTTACAGCATCAAATAACAAAAGCCCAAAAAAATAAACATTTTGAATTCTTGTTGGTTTTAAAAAGTCTAGTGGTGATTAGGAATGAGTAGGGGTGTTGTACAGTATTGGCTGCACCATAAATTTAATGAACTCTAGAAAATACGACCTTGATTATGTTACATTTTGAGTGCATAAGTAATAGTTATTATTTTCAAGCGGTTATTATCTTTTGCGGTTGTTTTTTTTGTTTTGCTCTTATCTTGTTTTGGTGTGCGGCGGTTATTTTGTTATTTGGTTTAATTTTACTCATATTGTCCTCTATTTGGTTCTCAAGCATAGTAGATAGAATTACAATATTTACCCTGATACTGGTATTCGATTGTAATCTCATTGCATTGTTCTCAAAATTTTTTAAAGATTTTCCATTCTAACCATTATTGCGGTGATTAACTATGAAATACTCTCTGAGGATATTTTACGTCTTTTTATTTATATAATAACATAAATGATCCCAGATTGACCAGTGTGTCGAGGGTCCGCCTCCCCGCCGCGCCGTGCGGTCTGCCCGGGGACGCTGGCTGGTTTGTTATTATTCCTGGAGCGCCGTCGATTCACTAACTGTACAAACACGTGGTGAAAACATCTGTACACTTGGCTACTACACCTATTCTAATGATTACTTTCTTTGTGTTGTCCCTTGGATTTATTGTTGAGTATTTTGGGTAACCTTCGTAAGCTGTTACTACAAAAACTGCATAAGATTATAATGAACGTATGAAAATATATTAAGATAAAGAACAAAGTATAGGATATTCCTATAATTGAAATATTCATACCATAATATAGTCCACCCGAAATATATTTCACTACCTTTTAAATAAAAATTGAATAAGGTGAATATTTACCGTGACAGGTGTAATGTGTAAAATATTTTAAACAAGGATAAAGTTGAGTAATAATAATAATAATAATAATTACTCCTGAATATGAAGGTTAAAGTATAAAGTAGTAGCTCGAAATTCAATAACAACTACATACAAAAAATCAGCTAATAGTTTATGTAAACATTATTATTATTTGTCAAATTTCATTAAGATTCGCAGGCTATAAGAGTGGAATATAAAGGTTGGAGCTTCTAACTGACAAATAGAATTTTGCCAACCAAACTTTTTTTTGTATGTCCAAATTTTTACGAATGAATTTATGTGTCATTTGTAATGTAAGTTGTGCCCTTAATAAATATATTTTCAGATAAATTAAAAATGTTTAACAGATATTACAATAATATAGCCATATACGTAGACTTGCAAGTGAAAGTTTCAAAATAATTACTGATGATAAATAATCGCTGAGAGAAAGGAAACAGCTTGTCGTAGAGCAGTCAAGAACAGAGCAAACTTGCAAAGACCAGTCGACTGTAGTATAGACACTGCAGTCTCTTTTGAGATAAGTCAAACATCAGGACTGGTCTCTTGATAATGAAAAGCTACATAACGACGGGTAGTTTCTTGCATTATTTTTTAACTCAGTCATTGTTGACAGCTTTAAATACTTCAAAGATCATTCGTCACAGAGCTCTCAGGTTAGTAACATAAGCTTATACTATCTGGCAAAACCCTTAAAAACAAATCCACATTTTTTTTGTCTTTAACGATTAAGTAGTTTTTTCATGAAAATGCCTTAGCGATTAAGTAGTCCCAAAACTACTTGTACGGATTTAAAATTTAAAATTATGAACGGATTTATATTTAAAATTATGAACTATACAGAGAGTCAGAAAGGAAACTGTAAGACGTTAAAGAAAGTATAAAATATGTTGTAATGTAGTTTAAACAACTAAAACAAAGTTGTTCGCTAAAAATGTTATGAATGACTGATTGTATGGTAAACTAATAATGTTCTCAATAAGATATCATTCCAGAGAATATTTCCCCTCTGGCTCCAGTCTATATCTTGTATGATTCTTGTAATACTCTAAATTCTTTGTATCGCCGTATATATACTTTAAAGTTAGTTGATGACACGCCTAAATTAGAACTTTTTACAAGGATTTCATAAACTTATTACTTAAATCCATTGTACGGCGACAACATTTTTTACCAACCTATAAATGTGTATAGGTTAGAACACTTACTGGACTGAAAATTTAGAATGAATTAATTATTTATGATGTAAAAACTTCACTACACAACTACGCAACTATGCAGGGTGAGGCAAACCACTCGTAGCCTCATCAAAAACAGCAAATAAAACACTAAACAAGTTTTCCGTAAATATCGAAAAATTTCATAAAAACGGCCACTATTTCCATACAGATTGAGATAATTTAGTTCTGTTTTCACCAAAATGTTCCTTTCAGTAAGACATTTAACGTTATAGCCAATTCACCATAGGTTCTTCTTTGAAAATTGTAAGAGTCGAACCCATGACCTTCTCTGGAACACACTGCAAGTACAGTTCGCGCATCATATCTCCGGCCATGGCTTCATCGCTACTAACCGTCTCATACATATGATATTGGTAAACACGTTTGACGAGCAGCAAGGCTTTAGAACAATGTTTTCGGAAAAGTACCCCTTCTCCCCCCACGCCTTGCAACCAGCTGACTCAGCCATAGCCGGAGATATAATGCGTAAACTTTAAATGCTGACGAAAATGTTTTAATGAATTCCTCGTATGCAAACTGGAGCAGAATAATTTTATTTTACGTTTCTAGGTCAAACCGTTTTCCCGTTAGACGAGGTGTACGGGTGGTCTGCCTCACTCTGTATAAAAAAATATATGAAAGGTTAAAATATTGTAATTTGGCAAACTAAAAATAACGCCAGTTTCGATTGATTAAAACAAATTCAGTGCAGCCATTGATTGTAAGACCAGAAAATAAATCTGGAGGGATTTTAATATTTAAACCAAACCATTCCGACACCAAAGAAACATGAATTTTACACTCGACCTTCTAAATCGGCCTTTAAAAAACCATTTTCTCAACTCATCAAACTTATTGCATAGTAATTATACAAAAAAATTTAGTCATAAAAAATTACGAAATAATTTATTTTTGAAAAAAGAAATCAGACTTAAAACGTTCTAAAAATAATTAAAAAATTTTATTATTCATACGTTTTGTTCATACAAAAGCCAACGTATTTTACGTCGGTGCGGCTCCATCACTTCATGACTTGCAATTTCACATTAAACAAATCTGAAGGTCAACATTAATATCTTAGTTTGTTCTCAAAGGTAAAAGTGGGATAATACTTCAACCCTTCTTCGGCAAAACTTCAATTGAAAAGAAAATTTTTATATTTTTATCTAAATATTGTAGACCTTAATAAAATTAGTAGTTTTTAATTTGACACATATACGAAGCTAACACGGTATGTTTGTTTAAGGACTCTGATTTAATATGATAAATGTATTCTTAAAATCTTGATAAGACTTCGTGTCATTCTACTAAACAGCTTTTTAAAATACATATTCTTGGTGTTGGAACCCTTATCATATTGCTTTAATTAATGATATAAATCAAATTTTACTCGGATGCAATGTAAAACCGCGCCTTCCTGAAATACGGGTGCTTTAATAAAAAAATACTTATATACAGTAGTAAAGTTCTACCATTATTTTTAGAGTGTTTGAAGTTGGTTGTTCTTTTAAAAAAAAGTAATAATAGGAAATATATTCACTCTAGTTATGAAATCAATGAAATCATTTAATTTTTCCTAAGACATACTTTTAGTTATAAAGTCTGCTCGTATTAATTATTAACATTGAAATGTACAGGTAGAGTCAAAATACATATTGATGTTTATTTACACAAGAAAATCAGTTTTGAAATCCTTAGGCTCTTAAAGGTCTGTGTTTTTAAATGAAACTTTTTTTACTAGAAAGTTCTTTAAACGATGAATGTGTCGGAGAACTAAGACATTTCTTCCAATACTTTTAAAGCGAAAGCTTAAGTTGAAAGACAAACTTTCTTTGGATGGAAATAATGAATGGTTTGGAAAGACTACTCGTCCGCCTGCTATGCAGATTTTCTAATATATTTTCTATTTTTTTTGTGATTGAATGGTTTATCTACTGTTTGAAAAAAATAAATCCTGATATGCTAAAAATTATATATTAGTTAGAAGTAATATTCCAAATCCGCATAGGTGTCATTCAAACATCGTTTTAAACGTAAGTAAAAAAAAGCAACACATCTTTCAGTATTAAAAACATAGATATTTGATTACCTTGAAGAAAGCGTTACTATAACAATCGAAACGTAATAAATAAATAAAAATGTCCTTATTGAAGCAAGCGTCATGTCAGTATATACTCTGGTTTTCAAATGCAACTCCACTTATAGCTTGCAACTAAGTCATGCGCTGGAATAAATAAAGAAAAAAATACAATGTAGATTACTTTTTACGAAAACTAAATTACAAGGTTATAAATTAAAACATTGTGTCGATTTCTTGTTAAAAGTCAGTAAACTAGTTTGACGTACTTCAGGACGAATAGCATTATACAAGGCGAGTGCAAAGTATGTCAAATCCGTCCTTCCCAACTCTGAATGCAACTGATCATTCTGCCGGGAGACATCCGGCCGTCCCCAGGGTTGGAGCTACAAGTCTGCGCCTTGCAAGCCTTGCGCCATCAGCATCAAATTAGCTGCATATCTGTATAATGTGATGCTCTGATTTTTTTCTGAGCCCAAAAGTGATTCTTACTTATGAATTTTGCAATCTCTGAATTTTATCAGTACTCCTTACAATATACTGTCGCCATAAGCAGAAAAGATTATTTGAAACTACAGAGAACCAAAGATTTTACTATACGAATTCTTTAATTCTTGCCTCTTTCGGCAAGAGGTATCTAAATCTATACAACACACGCAACCTGCCGAGGAATTGCTGACAAACGTGGATCACATGGTCTGAAAGAGTCAAACCCTCATCCAGGATGACTCTAGAGTTTTTATTTTGTCATAAATCTTAAGTCCCTTGTCATAAATCATCATCCTACCATAATCTCCTTTTTTCAAAAAGGTCAACATTTCAGTAGGTGCAACTTAGGCTCACTGATATTCAGTTTACGCCCATGACTGTCAGACCACTTAGCTACAGATTCCAGGACATTGTTTACCAACTGCATGGCCCTTTTCATATTAGTACAGCTGTCATATTAGTACAGTACTTGGCAAACATCCGCATGAAGATGCATTGAATGGAAATGAACATTTGTTATGTCAGCTGTGTATATATTGAATAATGCAGGCCAAAGACAGCTTCCCTGTGGGACCCCTGTTCTCTTTTGGAGGGTTCTTAACATATCATTTCCAATTTTTCAGCCCTTGTCCGATTACTCAGATAAATTCTAATCAAATTTGTAGATGTATTGCCAAAACCAAAATATTGAATTTTGGCTGAGGGTCTAATTTTGGCATATTAAATCGAAAGCCTGTGAATAATCAGAAGGACGAGTGAACTGCAATAACTATTACCTTTCGCCTCAAATATGTCGCTAAGTAGATTCATCAGAGCTGTACAAGCACTACAGTTTTTGCAAAATCCTGCCTGACATTTTGGTAAAATTGCATTACTTTCAATGAATTGTTCTATTTGACGACCCAAAACCTTTTCCAGGACCTTCGAAAGAGTTGGAAGTACTGAAATTGGCCTTAAATGTTGGACAGATGAAGGTTTTTTTCGTTTTTGTTCTCGCTGTAGAAGCGGTGCAAAGAAAAATATATTTAAGAATAACATTCGATTCAGTAGTCGGTCGACGAAGTTGAGGGACCTCCTGGTTTGCGTTATGACTGTTCCAGAGTTCTGTGTAATTTATGAACAGCCTTATGGATTATACTTTTTCAAGAAAGTGACAGATCATCGACGCTGATACTGTTAACGATTGGCTTGTCTTTTTAGCGAATTTCCCCTATAGGGAAGAAGCTATTACCGTAGGTCTCATGGTAAGATCTAAGCCCGAGACCATGATAACTTTTCGTTTTGGGGCCCCCAGAAGCAAAAAACACCATTCGTTTGGATTTTTAGATATATATATATATATATATATATATATATATATATATATATGTGTGTGTGTCTGTTAGCACGATAGCGACCGTAAAAATGGTCCGATCTTTATGAAATTTGGTACAGACGTGTTACGTGGTAATCAATTGGATGAGTCGTAAACCAGCCGGATCGGACCACCTGAAGGGGGGGTAAAGGGGGATAAACCCCCCCCCAAAAATAGGTTTTTTGCGTTTTTCATATGGAAAAATTAAAGTGATCCGATTTAGGATTTCACCATTGAATTCAGCTTGAAAAAACAAACAATTTAGTATGTTTAATCATAGCTCTATGTCCATTGGTTACCGAGATATTGAAAGTGGTAAACACAGTACGTTGTTCCAATGTTACCATTAAATAAGTAAAATTCTATATCTCGCTTAATTCTCAACATAGCTTGATAAAAATTGGTAAATGGCTTCTTCTAGTTCAGATCTACTAGATATTGAATTAAAACCACCCAGTTTTAATATACCAGTAGCAGCAAACCTGCATTCTCATTCCCCATGTTATTCTTATGGAGCTTACAAAAACATGTCAAATCTCGCTATGGTGGATTGAAATATGTTGTTTTGCATTTGAAATTCGCTGAGTATGCAGGTCTGCTGCAACGGGGGTACTTAATCTCATATCATTGTTTATTTAATTATTACATAACAATAATGAAAATATAATCCGTTTGACTTCATCATTATCGCGAAGGTGTACCTGTTATTGAAATATCGCACTCTCTATATAATTTGAACTCTAATTGCCTTAGCCTAAGTATAATCATAAATGGCGTCATCTTCTTAATCAGTAATACAATAATATATCGCTTTTTTAATTTGATTATTTTACGATTTCATTTACGTATCCTGTATTTACTGACATAGTTCAAGCTGTATGTATGTAGTACCTTTACATAAAGCACTAGCTTCATTCTCATAGTATTGTCGAACGCGATAGAACCACTGTATCGGAATCAAAATTAATTTCCTTTGCGTAACATGGATATCTGTATTATCGATACGCTACATGGGAACTTTGCAATCGACAAGGCTTTTTTCTTTAAAGATTTACATATTTAATACTAAAACTTATGGCTTAAGATTTTTAATTTAGGAAATATATCTCCAAAGCAGAAAAAACTGATTCGAATGAAATAAAGTTTGTTTTGACCGAAGCGAAAATGTAAAAAAGAACATTTGATCAGCTGATGCGGAAAGGATTCCGCACTGTTTCCCTAGCACTTTCGTAAAGTTTTAATGAAACAAATCATATCGTGAATTAATTACATTGTCAACAATTTACCAATACAGAAGTTTACTTAGTATTACATAAACGGATTGGACGTAAAAGAGATTACTAAACTTTTTTAAAGATAAATACCCCCATCGCAGCAGACCTGCGTACTCAGCGAATTTCCATAGGATTTATTTTGTATATGTGAACATTCAACTTGTTTGAAGGAAGTATCATTTGAATACGTTAAGTAAATAATATATTAAAAACGCATATTTAATCATTCATGAGCTTTAAACATGAGGAAAATTAACAAAGATACCATATCGGTTTTCATTAGTAATACATACACTTTTGTATTTTATATAATTCTTAGTCTTCTAATTTTTAATAACTGTAATCTTGTTATAGAATATAAATGTCAACAAACATATAACCAATGAACTCAAAAAACTCAAAACAAACAAATAATTTAATCTCATGAAAAATTAAATTCAATCATATGGTCAGTTTTATAGTAATTAAAACATCCCTGTTGCAACAGACCTACATCTGCAGCCAATTTCAATAAAACATATTATCAATCCTCATAATTGTAAACATACCATATATTATGTTACGTTTTCAGGCAGTTTAGACCAAGACATCCCCCCCTCCAAATGCTCTTACTTTCTTTATTAAATTTAAAAATAATTTGTATTTTAGCGAATTTCCCCTATAGGGAATTTTAGCGAATTTCCCCTATAGGGAAGAAGCTATTACCGTAGGTCTCATGGTAAGACCTAAGCTTGGGACCACTATAACTTTTCGTTTTGGGGCCCCCAGAAGCAAAAAACACTATTCGTTCGAATTTTTATATATATATATATATATATATCTATATATATATATATATCTATATATATATATATCTATGTGTCTGTTAGCACGATAGCGGCCGCAAAAATGGTCCGATCTTTATGAAATTTGGTACGGACATGTAAAGTGGTAATCAATTGGACGAGTTCGTGAACCAGCCCGATCGGACCACCGGAAGGGGGGGTAAAGGGGGATAAACCCCCCCAAAAAAGGGTTTTTTGAGTTTTTTACATAGAAAAATAAAATTTATCAAATTTTTTTGGGCACCATTGAATTCAGCTCAAAAAAACAAATAATTTAGTATTTTGAATCACTGCTCTATGCCCATTGGTTACCGAGATACTGAAAGTGGTAAACACAGTACGTTGTCCCAATGTTAACCTTATGGGAAATAAGTAAAATTCTATATCTCGCTTATTTCTCAACATATCTTGATAAAACTTGGTAAATGGCTTCTTCTAGTTCAGATCTACTAAATATTGAATTAAAACCATCCAGTTTTAATATACCTGTAGCAGCAAACCTGCATACTCATTTCCCATGTTATTCTTATGGAGCTTAACAAAACATGTCAAATCTTGCTATGTTTGCTTGAAATACGTTGTTTTGCATTTGAAATTCGCTGAGTATGCAGGTCTGCTGCAACGGGGGTATTTTTATATAGTATATATTTTCTGCAAAATGTTGATCAATGAACTCTAACTATTCAAAATAAACACAAATAAAATATTCAACACCTGCAAATGTAATCATATGTTCAGAATTGTATTTAAAAAAAATCTCAAATCAGGGTGACTATACTTTTTGGAGGGAACAATTAAAAACAATATTGGACAACGTACTGTGTTTAGCACATCCAATATCATCCAAAATCTAAGCAACGGATTGACATAGAATAATAATTCAAAATGCTAAATTGTTTGTTTTTTTTAAGCTGAATTCAATTTTGACAATTAAGTTTAAAAATAATTAGTAAAAAGGTGTTAAATCTTGAAAATAAATTTTATTTTGTGAAAAAAACCTTCTTAGAGTAAATCAATCTTGCTGGTTTTCGAACTCGAAGTCATGAATGACGCTTTGTACGTTTGTTCCAAATTTCATCAAGATCGGACTTTTTTTACAAAAGTTATCGCGCCTACGGACAGGTACATATATATATATATACACATATATATGAAAATGAACGAACGGTGTTTTTGGGGTCTGGGGACCTCAAAATGAAAAAGTAACATGGTCCCGGGCTTAAGTCTCACCGTGCCGCCTACGGTAATAGCTACTTCTCTATAGGGGGAATTCGCTAAAAGCCAAATGTAACAAAAACTCACAAAAAACTGGTATTTGGTATTACTTTAACCTTTGTTTCAAAACTGCAATTCTATTTTGATTGCTTCAATGTTTGCTCGTGCTGTAGATTTAATCGTATCCCAACTGAAAGCTTCAATCATCTATTAATTCCACTCTAGTGCCAATCGTTCAGCTGTCTGTGCAATCATCTAATACATCTTTATGATTTAAGTTTGATATGTTTTCAGTTCGAGTTTTTATACATTAATGTTTACTAATTTTTGCACATTAAATATAAAGAAATTTTTTTCCCTTTCTAGGTTCAAATTACGAAGGCTAACTATTGACATAGCTGAGTATGTACATTTTGTAATAAATATGTAATACATTTTGGAATCCAGGGAGTTGGTCGACTGGTTGTCTCGTTGTATTCTATCAACAACTCGTCGTTATCTAAATAATTCCTTGAGGTGTATTTATAGTATCAGCCACACTGTAACAAACATTTTGATAACAACGTAATCTTTCTTGTGATGCTTCAAACATCTCTTACCGCCTACTCGGTGTCATTGGCTTCGCTCTCATTGATATAAACATGTTAATGTTTTTAATGAAAGCAGTATTTTGCTTAGTTCATGTAAAGCATGTTTCAACAAGGCACATTATCTTCAACTAATAGTAACTTTTTGCAGTTTCAATGGGCTATCAAACATTATTTTATCAAACATTATCGTTATTTTCCAAATTCCTCAAGCTATTAACAAGTATTTATTTATACACTATCACTATAATATTATGGTCTTATTAAAACCAAACTATTGTTGAAAAAGAATAATTTCTATCACAAAATTAAGTATTACACATTATAAAAATTACTATATTTTTTGCCTATGGGAATAATTATGTTTATGCAACCTAACTTTGGGAAACAGCGAAGGTAATCCCATAATATTGTTCTGAAGATCTATAGAAAATTTAATTCACATATCCTTACCCGTTTTAAAAACAAATGTACCTAAACTGAAAAAATACCCGTGTTTTGGAAAATCGTATTTGAAGTTCCACACTTATTTACTATTGACACAAAATTTTCATATGTTTTATTCTACTTTTTCAATAAAAGAAAATATTTTTGGAATAGAATGTTTTATATTATGTTTACAGAAGGTAATTAGACAGGGATTATTTTAGATTAAAAAATTAATTTAAATTTTGAACCTAAACAAGTGCCAACTCTTGTATACATCCCAAAATATATTACTAACGTTTCCTTTTTTTCACTTTTTAGGTTTAATTGTTTATATTCTTTCATTAATTAGCTCGGTTTTCTCATTCGCTATTTTGATTATCATATTTAGTGAAGAGCAATGAATTGCAATAAAATATTTACCTTTATAACTGGACTTGTTTCTTCTAGAGTGTTAAATTTTTTCAAAGCATGAACAACTGTGACAAAAGTGAGAAATAAAAGATCGATATGAAACCTAAAACACTAATATTGCCTAAACGGTCCGAGCGTCAAATCAATGACAATAATGTATTATTGAACTACGCAAAAGCGCAATAATCGCATCTGCAGTAGTTATATGTGTTTGAAGCAGGTGACGGGCCCTTCATCATCAATAACTGAGTCAATTTCACCTGCCGCTTTTCTAGTATGTTTCGTTTCGTAAGGTTCTCGGCATAAATTATATCAAATATCACTCACTGAATTATAGATTCTACAGCTATGGATTCAAACTGCTATGGCATAGAGACAGTTAAACGAATGACAACACAGTTAATAACAGTTTTTGGAAGTGTACATGTTAATAAAAAGAACAATATGGCTTAATATTTTGATCACTATTGTACAAACGACTTTATTTACTGTAGTAATCTTGCGATAAGAAATTGTAATAATATTACTAATATTAATCGTCTAAAACAGTCCTTTTTTAATTCAAATTAAGTGGGAAATCGTTCCGCCTCTATCGTCAGCACAAAGCCTTCGAGGTTAGGTTTCCTCAGTTTATTTTCATATATATATATATTATTTAATATTTTTCTGTAAAAAGATTTTAAGTAAATTTGATAAATTCATAGGGTATGATTTAGCAATTGTACAGTAACAAACCTAACAAAAAACAAACAAATTTTATAAAAATTAGTTCTGAATCTTGATGGTAGGGTTCTAGTATACAATTACATCTAAGCCAAAGCGTATGGTTGCTGTTGAACAAAAGATTTGTATAAACATGGTTCGAACTATTGAACATTTCTTCTTCTCTAAGATATATATACAGCCGCTTTTATGTCCACTATAAAATGGAAAAAAGCACTTAGCAGCCTACAAATAAAGTTCGATTTCATCTTGGTGAGTTACAAAGTCTCGTTGCCAAGGTACACTTATTCACCCATGCACCAATCGGCGAGTTTATCCCTAACTTTCTTCGCTGTTAGGTTTTTTGTTGGGCTGCGATGTTGTGATGCATCTTTTGTACTTGGTAACCCTTCGCTCTGGATTTATTTTCGCTTTTGCCCAGGAATAATAATACCATTTTCTAAATAGGCTTCGTCAACACAACCACGTAAAAGTACACACCAGGACTTGTTAGTTTAACCAACCCAACTACTTTATCCGAAGACAAGGGAATAGGCTTCTCAAAAATGCGGAACCTTGCCGCAAGGATGCCAAAAGCATTTTCAACAATGCGACGAGCTCTTGAAAGTCGTTAATTAAAGATTTACTTTTTCAGAGTCAAAGGTCCGCTTCTAGTAGTATATGGCTTCATTGAAATAATCCCTCAAAGGAAAAGCCTCATAAATTGCAAACAATACATTCTCTGGCAAACTAAGTTATTTGCTGTCTATTGTTCTTTGAAATGCACTAGTTGCCAACACTCCACCATAATTCAAATAATCTGATCCACTGTCAATATGGTGACATATCATTATACGTTTGCCATCGACACTGCCCCAGCAGCGGGGAAATTCCATCTTGTAGAGAACCCTTCATAATTTAGTCCACTCGTTTTCTGTGGATGGAACCTAGAAATAAACATGTATTTATTATGCTTTTGTTATTTACAACTTGTTCTGTAAATAACAAATTTTTATTATTAATTCTTTCAATATATATCTTTCTTGTCGGAAACGGCTAGCCACTCCATTGCCAGAGATCGAGGACAATCAAGAAGAGCCAAACGTTACAGCAGCTGAGCATTTCGTTAACAGTTTTAATCCTTCGACTCCTACAACCTCTACATCGGACAAAAATAACCCACTTCAAAAAACCCATCAAGTGTTACTAAACCTCCTGGCTGTATAAAAGACCTTTGTCGAAAAAAGTAGCTGATCAGCATTTACACAAGATACAGTGAATGAGTTGAAAGGTCGAAGCAGTAAGTTGTCAAGCCAGAGAAATTTAAAAGAAAATAATTGTGAATTTACTATGTTTGGGCAGACTGTTACTACTCATGAAAAACTCTCAGAGCCAGAATTGGAGACTGCACGAAATCCAATATCTCCTTCATCAGAGAATTGTAGCTGCCAGCAGGACTCCCTAGCAGCAACCGCATTGGGAGGAGAGATTATCAACAATTTAAGTTCTTTATCTTCCTCAGATCATGAAATGACAGTACTTCTCAAGAGGACCTTACAACATTCGCCTATTTCATTGGTTTTCTAACTTTCACTTTTAATATCTTCCGTATACAAAACAATATATTTTATATTTCATAAGAAACAAAGCAATGTTTTTTCATAATAAAATAATGTATATATTTATCATACCAAACAATTTAATTTCCCCTATAAAATTACTGAAGTGACGCAAACGAGTCACGCGTGGCCAAAGGTCTTGGGCTAATTTGCAATTTTTATTTTTAAGGTAAAGCCATTCCCATCGTATCAGATTTTTTAAATAGCAGACAACATATGCATCAGTAACTCGTCAAATTTGTCTCCTGACATTTTAAGATGATTCCTAAAGCTTTCTTTGTCTTCAGTTGAAAGTTACTAGCTAAAATCCACCAACATTTGACAGAATCCAATCCATTTTCGTTCCCACCACGGATCTAGGTTTCCTCTTTTTACCCGCCTCACAATTAATTTGCTTCCCCTATTGATTCTTCAATTACGGCACAAACAGCCCTCACTAGAACTACCCAAACACTCTCAATACATCAGGTCATTTTAAATAAAAATTAAAAAAAACACTTAATACGAAATCAATATTAAACTACACTAATTCAACCTTAGTAATTAGTGTTTCACATTGAACCTGAAATTATGCTTTATGTGAAATCAACTTACACAAAAAAGACTTCCGGTTCCACCACTAACAGCGACGAACCAATAACATTCTTTTTGTGTACGTTAAATTCGTTGCATGTGTAAACCTAAAACTGACGCGTTTTCATGACGTCACTTCTACATGCTAGTGTAAACCTAGAACATGTGGATTTCTGACTGCTTTATACTTGCACCAAGATCAACAATTGGTTCAATTAATAGAAGCTGCCATTAGTATGTCTGTGTGGATATCCTGAATAACTAGCTTCCTTAATACTCCTTGTCTCTTTGGGAAATCAGATTTCCAACAGAGCTTGGACATCCAGTCAGGTCCAACTGCCCCCTCCCCCGTAAAAATAAGTCCTGGGCCTGGAAATCTGGTTTTATTCAACTAAAACATAACACGGATGAATTGTTAACAAAAGAATATCAAGAATGTAAACAAACTGTTGACATATAAAAGGAATAATGACATTTACAAATAGGTAAGAAGGGAATGTATATCACCCCGCTCTGAAAGGAGTAGTGGACTGTCCTGCCTCATCCATTAGTGACGGCTGCAGGACCCTTACCTGGCGGACACTAGGGTCTACCTGTTTAGGGGCGAACCGTCCTAGGTACAGCTCTTCACCGCATCATGGATCATTGTCCTGAGGCCCAGGGAGGTTCCCAGGTACAGGGCGAGTCGTCCTGGAGGGGCCCGAAGGATGGGTTGGGAATAATTCTCTCTTCATTCAGGGGCGAAGTTGACTGACCCCAGTCACACATGCCCTATCCCTAAAAACCCCTTCCTTTCGTGGGTTGCATAATAACCCAAAGGAATACGAGCCTAGCCAGCAAGGCTGGGGACTTTCCAACAATATAGTAACGCTGTGGTCATAAATTAAAATTTTAGTGATAAAAGTTAATCAGAACGTACGCAAAACTGCGACTGCATCCCCTTGTGTAAAATAATTTACCTTTGCTTGAAAACTAACTGGATTTAAAACTTGTTGTTTGCACAAGATTATTTCCACTAATTTGATATCTCATACATATTTTACCTTAACCACATAAAAATGAAACAAAGGTCACGTTCATTTTGTTACGGCCTCGACCTTTCGAGCATGGAACATATTCATGAATGTGATTATAATGAATAAACAAATCTGTATCTTGCATAGCGCATATTTAAGTTTCACAGAATGATGTAAACAGGTACATTTGAGCGATGTGTTAATAAACATTTTTTCGCGCCCAAATACGGAGTGAGGCATTAATAAAAGTAAATGCCAGGAAATGTAACCCCTAAAATCGATATTTAACAAAGTACGTTTCAATTTTATTTCATTACTTATTGATAACCGTCAAATAAAATCTCAGTGGTATTAGTTTTTCGTTGTAGCTTCCTAAATAAATGTCTATGACAATATTAAGTTTTGAAATTTTTAAATCATTAAACCACACCCCCTGCCCCTAACGATGCTGAATAAGCATCCACTAGACACTCGCTGTTTAATTCTCTAATTTTTAACCCAGATTATTGGAAACAGTCATATTTTCCCTAATTTTCAACTTTTGAACCAAACAAATATTCATATTCTTACCTTATCTACTATAGGGAAGACGGTAAGACTATAGGTAAGACTAAGGTTAACTGCTATATTCTTACCCTAACAACTCGTTTTATTTTGATGTTGAAAGCGCCTCTGAAATCAGATTCGTCCACATGTGGCGCAATAGAACTTATTAATCCACGTAAAAGAGCCCAGTTTTAATTACGACGTGCGGAGCTGCGGCGCTATTCTCGTTATTTAAGTTTCTCTTTCGGTATTTTAGTTTCTCTTGCGTTATTTTAGTTTATGTTTTAAATTATATTAAACTGTGGCTAATAGATTAATTATGATTTAGTTTTCAGTGTAAATCTTTTTAAATATACCGTATATTACAACTCGTAGGACAAGCCTTTTACGGGTTATGAATATTGACTGCGGCTGCCAGAACATTATACGAGAGCTTAACTTCTTATTTCGTTTGATTTATCCATTAACTGAATTTTCTAAGGACATGTTTTCTGTGTATGTTGGAAAAACATATTGGTAAAGTTCGTTTTAATTACATTTGTAATTGAATAAAGTAGATTTGTACATTATTGTAATAATATTACAATAATTTTAACTCATGACTCCTAGATATGTATCCATCATTACTAATCAACATATTCCGGAAAAGACTCTCATGATTTAAATACAATTTTGCAATTAGATAAATTTCCTTTTTTTGAGTCCACATATATGGTTGAATTTTCTGCATAGACGCTTTTTACAGACATAAACTTTTAACTTAGGCCCTATCCTTTGCCAAGTTGTTTACGGAAAATCGACGAAAATGCAATAAGTAAGTATTACAGCTAATTCTTAGCGTACTGCAATAAGAGTGAAAAATAACATAAATACAAGCTAATAATATCAGTGTTAGAGACCAAACCTTCTGACCTTTGGACTCTCTTATCGTGTGGCCTCCACACGACTCACACACAGTCCACTGTTGGCCATCATGGCAACCGCATCAGCATTAGGCCACCCGCTTTATTTCTGATTTTTAAATTACACAGTTCTCTTTACTTCGGCGAAATTCTTATTAAAATCAATAAGGATCTTTTGTTTTCTTAATATTGAGTGGATACGTTTAATTTCAATCATTAAAACTTTTATAGCCCAGTCAAATTAATGTTATAAAAATACAAAAAAATGGTATAGTTTTTCGAATTGACTTTGCGTTAAGGCTTCTAGTTTAACATAGTAAAAGTCCCCTAACGTGAGACTTGAGCTCGCGCCGCCATATTGGATTTTAGGTACAATTTTTCGGTTTTTCTTAATTATCTCTGTAAATATCAATACTTTACATACCATATAGAATTAAAAAATTAAAGTACACAAAATTTGCAACAAAAAGTATACTTACTATTTGAACGTAACCCTAACCGTTTCAGAGAAATGTGCACTTAAATATGTAAAGTTTTAGATTTTTAGGTACAATTTTCTTATTTTTCAAAATTATCTCAAAAACCATTAATATTTTACATACTATATGCAGTTACAAAATTAAATTACACAAAATTTTCTATAAACGTGTATTTATTGTTTTTTTTTGTAACACTATTCGTTCCAGAGAAATATGCAATTTAATAAGTTAATTAAAAATTCCGATCATTTTACACCATGCATTTTGGATATTAAAAAGTTCACAAAAATGTTCTGTATAAGTAACAAATGATATCCATTCATACTTTTGATACTCCTTATAAAATTGTTATTTAAGGAACCATTTTTGGTAATATACATTACATTATTAGATTAAGTGCAGGTTCATTATTATTTTTATCATATTGTTTTAAGTTCATTCACAAACATACTCAGGATTATATAAAATATATATCGACGAAGTTAAACTAAATACTTCTTACATTGAACTAGTCACTGCAATATTTTAATTAACAATACTTAAATTGTAAATTAGATGTATTTTGTATGTTATAAACTAAAAAAAAAGTTTAAATGTAATATCTGGTATTTTCTTCATTTACGGACTGGCTAGTGGAATGTTAGTGGAACGGTATAGGAGCTTACCTTAGTTGAAATTTGTTTAAACGCAAGGAAAAATCGTTTTCCTTTTTCAGCAACAGCCTCATGAGTCGAGTTCGGATTTAGAGAAAACTGCTGGGACTTTCTCAATATTCTGATTTAGTTTTAAAACTTCTACTCACTTCATTTTACCAATACTGTCTAACACTGATGTACATCCACTAAAAGCATGTACGAAGAATGCTTTCACGAAATCCCGGTGGCAGCTGCCGTGTATAGATGAGAATGTTTTTGGTCCTGATTTGAGTTTACTAGGTTGAAAGAAATGTGTGTTTTTTTCTGGTGGTGTTAAACCCACAAGCAACACTAAAAGGTCAACATCTTCCCCGACAATGACAAAATTATTGTTGAAAATTTATATTTTAATAGCAGTGTTAACAATGAGGAGGTCAGCGCCGCCTTCACTAAGTTTTACTTGTAAGTCTTTATATTTTTCTGATTTTTCCGTTTCTTTTGAGAATTAATGACGGAGTAACTGTATTGATATCTCCTATATAGTGACCCTTGTGCTCATCTATCGGTGAAACATTAAAGTAGGCATTGTCAAAAATAAACTGACAGAATGAACTTCCATGACTTCAGAGTCAATATGTTAAATGACTGACCACTCTAAAGTTTCTACATTGTTGTATGAGGAGAAAATCCTTAGACTGGCGAGAAGATTTAAGGAGTTCTTTGACTCATATTTCCTATATAATGTTAAACCTTCTTGTAAAGAAAAAATTACTGATCTTGGCCTGACCGCTTTGACTTTGGCATGAGCTGTCGATATGCCTTTATGTTCACCTTTAGAGCTGTTATCATTTGATTGCTTCTTTAGAATTCATGGTCCAAGAATGCTTCAAGTGTTTCAAAAATACAATTATAGTAACATCTTTGAAAAAATTTGTCACTATCTATTTGGATGTTAATCTGTTTCCAAAACTTTCCGTCTCTTCGCAAACGGTTCCCTTTTTCATCCTCAGTAACATCTCAACATTATAAACACTTTGTTTTGAAATAAAATTTAGCTTGCGATGATTCCAGAGTTGTGCTTGAGAAGGCGTCGCTACAAGTAGTACAAGGAAGTATGCTTTGTTTTGGCTGCTACAATAGATGATGGTCTGGTATATATTTTACGGCGGTGTGTTTGTACATATACTGAAGTAAGCCCAACCAAAAAAAAAGTTTATTTCCATCTTCCCTTTCTTTGCTTGCTTTTACCGAACCAGCCACGCCTTCCTTGTCAACTTTAACTATCACTGTTCACTACACTGTGATCACAAATAACACATTTTAATGGTTCCCAATTTATCATTACAATTTGTAAATCGTTTCTAAGTAAATATGCATGTTTAAAAACACACAGAAGACTAGATGCCAAATGAAAGAAGAAGTAAAAAGTGCTGATTTTATTTGTTGACAACAGGGAAACTAAATTTGTCTGTATGGCTAAAGCAAAAAAAAATTCAGTCCCATAAGAATATGTAAAAATAATGATGAACCTGCAGTTAATCTAATTACCAAAAATGGTTCCAGAGGGAGGATTTTATAAGGAGTATCAAAAGTATGAATGGATATCATTTGTTACTTACACAGAACATTTTTGTGAACTTTTTAATAGCCAAAATTTATGTTGTAAAATGATCGGAATTTTTAATTAACTTATTAAATTGCATATTTCTCTGGAACGGATAGTGTTACAAAAAAACAATGAATACACGTTTGTACAAAATTTTATGTACTTTAATTTTGTAACTGCATATAGTATGTAAAATATTAATGGTTTTTGAGATAATTTTGAAAAATAAGAAAATTGTACCTAAAGATAAAAAAATTACACATTTAAGTGCATATTTCTCTGAAACGGTTAGGGCTACGTTCAAATGGTAAGTATACTTTTTGTTTCAAATTGTGTGTACTTTAATTTTGTAATTCTATATGATATGTAAAATATTGATATTTACAGAGATAATTAAGAAAACCCGAAAAATTGTGACCTAAAATTCAATATGGCGGCGCGAGTTCAAGTCTCACGTTAGGGGACTTTTAGTATGTTAAACTAGAAGCCTTAACGCACATTTTAAGCAAATTTGCAAAACTATACCATTTTTTGTTTTTCTTTAGCAATTTTAAAGCTAAATTGACTGGGCTATTATAAGCGATAGTGACAAAGTGACTAATATTGGACTAGTGTTTTAAAGCCTTCTACAATTTATTTTAGCGCAACATACTTGAAATTACCAATCTACTTATTTGAAACAATATGTAATTGTTTTAGTAAAATAATTACTTTACGGAGAACCGCAACTCGGATTTCTAGGTGAAATCATACAACCTCACATATTTGGCCCCTGAAAGTCTTTCAAAAACGAGTGCATTACTTTTATAAGCGATAGTGACAAAGTGACTAATATTGGACAAGTGTTTTAAAGCCTTCTATAATTTATTTTAGCGCAATATACTTGAAATTATCAATATACTTATTTGAAACAATATGTAATTGTTTTAGTAAAATAATTATTTTACGGAGAACCGCAACTCGGATTTCTAGGTAAAATCATACAACCTCACATATTTGGCCCCTGAAAGTCTTTCAAAAACGAGTGCATTACTTTTATAAGCGTTAGTGACAAAGTGACTAATATTGGACAAGTGTTTTAAAGCCTTCTATAATTTATTTTACCGCAATATACTAGAAATTACCAATCTACTTATTTGAAACAATATGTAATTGTTTTAGTAAAATAATTATTTTACGGAGAACGTAACACGGAATTCTAGGTAGAATCATAAAACCTCACATATTTGGCCCCTGAAAGTCTTAAAAAAACGAATGCATTACTTTTATATTATAAGCGATAGTGACAAAGTGACTAATATTGGACAAGTGTTTTAAAGCCTTCTATAATTTATTTTAGCGCAATATACTTGAAATTATCAATATACTTATTTGAAACAATATGTAATTGTTTTAGTAAATTAATTATTTTACGGAGAACGTAAAATCTAGGTGAATTCTAGGTAAAATCGTAAAACCTCACATATTTGCCCCCTGAAAGTCTTAAAAAAAACGAGTGCATTAAATTAAATTTGAATTTCTTATACGTAGCAGCAGTAATTGTGTATACCCGATTTATAAGAAAACCCCCACCTAGAGAGCCAAAGCCGGGATTGGCGGAGTGAACATGGCCATAAAGGCCTCCGCGGATACAAACAAAGGCCACCAGCCGCCATTGTTCGCCAACTTGGCTCGCTGTTCCATCTCGTCAGCTTCTTCGCATTGTTTTACTATTATTATAATCTCGCTCCGCTTGCATGACTATAGACCAGGCTTTGGATGTTTGAAAAAAGTTTGTACTTATTGCTGTACCGAGAAGTATAAACATTTCCATTAAATTTGGGTTTTTTATGTTTCATTATTATATGTAAAGGGCTCCAGTCATATTTTTTTAAAGAGATTATTTACATTTTCGCTCCTTTACCTAATAAACGGTATTAGGAAACTGACACATACTTTCTCCCTCAAAATAATTTAAAACAAAAAAACTATATAGTAAAATATAGCAAATAAACAATTAATTATCTCATAAATACATGCCAAATTTTATCAAAATTGGTTAGCAATTAACGGAGATATCAGTTTTTGAATATTTGCCATAAGAATAACATTGGACAACGTACTGCGTTTACCAGGAAACTGAAATATCAATTATCTCCTCAACCAGTTGACGTAGACTAATAATTCAATATACTGGATTATTTATTTTTTCAAGCCAAATTTAACTGTTGCAAGTATTTTTTGTTTAGATGTTACAGATTTTGTAACATTTTAAAAATATGAATTTTTTAATACTGAAACTCCCATAACTTCTTAACCTGAATTTTTACAGACATACGAGTGGTGTCATTTTGTTTGTCACCTTAAGCCATAAAAACCTTGAAAGTTTTATCAAAATCGTTTGAGCCGTTTTTGAAAAATTTGGATTTTTGTCGTTTTTATGGGTTTTATGGGGTAAATAACATTAAAAATAAAAAAATAAAAACACTTGGAGATATCATGGTTCTATACCTACATGCCTAATTTCATGAAAATATAACTATTGTTTTCGTCACAAGCTTTGTTTACACACACACACGCACGCACGCACGCACGCACGCACGCACGCACGCACGCACGCACGCACGCACGCACGCACGCACGCACGAAAGGACAGACACCACTCAAAAACCACTTTTTTGGATTCAGGGATCACTAAAACGAATATATCCACTAAGAACTCAAATTCGAAAATTTTTATGAAACATTACTTTTTACATATACTATGCATAAGGGGGAGAAAGTAAAAATAATATTATTTTTCGCACCCTTTAACCCCCGTTTGATTATTTTTATTATTTTTTCATTTAAAACACAACCAAAGCAATAGTAGAATGACTTATTCATCGTTCTTTCGCCTCCTGAACTGTTATTTTGAAATATTATAGGTTACGTACCTTTCAGTCAAACAGTTCCATCAATTTTTGAAAAACTATGTACATTTGGGGTTTTAAAATCCCATCTTCAGGTAATACAAAAACATTAACACATAACTTGTCAAATATTAAAATTGTATTAAATTTCAAAAAATAATAATTTTATGAAAAAAAAATAAAAAAAATAATAGTGCTCACCTACCGGCCGGTACACATCAAATGATATTAAAGTACACTATTTTATTAAATGTTTTTTTCGTTCGTGTTTTTAAATGTTTTATGTGTCTACAAAGGCCTCTAGGCCTCGGATTTCTAGGTAAAATCATAAAACCTCACATATTTGGCCCCTGAAAATCTTTCAGAAACGAGTGCATTACTATTATAAGCGACAATGTGACAATGTGTGTGTGTGTGTGTGTGTGTGTGTGTGTGTGTGTGTGTGTGTGTGTGTGTGTGTGTGTGTGTGTGTGTGTGTGTGTGTGTGTGTGTGTGTGTGTGTGTGTGTGTGTTAACTAGTGTGACAATGGACTCATGTTCAAGTTTGGTTTTTTGTTGAAGTCGACCTGAGGATGGAATTATAATGTTCCGAAACCTGTAGTCCATGTGGATTTACTAAAAGCTGTTAGACTGAGGTAACATAAACCTGTTTGTATTTTTAATGAAGTTCAGTTCCATACCTCTTTTACAAACACATCAGGAAACTGACACATACTTTCTCCCTTAAGTCATTTAAAACCATAAAACCTATATAATGAAATAAAACAAATTCAGAATTAATTATATCACAAATACATAAAAAAACTTTTCCTAAATCGGTTAATAATTAACATAGATGTCGGTTATTAAGTATTTGCCATTAGAATAACATTGGACAACGTACTGCGTTTACCGCCAGTACTAAATATCAATTATCTCCGGAACCAGTTGACGTAGACTAATAATAATATAATAATAATAATAATAATAATAATACGTTTATTTATCCATCATCACCAATTACAATACAGTACAGTCTTCTTATACATATTCTAACAGTATAAATAGTTTAAAGTACAAAGATAAATTATTTCTGTATGATGAATAAATATAGGGGCCTCCTAGGCAATGCCAGTTTTGAGGCTTCCTTCACTTAAGGTAATTATTTTAATGGCTACAAAGGTCGGTTAACTTAAAACATAATTGTAATGTACATAACTTAACACAAGAATAATATAGCTTTCTGAAAATAGACTACAAAAGTATTATAGTAAGCTACAGTGAAAGTAAAATAGCATATTAATTGCAATTAATCAATAATAAAGACAAACACATAAACCAAAGAATGAGTAAACAAAGATCGGATCAGTTATCATATATATTCCTAATACATTAATTATTGACTCGAAAAATAAATTCTACATCCTCAAAATCATATAACCAAGCCTTTAAACTCTTGGTGTACTGCAAAATGGTATTTTTCCTACTAATATGACACAAGGTGATATTAAACATTCTGGGAGCATTGAAACTGTAAAAGTTCCTAAAAAGAGTGAGCTTCGGTCTTGGAACCGGTGCTATATTCACATTTCTGAAATTGTATCTGTCATCTTCAGATTCTCTTCGATTAAGGTAAAATCGAACATAAAATAAACTTAAAACCTTTAAAATATAACTGTGTCTTAGAGGCAAGATTTTTAATTCACAAAACAAAGGCCAAGAATGCACGGTTCTCTTTTTCTTTAATATAATTCTAATGAACGTTTTCTGTAAAATTATAATAGGTTGAAGGGAGGAGAGGTATGTCCCACCCCAACAACTCAGGCCGTAATTTAGCCTAGAATTTACAAGAGCATGGTACAAGTATACGAGCACATTTTTCGGACAAAGGTTACGTAATAGGTAAAATTTGTGTACCAAGCTCACTAATTCCTTCCTTAACTTATTAATATGTCCCTTCCATGACAGATTAGAGTTTATAACAAGGCCAAGATACTTAATTTCGTCCACTTTACCTATTATACTACAATTACAAAATCCCGAACAATTCCAATGATGATAAACAATTTCTGTGTCAAAATTTTGTTCACTCTTTAACCCAAAAATAATATACTTAGTTTTTTCACTCAAAATCAAACAATTTTTGTCAAACCAATAGTGTAAAAGCTTTAAATCTTCTTGAATATACTGTTTAAGATCAATCAAATTATCAGCTGAATATGTCAATGCAGTGTCATCAGCAAAAGCTGTCAATGTACCATTAAATTTTACATTACAAAGATCATTAATATAGATTAAAAATAAAACAGGTCCTAAGACTGATCCTTGTGGAACTCCATGTTCAATAGAACCCTTGTCGCTTATTTTTCCATTTACTTTTGTGCATTGAGACCTCTTAAACAAATAGCTTCTAAACCAATTCAGAGCGATGCCTCTAATTCCAGCATACCACATTTTGTCAATAAGTACCTCGTGATCAACAGTATCGAATGCCTTAGTGATATCAATGAATAATGCTGAACACAATTTTCCGTCATTTATATTTTCATAAATAGGTTCTAAGAATTTTAAAAGTGCGTCCTCGGTTGACCTCCCCTCCCTGAATCCAAACTGGTTTCCACAAAAATAGTCATTGCCATTCAGAAAATTTAGGACTCTGATTTTGATTATTTTTTCAAATATTTTACCAAACAAGGAAAGCAATGAGATCGGACGATAATTAGAAGGGTCTGTTTTATTACCTTTCTTAAACAGTGGGATGACCACAGCAGTTTTCAAACATTCAGGAAAAACACCACTCTCAACACTTAAATTATACAAATGAACTAAGACATCAACAATATGAACAATAATTTTCTTTATCGTTTCAACCCTCATGCTGTCTATCCCAGGAGCTTTTCCAATTGTGAGCTTGTTTACAATATTCAGAATCTCATATTTATGTGTTGGTGATAAAAATAAAGATTTTGCACAAATGTGATTCACAAATATATCATTTAAACGAGTACTCGTTTGTGGATTGGTTATAGTATCCTTTAAGACCTGAGGCACACTGAGGAAAAAATTATTAAACTATCTGCTATTTCTGATGACTCTATTACCTCTTTCCCTTTGTACGACAATTTTGAAATGTGGCTATCTTTTTTTGAACTGTTGGTTAGTTTGTTTATTAAATTCCATTGTGCCCTTGTATTCCCACTATACCTTTCAAATTCTGTCAAATAATAAAATTCCTTAGCTTGATTTATATCGTGCTTCAACTTATCCCTAAACTTAGTGTAATATCTTTTGAATCTAACATCATGTGGTCTAAGGCGCATAATTTTAAATAATCTTTTCCTCAGTTCACATCTAACACATAATCGTTCGGATATCCAAGGCTTAAGCTTCTGAACCTTGGGGTTTTATGAATACCTTCTGTAGAATTGTCAATTTGTTTGTTTAATATGTTAACAAACAACTCAAAACCTTCTGACGGACAACTCTCTTTATAAACTAATGACCAATCAAAATTAATAAGATTTTCGTTCAACTTTTTGAAATTAATAATTTTTTTACAAATGGTTTGCTCGTACTGTACATAGTCAAACATTAATTCCAGTGATACCAGCGAGTGGTCTGTTATATTCAAGTGGTGTACGTCTCCAGTAAAATTTATTTTTGTTTGTTTTACATTAGAAAATCTAACAAAAAAATGATCAATACAAGTTTTACTAACATCAGTTACTCTAGTAGGTACATCAATAACAGATTCTAATCCCAGACTGCCCATCAAAGCTGTGTAGGTTTGTGAAGAAAAATTGTCAGAAAGGATATCACAATTTATATCGCCAGTAACAACTAGGTTTTTCAAATCATACTGTCGGAGAATGTATTCTAAATCGTCAAAAAAAGGGTTTATTGAGCCGGCATGCAGCCTGTACAGCGCTACCAATGTGAATGATAGGCGGCCGAGACAGATGGACAGAGAGAGACAGTCAGCTGTTTTTACGTCAGACAACAATGAAACGTCAGTGCATGAGAGAGTGTCCACAACATACACGGCGACCCCGCCTGCCCGGTAACTATTGTTACATTTGTAATACATCTCGTAACCATTTATACCATAATAACAACATTCGTCTTCTGATACCCATATTTCCGTCAAGACAATTATATGAGGGCGATTTGACCAACTATTTAATTCTAATGAAAACATATCAAAATTGCTCCTCAGGCTTCTTATGTTTTGATTTATGATTACTAATGAAGTGTTTTCAATTTCAGTTTTTTGTAAACTATCCATTACTATGGAAAAGAACTAGGCTAAATACAATAGTTTTCATTGCAAGTCCATTACAATTTGCTACTAACTTACGAAAGACAAATATAGGTACAATAACACATAACCATAAAAAAACAAACACAAATGACCAAAAAGTAATAACAGAAATGCATATCATAAACAAAATACTTAATAAACACGTACCTTAATCTACAGTTTGGACACATCTTCCATAGTCTCTACAGCAATTACAGGCGAGCCGTTCGTTTTCCTCAATAATATCTTTCCACCTCTTATCCAGAGGAACTGATAATGCTTCTCTCTCTTGGCTTCCTTGGCAGCATACAGGATTCGGCGATGACCAGGGCTCAGGCTCTCATTAATATAAACTGTACAGTCTTCGGGCAGGTCCATATGGCGAGTAGAAAAATCTTGTCGCTTCTTTCTGCGGCGCTCGAGAATGGCTTCAGCATCGACTCTCCGCACCATTTTAACTATGATGCCCGGTGCCGAAGAGCTCCCTTGCTTCTTTCTCAGCCGGTGGCAAGCATCGATCATACTGTCTTCAATGGGGTAGTCTAGTGCTTTCCCAACCTTCTTTACTAACTCTGTTACATTTTCTCCCTCTTCCTGAGGAACCCCATGAATTTCTATGGTGTTTCGGCGGCTGTATTGCTCCAGCCTATCTTGCCTTAGCTCGAGCTCAACCACTTTTTTCTTTAAAGATAAGTTTTCAGTGTTTAGATTGTCTACCATTGTTTTCCAGTTAATGATTTCTATCTTTTGGCCTTCAATCGATTTTTTGAGCTCGGCTATTTCCCCGTGACAGCTTTCGAGCGATTCACCAAGACTTTTCTCGACTCGTTTAAAGTCATCTTTTAGTTCATTGATTATTCTAAATACATCCTCATAACTCATTGTCTTTGATGTATCAACCAACAAACTTTTCCTCCGTTCTTTAGCACACGGATCACATCTCCAGGGCTCATCCCTTTCTTTCAGAAATAACACATCTGCCTGTGTTACATTTACGCAGGCGAGGTGGAATAGTGCTTTACAGTTAGTGTACTCAAGTTTACTTTGATTTGATTTAAATTTCTTCGCGCATTTGCCACAGGCACCAGACATATTGATTGAGGTTATGTTGAGGTTATGTATTACTCTGTATAAGTTTTCAACTGATAAATTACTTACAGCACTGCAATATTTTATTGTTTTGGTGTAGTATTAATAACAGTAAAGTATAAACATCTCTAGTAAGTAGTCCTTGCAGATAAATCAACACTAAACACTTAAAAACTGGAGCACTGAAACAAAGCAACCAACTACTTCGGCAGCCATCTTGGGAAAAAAAACTAATAATTCAAAACACAGGATTATTTATTTTTTCAAGCCAAATTTAATCGTTGCAAGTATATTTTCTTTAGAAGTTACAGATCTTGTGAAATTTGATAAAATATGAATTTTTTAACATATAAATCCCCGTAACCTCTGAACCTAAATTTTTACAGACATGCGAGTGGTGTCATTTTTTTGTCATCTTAAGCACTACAAACCATGATATTATTATCAAAATCGTTAGTGCAGTTTTTGAAAATTTTGGATTTTGTTGTGGGTTAAATACCCTAAAAAATAAACACACCTGTTGATATCATGGTTAATACCTACATGCCAAATTTCATGAAAATCAGACTACTGGTTTCGTCTCTAGCTTTGTTAACTTACACACATATACACACACGGACGGACAGACACCACCCCAAAAACCACTTTTTTGGACACAGGGGCACTAAAACGAATATATCCACTAAGAACTCAAATTAAAAATTTTGACGAAAACAATTCTTTCTCCATATATTGTGTATAGGTGGGAGAAAGTAAAACAGTACATGTGCCGGCCGGCGATAGACTCCGACCGAGGAAGTTGTCTGGTCTTGTTATCCTACTCCCACCTGCTGACCTTTAATCTCTGTCATCACATCTGTACTCTTTGTCTGAAATTCATCAATACTGTTCAATAAGACATTTCAATTATATTTTAGTTTTTTATCAAGAACATTGTTGGGTTGTTTTTTTGAAGGCGTGGTAAATAAGCAGTTCGTCCATAGTAGTCATAAAATGTGATTTTTTACAATTACGTAAGATTTCTAAATTTCCTTCCATATTTTTTACACTATGGCTATTGTCAACAAGATGTTGCACAAATTTTTATATTAGACTATTTAAAGATGGTTTTGGGATATGTACTGAGAACCGTTTCTTACAGGAGCGGCCGTCCGATATAGAACATGGAGCAGTCTGATCATTTAGGTTTTAAAAATTTCTGTTGTAGAGTTTTTATTTTGTTTATGGACCTTTCCTTACTTAATTTATTACTTAATTTGCTTACTTAATTTATTAGAAGTTCTGCTGGATGATTTAACATTTTGTTTCTTGAGTTCTTTATTCAGAGTGTAGTGTAACGATTGTCCTTATTCAACTGACTCAGTCTTTTATCGGGAGCTTTGGATTTGTTTATTCTATTTATATTGCAATTTCTTTTCTTAGGTGTCATTTCATAAATTATTTTACTTTCGTAGCCATTGGCGACAGCTATATATTTTACTAGCTGAACAACACGGTTTCACCCATGGAAAAAGAAAAACTTCCTCTGTCTTTTTTTAGGATTTAATTTGTCATACTTCTTAAGGTTGCCATGACAACCTT
Organism: Flexamia atlantica; assembly: GCA_035578135.1. Lineage (NCBI taxonomy): Eukaryota > Metazoa > Arthropoda > Insecta > Hemiptera > Cicadellidae > Flexamia > Flexamia atlantica. The sequence goes on from JAQJVK010000006.1 coordinate 56,781,838, forward strand.
ATATCCTTTCCTATAATTTAACATTAAAACTTTGAAGACCCATAGGGCGAAACCCTTTGGGAATTTTGTAAAACCGTTTCTTAGTGTGATCTAAGACCAAAGGGGAGCACACGTGCCAAATTTCAACTCTTTAGGTCTTATAGTTTTGGAGATTTGCTGTCCGATAGAAAACCCCTTCTCCTTTATATATATAGATAGATCGATAGATGATGGAATGTTTATGATAGATCAATCATATTCACTGATATGAAGTCTAGAGTATCATCTATGTATTTTACTGAAAAGAAAAATGTTCACATTGGCCAAAACAAAGAACCTTTACAAGTTTAATATGTCACGAAGTTATTTTTAATTTATATGAAATTTTGCCATTTTACCCAGATTCATTCATGACAAACAAAGAAAATATATGGGACAATCTGCATAAGAGGCGGGCCGAGAAGTCTTTTCCTGCCATTCATTATCATCCGGAGAAAGTTTCAAGTTAAGCTTTTACTTTGAAAGAATCGGAGAAAATACCTCGTTAGTTTGCCAACACATTCATCTTTAGTTGACTAGAAAACTAATATTGTAGAAATATTTCACATCATTTATATTTGAAAAAAGGCCATTTTAGCTACTCCTATGTTTGAATTTAGTCTTCGATCTTGAAACTTAACACGTTAAATTCTACATGAAGTAACAAATCTACAATGGGATATGGTTTTCAAAGGAAAATAGTGGGCTGAGAAATCTGATGGGTTAAGAGGCTGATGAAGTCTTTTTTTTTAACTGGGTAAGGTAGTACTTGGGGTTTAAAACTTAAACTCTATAAAAATGTAAACTCATAATAATGGTTAGACTTAATGCTTAATAGTATAAACTTAATGTTTACTAAGTAGGCGACGGTATGAATAAATATTGTAACGTTATCATTTACATTGATGAAACCATGTAGTCTTTCAAAAGCAATCATTTAAAAGGTCATTCTTTGAGGTCTTGTATAACAAAATATAGTGGGTTTCAATCAATTATTGAGTCAAAATACCAATAAATATCAATATCAATATCAATTACCAGGATTTCTCATCTCTTACCTCAAAGCTTTGGTTTTGATCGCTTGTTCCCATGCGATAACCTATTTACTAAACTAACATTCAGAACGGGTTTTTTGTTTGCGATGTTTTATTTTAATCGTTGCCTGTTATGATATATTTCATGCCAGTTTCTTGATAGTTACTTTTTATTTTCCAAAAACTGATGGATAGAATATTGTTTGATCTAATTGATTTTTGTTTAACTTATTTATAGTTTTTATTTTTAAATTTTTAAACCTAACCCTACCTACGTAAATGAAAATTCATAACGTCTATCAAGAAACGCTGAAAGAAAAACCTTTTTTTAGGGTTAGGTAATTAAAGGAAATATAGCTACACATACAAATGAAAACGATATTTATGATTAGTTTCATATTAATTTAGAATTTTAGATCCACTTCTGGTGTTATTTACGGATTACAATCACACAATCAGGACTTCGTAGCTAATCTATTGACATTATACCAAGTATTAAACAACTTATATTTTTTTGATACATAAAAATCAGAAGAAACAATGGACGTATTGCTTTATTCTTTCTTACTCTTTACTTTCCCAAAAATATTCCGATTTCGAACCGGTTATCAACATAATTTACAACTTTTCTGCTTTACATATAATCTCTCTGGTATTTTGAAAATTTGTCGGCCAATTGCAACCCCGTAAATCACCTGATAAGAGATAAATATGGATCGTGGAGTGCAGGGCCGCAGAGGTGTGCCCCGGAGCCAGATAATTCATATCTCTTCTTAGTTTGTTTTGCCCTTTCCAAGCTCCCGCTGCAGCATTGCTTCGTAGTAATTTATTAAAGTATTCGTATGATTCTAATTATTTCGGAATGCACAATTTAGCTCTTTTATTGAATTAAGGTTTTTAAAATCACTAAGAAGTATTGCAGAAACCGACAAATATACCAGTTGTAAGCCATTTATTTATGACTTAAAACATAGGCTTTTTTACTCTTTTCTCATCAAATTAAGTTCTCGAGTCAATCTATAGTACAGTAAACTCCCGATTATCCGCGGAATTGGGTAGCGCGACTACCGCGGATAACGAAAATCGCGGATAATCCGCAAGTGTTGAAAATGGGAGAGTTTAAAAGAGAAAAACCATTTCAACATTAGGTTAAATGTAGTAAATATTTATATGTGAGTAGGTTTTTTTACCCTTTTCTCATCAAATTAAGTTCTCGAGTCAATCTATAGTACAGTAAACTCCCGACTATCCGCGGAATTGGATGGCGCGACTACCGCGGATAACGAAAATCGCGGATAATCCGCAAGTGTTGAAAATGGAAGAGTTTAAAAGAGAAAAACCATTTCAACATTAAAAATCTATTTATTTAATACAGTCAGGGGCGAACCCAGATTTAATTTCGGGTGTGGGGATATCCTATAACGTCGCGGTAAGCGAGTATCGCGTCACAATATACGTATATGGACGAAGCGGTAAACGAATATCGTCGTGGTGGTAGACAAATATCATTATCGCGGTAGACACATGTTGTTGTCACGTCGCAGTAGACGAAAATCGTCGTCATGGTATAAGGATATCGTTGTCACGGTAGACGAATATCGACGCCGCGGTAAAAAAAATATCGTCGCCGGGTTAAACGAATATGGACGTCGCGGTAGGCAAAGTTCGTCTATGCACTAGACGTCGTTGTGGGCGGTAGTCGAATATGGTCGTCGCGGTAGACGAATATCATTCTCGCAATAGATAAATATTTTTGTCACATCGCAGTTGACAAAAATCGTCGTCGCGTCGCGGTAGACGAAAATCGTCTTCGCGTCGCGGTAGACAAACATCGTCTTCGCGTCGCGGTAAACGAAAATCGTCTTCGCGTTACTGTAGACGGAGAAAGCCTGCGCGCGTTTTGCACTCAAAAAACTTGTCAGTTCAGTCAAATTTTTCATTAATACGTATTTTCTCGCTTTTCGTAGCACGCGCGGATAATCCGCTTGCTGATAATCGGGAGTTTACTGTAATATATGGATGATTTTTGATATTATGAATGCAACTCGAACAAAAGAATCGCGGCAAAAATGTAACTTCTGTACTTACAAAAACGGGAAGCTTGTATACTATTCGGGTCCTTCCGTGGCTTGAAAAAATTTCTTTACTTATTTAGTTCCTTTTCTATCATTTAACACAGAACATTTGCCATGGTTTATTAAGCTCTCGCATTATTGAAGTACGTAATTGTAGGGACAGGATTTGTTACTCAATGCAATTAAAAAAGTGGCGTCCAAAACTTTACAAAGCTTCAATGAAAAATGAAACTTACACAGTGTAGGAAACACATAAAATGGTCTAGTTTCATCAAAATGAAAATTAACTCAAGAAAATTTCAAATATGAGTATCGAACATAATTTATGCTACTCAATATATCCACTAAAACAATTTTTCAATAACAACCACTCATTTTTCATTTTCAAGCAATGTCCTTTTGCAAAGATACAGTTATGTTTGTCATGTTTTTTATGGTTTTAAAACTTTAAAGCATGCTGTTTAATCACATGTTAAAAACATTGGTGTACAATTATAATTAAATAACATGAATGCAATAAAAACATGATGTATTTTTCATGGACTCTTAATATTAACAGTTACAAATTAAAAATATAACTATCAAAAATTAAAACTATAACATAACTAACAAATATATAATTACATAGTAGTGTTATTGTATATTTCAAAACAATCTGCTCTGCGCCCCCCTATCTCAGCGGCTATATTGTTGAGGGCTTCAGCCACTTTTTCTGTAGCCTCAATTTTCTTTTGTGAGTTTATCAGCCACTCAGATGTAAGTTCGCTCTTAGAAGTAATCTTTTTCTTTTTTGAAAGTGGATTGAGGTCTGAAAAACGACAAAGTAATAAAAAATTGTTAAATAGTATTTACACTTGCCATTAAATAACCCTAATAATAAAACCAAAAATTATTTGAAAAAAGTTTTCCCTTGCAGTTTATTTTTTTGAAATTCATTTTTGGTGATGAAAAGTTTACGTTGTTGATGGCTGCAAAAATCCAATTAACAGTATATTTGTGTTTTCCATCAGTAAAAATATATGGGTCTGGTACTCTTCATAGTAAATATTTAAGCAATCCAGTAACTAATATGAACGTTACCTACTATGAACGTAATTAGATTGATGTCTATTACAAAATATAAAACAGACAAAACTCTATTTTAAAGTAACAGTCTGAAACATTTTTGAAATCAACATGGTGAAACTTGGTATTTGAGAAAATACCAAGCAACTCATTAAGGCACCTATAAGTAGGGATAAGAACAAGAGGTAATGAACCAATAATAAGGCATGTCAATGTTTTTAATGAAAATTTTTACCAAAATAGTGTTTGACACAATACACTGTTATATCTTAATAATTTTTTCCTTTATCATTAATTATCCTTAATAAGACAGGTACCTCATGGAGGACTGTCTTATGATCAGCTCAGGAATATTAACGATTTAATTGAGATATGTTTATGTACCTTGTTCAACTTTTGTTTGCGCTGGTGAGGTTCATCCAGCATTTCTTCTTCCGAATCGGACCAAAACTGGTACAGCTATTAAACAAAATAAAAAATGCTCTATTAATCAATAAACATATCACATATTTAATAGGTGAAACTTCATAGAATTTTCATTCATGTGCTCTAATTTTCTTTGAAAAAAGGAAGTTTTCCTGGCCATAAAGAATGAAAAAGGATTTTGTTAATCAAAATAGCTCACTATTTTTGGATCACCTTTTTATTGTTTGATAGAACCAAAACTTGGTAATCTCAGTGTTAGATTTTCATGGACATATATTTTCAGAGGGTACGTAGAAAATACTAAACTGCTATAACAACCACTCATTTTTAATTTTCAAGCAATGTCCTTTTGCAAAGATACAATTATGTTTTCTATATTTAGTTTTCAACCAGATATTGTCAATACAAAAGAGATAAATGGAAAACTATCCTACTCTAAAGTAAAAAATGATTTATTTCAATGATTGTGTTTAACATTGATTTATTTCCTTTACAGAACTATACTATCATATTAGTAGGTGTATTTTATTTAATTCAACTTGTAAAAAAAGAATGATTGTTTTTATTATTTTACTCACCCCCAACTCCCTCACTCCCTTTATCCCGTCTACCACGGCATCTCCGAGTGTAGACAGGATTCTCTCCTGGAGGTGTGCAGTGGACCCCGAGCCAGTGGAAGTTCCAGCAGCCGTTTCCACAGGAGCAGGTAGGGTAGCAGGACCAGGAGCAGATTGAGTTTCACTGAGCTGCTGGGCCAACTCGCTCTCAAATTTTAATGTAAATATATCCTCTTCATCATCCGAGGATGAAACCGTTCCTCCTCCGGTTTTGTTTGCGTGTCTTCTCATTGACGCAGCCTTCTTCTTATAGATCATCTTCAGATCGCTCCATGTCTGCAAAACTGTTATTTCACAGATTTTATTTTTTAAATAATCAAAACTTGTTTTATCTATTACTTTCCCTATTACTTAAAGTACTGGGTGCAAGACATGGAAGAGAGTGTACAAATGTTATAGTTACTTAAGTATCAACAAAACAAGTACCCTTTTGACGATCAGTCTTATCTAGTTAAATGAAGAACATAATAAAATACTGTAATTATTACTTACAGGACAAGTTTAATGATCGATTCGACTAAACAAACCAAACTTTAAATATTAACTGAGGAGAAAAAAGCTCATGCGAAGTGCAGCAATATGTTTATTAATCCCTGCTACCAGTGTCCTTAAATTGATAACAAACAATTATATTTGAGACAATTATAACTGGGGTGTCATAGGCTCTGGGCACTGGATGGTAGGTCCTTTCACATGGGTGGAGTTGAGGGGAGACCCCAGACTTGTAAAAAATACTTAGAATATTTAAAAAAATTGACAATTTAAATGACAAATCCTTTTTTTAATGAATATATCATGAATATATTTTAACAGTACTGCTAAAAGTATGCGACAAGCTCGAGTCTCGAACCTGCGACGCTTCGTGGCCACAGTTCCGAGGCCGAGTGCGCTACCAACTGCGCCACCAACTCACTAAAATAATAGTAATAATGGAAAGCCAATAATAGTATCATGAGTAATTATAGTAATCTTGGAAAGCCGATTCCATTTAGGTTATGTTCACTTATTGATACAAAATATTTAAATGCGTTCGGATAGCCTTTAATCTATTTGTAAAATGACTTACAACTAAATTGACCTTTAAATATACTAAGATAGTTTAACTAAAGCAACGAAAAATTAAGTAATTTCTTACACTAGTCAATGTTTACATTTGGCTTCTCGTTTGACAGATGTATCGTCTGAAACGTTGACATCCCACGTGGTGGTTTCAACAATGCTATCATCATCAGCTGACAGGTGACTTGACGAATGACTCACTACTCAATTCTCAACTGTTTCAAAAATAGGGCCCTGTTATATCTTAAAAATTTACTCACAAATGTTCAGAGATTAAAATAGCCATATGTTGTTTGTTTATGTTTTAGTTCAGTTGTATTTACTTTTCAATTAAAAAATAATATAAAATGTGAATAAAGAGTTAATTACTTATTTATCTAAAATGTTTTCTAGTTCAATGATTGAATATTGATTCAATATTGAAGGTATGTAACTAAAATTCAAGGTTATATTAGGCCCCAGGTCCGGTCTTGACACAGACTGACGAGGGCGCGGCGCTGCGCCTCAAAGATCCCCGTTGCAGCTTTACTGCACCCAACCCTCTGTTTGACATTCACCAAAAAAACTGAGTGGTTTTTTTTTTTTGGGGGGGGGGGTGGTTGTGGTTTTTTTATCTGGTACTACGAGATCGACTTCGACAACTGTAGCGTCACATTGAATGTTAATCAAACATATCTGCTAGCTTGTGGTCATTTAAGGTCTGGTTAAGGTTCTATAGTTTAAGAAGTTTGAAAGATTTCTAAAATTCATGACTGGTATTATTAATCTGGGGTTTGGATGTCAATAGCATCTAGCGTTGTTGATGGGCTTATTTCAACTCTTAATGTCTCACTCGAGTGAGCGGCCACCAGCCAATATCGATGCCACTCCGAGGCAGGGACGAAATATTTAACAGTGACATTAACTTGTCACGGCTGACATCGGATATTTAATTGAATTGTAATCGGATGGATGGCACAAAATAATCAAGTAGAGTGTTTCTCACAAAAATCATATAAAAAATAAATAAATAATCTAGTATCAACTTACTTTTCGTGGTTAAAATGTCCCGAGGTTGTAATAAACACCCGACGATTTTTAAGCATGGGCCTACCTAATAGTTTTTCATTTTAAAAATATATCTCTAAAGGCTGGTACAAGCGAGCATCATAAACATGGATAAGTACAACAAAGCGAATTCGATAACTAAACATCGAAATTCTAGTGACAATGAAGCCCAAGAGAGCACCAGCATCAGCGTTTTACCCTCTGATTTTACAACTTAATCTCACACACGTGCCTGGAGGGTTACGTCGACCTTAAACTCGGGCGGTTATGTCAATATTTTACAGTCAGGATTTGCTGCGGTCTTTTGTTGTAATAGTATGCAGATTAATACAGGCTCCTCTCCGCAATCCGTGCCTGAAGGAGTGTGTGTCTGGCTTCGCTAATTGGAATTGCAAGATGATTCAGAATTTTGAAGCCTATGAATTATTAGAATATTGTTATAAAGGAAAAAAACCGTTACAGCAGACCTGCATACTCAGCGAATTTCAAATGCAAAATAACATATTTAGATCCAACATAGCGAGATTTGACATGTTTTTGTAAGCTCCATAAGAATAACATGGGGAATGAGTATGCAAGTTTGCTGCTACGGGTATATTAAAACTGGGTGGTTTTAATTCAATATTTAGTAGATCTGACCTAGAAGAACCCATTTACCAAGTTTTACCAAGATATGTTGAGAAATAAACAACTTATAGAATTTTACTTATTTTCCCATAAGGTTAACATTAGGACAACGTACTGTGTTTACCACTTTCAATACCTCGGTAACCAATGGACATAGAGCTGTGATTCAAAATACTAAATTTTTTGTTTTTTTGAGCTGAATTCAATGGTGCAAACAAAAATTTGATTATTTATATTTTTCTATGTAAAAAACTCAAAAAACCCCATTTTTGGGGGGGTTTACCCCCCTTTACCCCCCCTTCCGGTAGTCCGATCGGGCTGGTTTACGAACTCGTCCGAATAATTACTACTTTACACATCCGTGCCAAATTTCATTAAGATCGGACCATTTTTACGCGAGTTATCGTGCTTAAAGACACACACACACATATATATATATTTATGAAAATGAACGAATGGTGTTTTTGGCATCTGGGGACCTCAAAAAGAAAAGTTATTTTATTCATTTTGGTTTTTTGCCCTGGACTGGTGTGACTTATATAATGGTTTTAATTTACCTGTCCGTCCACAGTCCAAATTTTTGTCGATAATCACGACCTGGTTTCGGCACTAGGTTGTGCCATGATCACGTGTGTAGTCAGTCGGGAGAGTCAAGCTTGTAAATCGAAGTCGAAGTTGTAGTCACATCGACGTTGTCGAGAGTTAAAAATGACACATACACATTCACACATATTACACGAACGAGCGAAACAACGAAAAACAAACATAAATGGTACACCGGACGTTCAACGGACACAGTCAGCTTTACGTACTCGCGTTCACGGTACCGGCACGAGGAGACTGGCCAGAAAAGTTATGATGGTCTCGGGCTTAGGTCTTACCATGAGACCTACGGTAACAGCTTCTTCCCTATAGGGGAAATTCGCTAAAACAGTAAGTATCGTCCACAACTGGTATTAGTGACATGCTGATAAAGCCTTTGTCATTAAAATAAGCTGATCCACTGTTAATACGGAAACATATGTTAAACGTTTGCCGTTGATACTGCTCCAACAACCTGTAGTGGGAAATTCCATCTTGTAGAGAACCCTTTCGTAATTTAAGTCCATTTATTTTCTGAAGATGGAACCTAGAAATAAACATGTACTTATTAACAACTTGTTTAGGGTGGATAAAAAATTATTAATTATTAATTCAGCTCATATCTTTTTCTCTTAGAAACGGCCAGTCAAGAGAAAGAGGACAATCAAAAGGAAACAAACATTATAGTAGCTGGGCAGTTCTTTAACAGTTTTAACCCTTCGACTCTTACAACTTATTCTACATCGCACATGACCCGCCCGCATACCTCAAGAAAACCACCAAATGTTACTAAGCCACCTGGTCCGTATATAAGACCTTCGTCGAAAAAAATAGCTGATGAGCAATCCAAACAAGATACTTTAAATGAGTTGGAAGGTCTGAGCAGTAAGTTTTCAAGCCTGGGAGATTTAAAAGTAAATAATTGTGAATTTACTGCGTTTGCTCAGATTGTTACTAGAATTAAAAAAAATACTCTGAAAGCTAGAACTGGAGAGTATGCATGAAATTCAATCTTATCTCCTCCAACAGAGAAGTGCATCTGCCAGCAGCATTCCCTTGCAGCAACCGCAATGCGAGGAGAGATAATCAACAATTTATCTTTTTCTTCTCCAGACCATAAGATGACAATATTTGTCAAGAGGACCTTATAAGATTGGCCTTTTCAATGGATTACTAACATTCACCATTTTCGATATCTTCCTTAGACAGAACAATTATTTCATAAGACGCAAAGCAATGTTGTTTTTTAAACAAATTAATGTATTTACTATACCAAACAATGTAATTTCCCCGATATAATTACTGAAGCCACGCGAACGAGTCAACCGTGGCCAAATATCTATGGGTAATTTGCAAGAAATGCATCAGTAACTCGCCAAATTTGTCTCCTGACATTTGAAGATGATTCCTAAAGCTTTCTTTGTCTTAAGTTGAAAGTTCCTCCTACAACTTAAATCCACCAACATTTGACCGTCTCCCAATCCATTTTCGATTCCAATAAATTTTAGGTTCCCTCATTTTTACCTGCATCACTATTTCATTTGCTTCCTCTACTAATTCTTTACCTACGGCACGAAACTACCACGCTGGAACTTCACGAACACTTTCTATTAAGTGAGCCATTTAAAAAGTTTTAACTAAACGAGAAATCAATAGTAAACTGCACTATTCAACTATAGTATTCAGTTTTTCATTTTGAACCTGAAAGGATTCTCTGCGTCAATTCCAGTTTCACAGTCGAGTCCTCCGCCTCCGACACTATCAGTGACGAACCAATAAAATTCGTTATGTGTGTAAACCTCTAGTGTCACGTCACTAAAACTGACGCGTTCTACTGACGCCACCTCTGCATGCTGGTGTAAACCTAACGCATGTATGTAGATTTCTGAATGGTTTATACTCGCACCGATATCAACAATTGGTTCAGTAAATGGAAGCTGCCATTAGTATGTCTGTGTGGCTATCCTGAATAACTAGCTTCCTGAATACTCCTTATCTCAGATTTCCAACAGATATTGGACTCCCAGTCAGCTCCAACTGGCCCCTCCACTTCTGGAGGAAGTAGTGGACTGTCCTGCCTCCTCCATTAGTGACGGCTGAGGGACCCTTACCTAGCGGGCACCTAGGGTCTACCTGTTTAGGGGCGAACCGTCCTAGGCAAGTGGCAATAAGAAAAAGGAATCATCTATGTTTATTGGTTATCATGGTGAATACTTATACAGTAAACTTATCATCAAAGACCCAACTGATACATTTCTCAAAATAACAAATGACATTGCAATACTTCATGCACCTACATCTGAAGGAACAAACTCAGACTGAAAAGTAAATTAGACAAAGAGACATGGAAGTATTTTAAACCATGGAAAATGAAGAAGGCAGAGTTTGAAATGTTGAACCAACCAAGGAAGTTGGGCAGGTTCCCAGGTGCAGGGCGAGTCGTCCCTGGAGGAGCCCGGAGGATGGGTTGGGAATGATTCTCTCTTCCTCCCCTGGCGACGCTGACTGACCCCGACACACTTTCGCATCACTGAAAATCCCTTCCTTCCGTGGGTTGCTCAATATCCCAAAGGAATACGAGCCTGGCCGGCGAGTTTGGGACTTTCAATACCTCAAAATCAAACAATATAGTAATGCCGTACTCATAAATTAAAACTGAAGGGATAAAGGTTAATCACACCGTAGGCAGAACTGCGGCGGTAACCACTTGGGTGAAATAATTTATTTACCTTTGCTTGGAAACTAACTGTATTTAAATCTCATAGTTTGCGCAAGATTATTTTCACTAATTTGATACATGATACATATTTTACCTTGTAATTATATAAAAAAGAAACAATGGTCACGTTCATATCATTACGGCCTCGAACTACCGAGCAAGGTACATTTTTATGAATGTGATTATAATTATTTGCTATTGACAATAAACAAAACTGTATCGTGCATAGTGCCTATTATAGTTTTACAGAATTATAAAAGCAGGTCAAGTGCATGATTTGAGTACTAAGTGATTTGTTGATAAACACTTTTTCGCACCCAAATAGGGAGTGAGGCATTAATAAAAGTAAATGCCAGGAAATGATACCCCTAAAATCGATATTAAACAAAGTACGTTTCAATTGTATTTCATTACTTCCTGAAAACCGTCAAATAAAATCTCAGTGGTATTATTTCTTGCGTTGTAGCTTTTTAAATCAACATCTATGACATTAATTAAGTTTTGAACATTTTAAAATCATTAATCCTCTTCCCCTGGCCCTAACATGCTGAATAAGCATCCATTGGATATTCGTTGTTTAATAAATGTTCTTCTCTAGTTTTTGAACCAGAATATTGGAAATAATCATATTTTGTATAATTTTCCATTTTTGAACCAAACAAATATTCATATTCCTATCTTAAATGAGATATTTTTAACAACTCCTTTCTCTGTTGATGTTGAAAGCGGCTCTGAAATCAGATTCCCCGTCCACATGTGGTGCAATAGGACTTATTAATCCACGTAAAAGAGCCCAGTTTTAATTACGACGTGCGGAGCTGCGGCGCTATTCTCTGGGGCCTTGTTATTTAAGTTTCTCTTTCGTTATTTTAGTTTCTCTACGTTATTGTTGTATCATACCCAAAAACACAAAGTGTTGAAGGGTCGCCAAGCCCTAAAAATATGTGATATCAAAGTGCATACCAAGTCAATTTAATTTCCTGCAGTTCAACAATGTTCATTTGAATACATAATTAAATTTATTTGAGTACTATTGTTCTGAATACAGATTATAATTCTTCTACATGTACTTGGCCAGCAGCCTATGAATTTATTTATTGATGTTAAAAGACTTCTATGTAGTTCACTTTGGAAAATACAAACATTTCAACTAATTTAGCGTCTGTTAAGCTGCTGGCCAAGTACATGTAGAAGAATTATAATATGTATTCAGAACAATAGTATTCAAACAAATTTAATTATGTATTCAAATGAATATTGTTGAACTACAGGAAATTAAATTGACTTGGTATGCACTTTGATATCACATATTTTTAGGGCTTGGCGACCCTTCAACACTTTGTGTTTTTGGGTATGATATCACTGATTTTTAATAGATAAATATAGTAAAATAACGTAAAATACCTGCACTGGGATCTAAAAACGTCAGCTTTGTTTACATAAAACATGTGATGCTGATATTTGATTGAAAACCAGGAGCTATATCTTACAAATGGTAGATTTAAAAGCAAGTTTGCCATGAGGGTATTTCGTCCTTGGCGTATATATATATTAACTGAGGATCGTTTGAATTTCTCCTTATTACGGGCTTTTAGCCCCTTCAAGCCACTAGTGAAATATAATAACCACATTTTGTAGTGTCTCCTAAATTGAATATAGCATTTTTCACATTATAAATGTGTTTCCAATCTATATTATTAATACGCTACATAGAAACTTTATTCACGATAAGGCTTTTTTTATTTAAGACTTACCCCCGAATATTATGCATCAAAACATGCGTCTCAGATGTGCAGATTCCCGTAAGCACCTTTACATTTTTAATTTAGGCAATTAAACTTGAAAAAGTGTGAAAAACTGATTAGAAAATAATTTTTTTTGACAATGGTTTTGACAGAAACGAAAATGTAAATAAATAAACATCTGATCAGCTGTGTGGTATTTAAAATAGCCTATATAGATCACAGACCAAGAAAACAAATTTAGATATCATAGTAGTTTAAAACTCTGCCCAGCTGTTTTATTTATTTGAAAAGGAATAAGGCGACGAAAATGTGTTGTGATCGGACACTTTATATTCTTTCAAACATGCTAAGAACGAGTCGACGAAGAAGTTTTATAGCGGTCGGACACGGCGGGGCAATGTACGGCGAGATGTTCGCACACGGCGGGACAACATACGGGAAAGTGTGCAAACAGAAGCTTCATACGCGGAGCTGGAACATTAGAAGAAAATTATACTGACAAAATTGCACTAACAAATTCAAGGATTCAGCAGAATTCACTTGGCGGGATGGCATTACCATGTCATAAATGTGGCGCGCTACATTTTCAACGAGAAAAAAGAGGAAGAGACAAAGGATTTTCATACAAGCTGCCATAAGACAAAAGTAAATCTACTTATTTCTTAACAAAGCGATTACATTCAAAGTCTTATTACTGGTACCGATAGACTGAGCAGAAACTACAAAGAAACATTAATTCCAAGAACGCTGTGCTCGCAACGATAGGCAAAAGAGCTATTAAATTGAAGAAAACAATGGCGGAGGGTTTTTCATGTATGAAGTGTACGCAACAATTTATCACTCAATTATAGCACCTTACAACCGTGTGGAGAACATTTGTTATATGCTCTGTATCTATGACGGACGTCAAAATTGGTGATCAAGAAAGAATGCTAAACAAAGCCAACGGCTCTTGCAGCAATGAACTCATGCACAGCTTGACTAAACACTTGATTAAAGTTAATCCCTAAGCGCAAATTTTCAACGTGAAGAGTTACGTTCTGAAAAATACTCCTGAAGAGCAGCATACATAACTCGGAATGCACATTGTCTGAGATCGAAAAGAATATTAGCGCCGATACAAGGACATAACTTCTAATGGATGTTGCTATTATTTTTAGAGCAAACTATAGCAAACCACCAAGTGTAAGCGTGACTTGATTATTTACCCGAAAGATAAGCCACTTAAAAGAGTATATTCTTCAATTTTGCCCCGACCCAATGGCTGACCTGTTGCTTTTTTCATATTTTCCATTTGAAGGAAGTGCACAACGAACATCGCTTACAATGCTGCAATATGCATCGTAATGAGTGGCATTTAGAGACACTTTCAGCACGCTACATCGTTCCGAAAACCTATTTTTCCAGTAGATTGACGACATATGTGCGCATAGAAGGCAGCCGATCATCTATAATTTTATTAAATCGTGCGAATTTGCACGGGTTCACCTAGTTATTTGAATTTCTGTATTTTGAAGCTCTGGTATGAGAAGATTTGTAATTTTCACTTTGAATGGATTCCAAAGTTTTAATTGAAAAAGCAAATAGTTACTTATGCTTGAAATTATTGTTTTTTGTAAGTTGTTGCAGTTGCAGCATTAGGTACAATTTGAGTCCACAATAGGTTGCCATTTTTCACACAGACGGTTGAATAATTCTTAAAATTTAGTTTTTTTAGTATTGTGAGGAATTGAAATTGGAAAAACAAAGTTACTTACATTTACATTCACATTGTGGTTGCATAACATTTTGTCGTAACTTTTATCATATATTTGAAATGTAATTCAAGGGATTGATAAAATGTTATTAGTTGATTGACAAATTCAGCACAATCTTGTTGTTCGATTGCGTTAAAAGGAGGATCTAACTGATTTCTGATATTTACTGAAATTAAAAGTTGGTCTTTTTAGTTGGGATATGGCCAATTTAATCATAGGGGAATCAATGGCGTAGTTTGTTATGAAGGTTGTGTAAATTGGCTGTTTAAATTCACTGTATTTTTGCATTTGCTTAAATAATAGCTCGAAACTTAATCAGAATTTTTAAAACCAAATAAATATTATTTACCAGATGCTTGATCGCATAGGATATAAAACAAGGCTGCACCAGTGTGGCCTTGATAAGGCACTGTAGTATTTAGCCAATGTAATTGAAAATAATTAACTTGAAACAGCTGTTCATGTGTTGAACCTATAAGTACAATATTCAATTAAACTCTGTTAGATGCAAACGGTACCCCCCTTGGCAGTTCGGATATTCTTAGGACCAGGATTAGCAGTTTCAATGGACATGTACTGCAGATATTCAGTTTAATAAGCATGCACCCAAAAGGTTTCGGTATTATCACAAAGCAAATTGCTATTATTTATTGGCGAGATTTAAACCCGGGATCCTGGGGATCGATGTTCCTCGCTCTACCACCAAAAGACATACTTTGTGACAAAATCGTGAACCCTCAAACTTTGGATAATTCTTGAATTAGAATTTTTTATGATAGACCTTATCAAACATTCGGCGCTATGCCTATAATCTTTGACTTTTCCCAGTTTGTGAGTAAACGCATCTTTAAATGTAAAATTTTTACGAGTTGTATTGCCGTTTTCTACCTTTGTAAGATTAGGCCTACTTGCGGCTGCAACCAAACTTTATATCAAAATAAGGTTACGTACCTTTAAACGTAAGATGCCATTTTGAAAATGGCATCTTGTATGCCGAAACTTGAGTAAATCATAAATATTGATTACTGAGAATTGACGACAGTTTAAAGGTACGTAACCTTATTTTGATAAATTGCATCAATTCAGGAGGTGAATAATGAACAAACCTTATACGTGTTAGAAGTCATTAATTATAGTTAACCTAATGTATGAATCTGTCCTTTTTTACCTGACCAATTTTCCGCATACAGCTAATTAGCTAATTAGTAATTTAGTAATGGAAAACCATTCTTTGAACAGATATTTAAAACGGTTCGAATCTTGAAGAGAGGTTTAGGATCGGTAAAACGAAAAAGACTATATAAGACACACATTCATTATAATTTATATATTTGTATAGTTATATAAATAAGTTTCGATGCAACAGAACCCTGAAATAAGAGTATAAATAGGCCTATTAACCATATAAATAGGGCTGCCATACGTCCCGGTTTGACCGGGACAGTCCCGGTATTTTATTCTTGTCCCGGTGTCCCGGCCGGTTTTCTTGATGTCCCGGTCAGTTTTTAAATTGCGTAATTTTTTATTAAATAATGAACTAAACCTGCAGATTAACAAGTTTGCTGCGACAAACGAAGAAACATGAAAAATTCTTATATAATACATGTACTTTTGTTTTTAAATTGTATTTCATTCGCATAAAATACATATTTTTATTTATGATTAAAGTAGAATAAATTAATTGTAAGTTTTGTTTCATGTAATGAATTATTATCAAAATTTACCATGGTAAAAATTTTACTGTCACAACACAATAAAGAAATATGACTTTTTTCTCAAATCATTAAAATTCAAAATTTTGCTGTAAAACTTTTATAAATTTTTACCAGATTATAAGTTTTTTCAAAAGTAAATTTTACCTCAGTATATTTACCTAAAACTTATTAGTTTTGACTTAATAATCTGGACACAAAATAGGTCTGCTTAAACTGAAAAATTAACTAGAATTAACCCTTTTCCTCCAAAATTTCCAAAAATTTCCGGGGGAGGGCCCCCGGACCCCCCTCGCTTTGCGGGGGTATTCAATACCCCCCCGGAGTGTCACACACTGGAGCATCCTTGGTTAGTCCTGGAGCACCTCTTGAAAATATGGCAGGCCTACATATAATTAAAAAAATAATAAATTAAACAAGTCTAGCGTATCTCCTGTCCTACCGTCCTCTCCATAACTTTTAAACTTTCCAGCTGATCAAAGTTTTACTGACGAAATCGTTTCTTCGTGGACTAAGCTTGTTTACGTTTTAAATGTCATCGAAGATTTGAAATGAAAATTTTAAAAGTTACTAGTTTTAATATATAGTGCTTTCAAACTTTGTTCACACTATCAAAAGGCACTACTACGAGAAAAAATAGGAGTGAGTGTGAAGTTTCATTCAATTCTGATGAGAAATAAAGTCGCTAAGCTGTCTGAACAAAACGAGGTGGAAGATTCGCTCAAAAGTGCAAAACCGGTAACTTTTTTGGTCACTTTAAACATTTATTGCTAACTTATTAGAAGTCTTTAAAAGAAACTGTCGTGTTTTTTGACGTTTTTTTGGCCGGTTTATTATGTTGAAGCAAATTTGTCTCAAATTAAGGCTCTAATTTTCTTTTTTGAAAAGTGAAAAATCGGCTCCTAATCTGCGCTGTTAATATAGTCACTCACGTCGTTCATTCGTCGTCTGCTGGTGGACTTGGCGACGAGACACGACCGTGCCTCTAGATGAACATGTTGAAAGGATTTAGGATATTTAAGATTTAGATTTCAGGTATAATACGAATTATTAACTTTATATTACCACTAGTGAGATCAAACTAATTATGGGTTATGAAGACACTTCGGGTACCGATTCATTCCTGCGAGAACTACTTATTTCGTTTGAATTCTTCATCTATAAAATTTTACAAAAAAACTCACTGTGTATGTTTGAAGCATATTATTAAAATGCGTTTTAATTATATTTGCAATTAAATTTTATTAAAATAATTAGAGCATTTGAATTCAAGTGAAGCTCTGTCATCCGATATTTAACTCCTCAGTAAATTTCAGAAACTCGGAGAAAGTGTTATGTACAGGGTGTCTCACCTAAGGTGTCTCAAACGGATTGCGGACAAACTAGTCGTCCTACAAGGATGAAACAATATTATTCCCCACTACAACCCCAAGGAACAACGTAAAAATATTTTTAAGCTTTTTAAAATACAGTGTGTTCCAAAAACCGGGGGTCATGGGTTCGAATCTCGGAATTTTCAAATGTTAACATATGTCATGTTGTATACCTCTTTAAAGCTCTAAACAAAACAAACAATTTGGTGAAAACAGAATTAATTTATCTTTATTCGTTTCAAAATGGCGGCCGTTTTTGTGAAAAATGTTGGTATTTACGGTTTACCCTGTACCTCGAGAACCGTAAATCATATTTTTGTTCTGTTTAAAAATTATTAATCATCTTAAAGTCAGCTTTAATTTGATATGCGACATGCCAACATTTAAAAAATAAAAGCTTTTGACTGTCAATTACATTTTTTTAATGTTGGTAGCCCTGAAAATAAAAAAAAATTAAATGGCAGCATATGTCAAATAGCACAAATACCAACATCTTTTTAATTTAAACCTTCCTCCTATCTTTAGTGGTTTTGTAGTTATAAGCAAATAATAACTCCATTTTATTATATAAAGCCCGTGTTAAATCTGCAGTCTTCACGGCATTTAAATTTACATCCATTAAATCTAAGTACTTCATATTTAACATGGGCTTTATATGGTAAAATAGAGTTTTTTGCTTATAACTACAAAACCACTAAAGATAGGAGTTAGGTTTAAATTGAAAACTTGTTTGTATTTGCAAGACCTGTAAAATGTGCTATTAGACATATGCTGACATTTAAATCTTTGGATTTTCAGGGCTACCAACATTTAAACAAAATAAAATTCACTGTAAAAACTTTTATTTCTTAAATGTTGGCATGTCGTATATCTTTTGCGGAGCAACAGAAATCGTGTACACCCGATTTATAAAAAAAACTTACCTTGAGAACCAAAGCCGGGATTGGCGGAGTGAACATGGCCATAAAGGCCTCCGCGGATACAAAAAAAGGCCACAGCCGCCATTGTTCGCCAACTTGGCTCGCTGTTCCATCTTGTCAGCTTCTTCGCATTGTTTTACTATTATTATAATCTCGCTTCGCTTGTATGAAGGCGCTTGTTGTCCAGGCTTTGGAAATTTGAAAAAAGTTTGTACTAATAATTACTGTACTGAAAAGTATAAACACTTCCTTCAGATTTATTTTCAATTAGTAATGTTTAATTTCTATTTTTAAAGGGCTCTAATCAAACATTTTTTACAGAAATAAATTATATTTTCGCTCCTTTATCTAGTAATAAAATGTGTTTGTAGCCCTGTTTGATTAATTTATAATTTTTTCATTAATTTTGTAATGTTGTCTACCAAACCAATAGTAGATTCATTGATTTTATATCCTCGTTTCGTTCTAGTTTTTTCCAACCCTTAAGATTTGATGCAATCACAGATACAGAAATAGCGTGGAGCTTGTTAAACTTTCCTATTCAGTGACGGAAAGTATGCTAATAAGATATTGGCATGCCTTACATTTTAACCAACAGTACTATTTTTACACTGTACCAAAAATAATAGACAAAGCCAGTTTCAAAAGAAAGTATCATTAACCTAATCCACGTTACTTTCTGTGACAACATTTTCATATATCACAGTAATATTTAATATGACACTAATAGCCATTAATATATTTTGTTTACCGCGTTGTTGTATTTCAAAGGATTTAGGATCCAAGGTCCAATAGCTTTGGATCCATCGAAGCACTACAAGCTTACTGATACACTACAATTCACAGTTTTCCTGATAATTTTGGCAATCTGTTGCTGTTCACATTGTGGACAAACACATTTGCGCCAAGCTAACCGGACAATTTTCCAGCTTGGATTCTCAAACTCAGTTAAAATTACTGATAATTTTGAGAAAATTACTGATAAATTACAGATAAGTCTTTACTATCTATATATTTCACTGAACAGAAAAATGTTTACATTGGCCAAAACAAAGAACCTTTACAAGTTTGATATGTCACAAATTATTATTAATTTATATGAAATTTTGCCATTTTACCCAGATTTATTCATGACAAACAAAGAAAATATATGGGACAATCTGCATAAGAGGCGGTCCGAAAAGTATTTTCTGCCATTCATTATCTTCCACCGAAAGTTTCAAGTTAAGTTTTCACTTTGAAAGTGTCGGAGAAAATACCTCGTTAGTTTGCCAACACATTCATCTTCAGTTGACTAGAAAACTAATATTATAGAAATATTTCATATAATTTAAATTATAAAAAAAAACATTTTAGCTACTCCTTGCCTTCGCCTAGTAGTGCTTGCTAGTATTGTTTGAAGTTAGTCTTGAATATTCAAACATACGACGTTAAATTCTACATAAATTTAAAAAAAATCTACAACAGGAAAATGTTTTTCAAAAGATGATGGTAGGCTAAGAAATCGGATGGGTAAAGAGGCTGATGAAGTAAAATATTGTTTCCTGGGTAAGGTAGTATAAACCTTAGTTTCCTTGGGGTTTGAAACTTAAACTGTATAAAAAAGTGAACTCTTGATAATGGTAGAATTAAAGGTTAATAGTATAAGTCAGCAATGTTTTTCGATTTAGAAATAAATATTGTAACGGTATTATTTGTATTGATGAAACTATGTAGTCTTTTAAATGCAATGACTTAAAAGGTCATTCTTTGACGTCGTGTATGACAAAATATAGTGGTTTTCGATCATGTATTGAGTGTTTGATACCAGGATTTCTCATCTCTTACATGAAAGCTTTGGTTTTGATCACTTGTTCCGATGACCTATTTACTATTAACTAACATTCAGAACGGTTTTTTTTGTGATGTTGATGTTTTATTTTAATCGTTGCCTCTCATGATACATTTCATCATTGATTATCCTATTAATAGAAGCAAAACCTAATGGTGATTCCTGTGAGCAAAGATGTAGAGCTGCCTGGCGAGAGCTGTTAGGAAACAAAGGTCAGTAAACAGTATTGTGCAGTTGGTCGCCTGTGACCGTTGGTTGAATCAGACAGAGTTAACTATCCTGTTATGGAATAGTAGTTTTCATTACTACGAGCCCCGCAATAACACTCTTGAGGCGAGTAATGAACATTATGTTTTATTACGATATTGGAAAACTTGTACTTTCCGTCCACCACATACGCATAAAAAGTTAACGTTATGTAATTTTGCCGTGCAGCAGCAGGAATAATCTATTTTCTTAGCTCATTTTACGTTTAGAAAGTGTACTTTCGTGTGTAGAGTAATGAAAAATACCCCCGTTGCAGCAGACCTGCATACTCAGCGAATTTCAAATGCAAAACAACGTATTTCAAGCAAACATAGCAAGATTTGACATGTTTTGTTAAGCTCCATAAGAATAACATGGGAAATGAGTATGCAGGTTTGCTGCTACAGGTATATTAAAACTGGATGGTTTTAATTCAATATTTAGTAGATCTGCGCTAGAAGAAGCCATTTACCAAGTTTTATCAAGATATGTTGAGAAATAAGCGAGATATAGAATTTTACTTATTTCCCATAAGGTTAACATTGGGACAACGTACTGTGTTTACCACTTTCAATATCTCGGTAACCAATGGGCATAGAGCAGTGATTCAAAATACTAAATTATTTGTTTTTTTGAGCTGAATTCAATGGTGCCCTCAAAAATTTGATAAATTTTATTTTTCTATGTAAAAAACTCAAAAAACCCATTTTTGGGGGGGTTTATCCCCCTTTACCCCCCCTTCCGGTGGTCCGATCGGGCTGGTTCACGAACTCGTCCAATTGATTACCACTTTACATGTCCGTACCAAATTTCATAAAGATCGGACCATTTTTGCGGCCGCTATCGTGCTAACAGACACATAGATATATATATATAGATATATATATATATATAGATATATATATATATATAAAAATTCGAACGAATAGTGTTTTTTGCTTCTGGGGGCCCCAAAACGAAAAGTTATAGTGGTCCCGAGCTTAGGTCTTACCATGAGACCTACGGTAATAGCTTCTTCCCTATAGGGGAAATTCGCTAAAATGATGTGCTCGACTCATCACAATTATTTCTAATTATAAACAGAAGATGGATTTGCGATTTTTTTTCAAAACCGCGGTAGAAACTATGGTACAGTTAAATTTTAGGTTTTCGGTAACTATATATTGTAATATTTTAACTACACACTGGCTAAATACATGTGTTAACTGGTGGCGCTATCTGTTGAGGACCTCAGTACTACGTCAAAACTTTGCGCAATGTATACAGAACCCTGAATACATTGCTTTGCGTCTATTCTTGTCCATTTTGCTAGCAGAAGTCTACTACAGGTGTAATGTCAATGATTCCATGCACCTGTTTCTTTATAGTTACTTTTTATTTTCATAAACCTGCATAAACCTGATGGATAAAATATTGTTTGATCTGATTATTTATGTTTTTTTTTTTAGGTTTAAACTTAATTCTACGTGAATGAAAATTCATAACGTCGCGTGAAGAAATCGCGCTGAAAGAAAAGCTTTTTTAGGGTTAGGCAATTGAAGCAAATACAGCCACACATACAAATAAAAGCGCCATTTGTGATTAGTTTTGTTTTTTTAGGAATTTTAGATCCACTAGTGTTATTCAGGGATTTTAAGTACACAATCTGGACTTCGAAGCTAATCTACTGACATTATACTAAGAATTAAAACAAAGTTATATTTTGTTGATAAAAATCAGAAGAAATCAATCGACGTATTGTTTTATTCTTACCCTTTTCTTTCCCAGAAATATTCCGATTTCGAACCGATTATCAACATAATTTCTAACCGGTCTGCTTTACATGTAGTCTCTCTGGTATTTGGCAAATTCGCCGGCCAATTGTCGATCCGCCGCTAAAGGTGGCGATGAGGAGGCTGGTACAGCTTCTTGGAGCAGGGAAGTAAGCTCCTAGACTTGGAGGTCTAGTTGCTGGGCAACCTCCGCCGGAGCTGGTGTTGGGCGTTGATTGTCTGCCAGGAAGTTTGAGTATCTGACCCAGTTGACTTTCTAAGTTCTCCTCGGAGTTGATGGCTGATATCTGGGAAGATTCTTAAACTTTTTCTACTGTAATAGAACTTATTTACTTATGAAAAAATAATTGCAAATAAACATACGACGAGTTTTAAGGATGGGCTTGCTTCATGTATCTCCATTCGTATAAATATATCTGATTCATACGAAGACTGGTACAAGTAAAATAAGTTATAAAAAACTTTGATTTCATTACGGATATGGACACTTGCAATCAAATGAATTTGATACCATCGAAATTCTCGTAACAATGAAGCCCAATGAGCACCAGCATCAGCGTTTTACAGCTCAGATTTTACAACTTAATCTCACACACGTGCCTGGAGGGTTATGTCGACCTTAAACTCGGGCGGTTATGTCAATATTTTACAGTCAGGATTTGCTGCGGTCTTTTGTTGTAATAGTATGCAAAATAATTCAGGCTCCTCTCCGCAATCCGTGCCTGAAGGGGTATCTAGCTTCACCAATTGAAACCATAAGTTGATTTAAAAACAACGATGGCTATGAGAAGAGTATAATGCTCTAATCACAAAGCAGTTTCTTAGTCCCAGTAAATTGATCTTCGAATTCACTCTCATTAATGCCTTGCTATCTTACTAACCCTTTCTTGGTAGAGTACTCATTAGTATTGTTGTCGTCAAAATTTTCGAATTTGAGTTGTTAGTGGGTACATTCATTTTAGTGCTCCCTGATTCCAAAAAAGGGGTTTTCGGAGTGGTGTCTGTCGGTCCCTGTGCGCGCGCGCGCGCGCGTGTGTGTGTGTGTGTGTGTGTGTGTGTGTGTGTGTGTGTGTGTGTGTGTGTGTGTGTGTGTGAACAAAGCTAGAGACGACACCATTGGTCCGATTTTCATGAAATTTGGCATGTAGATATAAAGCCGTGGTATCTCCAGGCGTATTTTAATTTTTTAATTTTTGATTTTTAATGGTATTCACCCCATAAAAACCCATAAAAGATGACAAAAATACAAATTACTCAAAAACGGCTCCAACGATTTTGATAAAAATTTCATGGTTTTAGTGCTTAAGATGACAAACAAAATGACACCACCCGCATGTCTGTAAAAATTCAGGTTCAGAAGTTATGGGGGTTTAAATGTTAAAAAATTCATGTTTTTCAAAGTTCAAAAAATGTGTAACTTCTAAAGAAAATATACCTGCAACCATTAAATGTAACTTGAAAAACGAATTAATCCAGTATTTTCAATCATTATTCTATGTCAACTGGTTGCGAAGACAATTGATATTTTAGTTTGGCGTTAAACGCAGTACGTTGTCCAATGTTATTCTTATGGCAAATATATAAAAACCGATATCTCCGCTATTTATTAACAGATTTTGATATAATTTACGGATACCTAAATGTAACCTTATTGTTATTATGACACTACTTCCGTCAAATGCCGAGCTCTCATTGGTCTAGGACCAGTACTCTAAAGTGATTCCAGTACTCTAAATAGTACAGTAAAAATAAGTGAAAAATTCCATAAACCCAAAAAACATTAGCACAAGCAAGGAATTTGGTACAGATGTTGGGTATATCTTCCTTTTGAACATATTAAAAGTCCCCTAAAATTGGAGCTGTGCTACGGCCGCCATCTTGGAAAATGGCGGCAAATTTCTGTATTTTTGCCTTTAGCTCCTTTATTATTGGAGATACAGAAAAAAGTTTCAAATAAAAATTATAGCCCATTAAAATATACACATTTTTGGTTATTATCATTTTTTCTCTAAACCCAACGGTTTTTGAGTTATTTGCGATTAAGTATAATTAACTCGTGGCTTTTCCAATTATTCAAAAATTTCAGAAAAAAGTCACTCAACTGCAGTTTTAATCAATGTTTTTTTTCAGGCTATTAACTTTGAACCGCTATCCATTATTGTTGAGTGATTGGTTCTTAATTTTGACACGGTTCTCATTTTTGGCCGCCATCTTCGATCCGCCATATTGGATATAAATTATTTTTCTCAAAAGTAAAGATGGTGTTGTGATACATCATTACAGACTAGATTTTTGCCCTAAACTCAATTCTGAAATCCGTTTTTTTTTTAATTTGGATTGGCTAAAAAGATATGCTCAAATAAAAATTCAGCCATATAAATTTCTTATGGATATTTCTTACTTAGAATATTATTTTGGATTATTTATCTAAAATCTCCGGTTCTAAATAAGATTCGATCAATAGCTCCCTCAAAAGCCGTTAAATCATTGAGTATATTAAGTCCAAAACCTGAAGCATATCTTATTTAGAACCGGAGATATAAGATAAATAATCAAAATATAATATTCATCGAACGGAATATCCATAAGAAATATATAGGGCTGAATTTTTATTTGAGCATATCTTTTTAGCCAATCCAAATTTTTAAAAACGGATTTCAGAATTGAGTTTAGGGCAAAAATCTAGTCTGTAATGATGTATCACAGCACCATCTTTACTTTTGGGAAAAATAATTTATATCCAATATGGCGGATCCAAGATGGCGGCCAAAAATGAGAACCGTGTCAAAATTAAGAACCAATCACTCAACAATAATGGATAGCGGTTCAAAGTCAATAGCCTGAGACTTAATCGCAAATAACTCAAAAACCGTTGGGTTTAGAGAAAAAATGATAATAACCAAAAATGTGTATTTTTTAATGGGCTACAATTTTCAATCGTAACTTTTTTCTGTATCTCCAATAATAAAGGAGCTAAAGGCAAAAATACAGAAATTTGCCGCCATTTTCCAAGATGGCGGCCGTAGCACAGCTCCAATTTTAGGGGACTTTTAGTTGTTCAAAAGGAAGCTATACCCAACATATGTACCCAATTCCTTGCTTGTGCTAATTTTTTTTGGGTCAAAACTTATTTTTACTGTACTAAAAGTCGTCATTAGAGTAGGCCTACTGCTTGGTTTTTGGTGTTTTAATGTATATCATTATAATGTTTATTATAACACCATAATTGGTGCTTATTGCAATGGTCGTAGATAAATGAAACTGAAACTTTAGTATTGTTATTTCCAGACTTCCAAGGAAATCTTCTTAGCAGTTTTTGAAAAAATGTTGCAAGCAAGCAAGCAAAGACTGCTCATATAAGAGTATAGGATAAAATAACAAGGTATATGAACAAATTAAATTATATCAGTTTTATGATACATATATTGGTTGTATAAAAACTTTCATTCATAGAAAATTAATAATAAATTTAAAAATTTATCCCAGAATTTTCATAATTCTGCTCCCTTTAGGGAGATTTTAAAGACGATGTACTGCATTTAGCACACCCAATATCTCAGTAACCGATTGAAGAAGATTAATGATTCAAAGTAATAAATTGTTAATTTTTTAATCAGAACTCAATTCTGACCATTAAATTTGTAAGAGCATAATAAATATGGTAAATGTTTAAACGTGGAAGATACAGAATACAGAATTATACACAAAACAGAATACAGAATTATCATCAGAATTATCAGAATTATTATAATTTTTTTACAGAATTATCATTCAAAATAATAAAGTTAATTTTAATCCGACGGTACCTGAACTACGCTTTTAAAGTGGCTTGCCCACCAAATTAATGACATTGGTCCCGGAAACGCTTTGGGTTGATTCTTGGCATCCGAGTCCAAGTGGAAGCTCAGTTATTCGCTATAAATTAATAATGCTATCTATTGAATGAAGGTCGATGCAAAACGGATGAATTATCTACGTTTACAATCAGAAACAGAAATCGGATCCTTTATTGTCACAGACATTTACAATAACTTACAGAACATATAATAACTGTCGCCAATTCTTGGGGCCCAGTGTGGTGGATGCGCAGTAGCAAAAACCGCTAGAGCGCATGCGCGACAACGCGTCGCTAGAGCGCAGCCACTCTGCTCTCAGCCGTCAACAATAGCGTGTCACTACATGTCGTCCCAAAAACATTAACCAACGGAACATTGACTCTTATTTAGGATTAAAGTAAAATACACAGCATAAGATTTAAGAATTATGTTGTTGGAAATAGCATTATTTCTACTATTTCCACAAGTCTGCATGTTGATATCAAGAATCAAGAATCAAGAATACTTTATTGTCATAAACTTGGTCATAACAAGCATGGACAAACGTCTTACAAATGTACAGAAATGATAAAAAAATTCAATGTATGTATATGATTCTTACATATAACATGAAAACAAATCTTTCCTAATTATCAGTAAGGTAATCCTGAACACTGTAATACTCCTTGGAAACCAAAAAAGACCGTAACTTTCTTTTAAACCTGGCCTCGATTGATTCGGCTTTAATGGAATTCGGGAGGGAATTAAAAAGTTTGACTACATTGAAGAAAGTCTGTTTTTCAAAAAATGTGGTTTTATGTTGTGGAATGGTTAAAGCCAAGGAATGTCTAAGGTCGTGACAACTATTATTTCGAAGTTGGAAGAAATGCTTGTTTTTGAAGAAAAAAGAAAGACATTCATATATATACAAGCAACAAAATGTAAGCAGGTTATTAGTGGAAAAAACACCTCTACATGAATCATTTCTCCGAAGTCCAAAAATCAACCTAACCGCTTTCTTCTGTAAAACGAACAGGGATTTTGTCCTCGATGACTCGGCTCCCCAAATTGCAATACCATAACTAAGGTGAGGGTAAAGGCAACCATAATAGGCAGTGATGAGTAGAACTTGGGTGTTTGCGAAATTGGACAACCTGCGAAGAATGAAAATACAGCTGTTTATCTTACGTGAAACTTTATAGATGTGTTCTGAAAAATCGAGGCGAGGATCAATGGTCAAACCCAAAAAAGTTGCCTGCTGGCAAGATTGAATTTCATTGTCACCTAAGAGCAATGTAGATGTGTCACCAAGAGGATCTCGCAATTTAAAATCCATGAAAAGTGTTTTTCCGGTATTAACAGAAAGGTTATTCTCTGCCATCCACTGGACAAGAAAATTGCTTTGGATGAAAGACTCAATCTCGAGATTTTCACGAGAACCACTACTGATGTTCAACGACGTATCATCAGCGAAAAGGCAAAGATTAACATTTGATACACTCGATTTGATGTCATTAACAAATAACAGAAAAAGAACTGGTCCGAGCACGGAGCCTTGTGGAACCCCGCTGGTAACAAGTATTTCACTTGATCTAACAGATGATACGCACCCTTTACTATCCAAAAATGGCACTTCTACAACCTGTTTTCTTCCTTCCAAATACGAAACAACCCATCTTAGAGCATTGCCTCTAATTCCAAAATGTTCTAACTTTTTCAAGAGTAATTTATGATTTACCATGTCAAACGCCTTGCTTAAATCCAAAAATATTCCAAAAACATGATTATGCTCATCTAAAGATCTTGACACATTTGATATGAAGCTAAACATAGCGTCTATAGTAGAAGAATTTTTCCTAAATCCGAATTGTTTTTCAAAAAGGACTTTATGATCATTGAGAAAATAATTTAAACGATTCAAAAACAACTTTTCTAAAATCTTTGAAAACGTTGATAGTAAGGAAATGGGTCTGTAGTTACTTCTGTCTAATCTATATTATGACACATGATTTGTTGTGCATTAAAATATATTTAATTTTTGTATTTTGACTTTAATTATTATTGGACTGTTGAATAAAAATGACATTTGTAGAATGAACAAAAAAGGATTATTTATTTAAAGAGGTACTTTTTATGTTCTTTATAAGTAAAAAAAAGGCTAACTTCAAGAGTTATAATTTAAATTGACTTGGAGTTACAAAATAATGGCGACCAACATGACAGGATTTTAACATTTCAAAAGGATTAGCTTAAAGTTTTTATAAACCTCAAGAGAAAATAGATAAGCTGAAAAACTTGAAAACTGAAAGGTCACAAGCACGAAGATTTTTTAGTCTAGCGTTAAAAAAGATTGAAGAGCATCTTAGAACAGAGCCAATTGATGAAACAAATGTAAAAATAAGTTTTCATGCGCTGCAAGATAAAGCTGAATGGATTTTCAAACTTGATCAAGAGATAACAAATGTGATGTTTGACGACGAAGACCTTGGTGAAGACGACATCAACGCAGAATTCGACTCTGTTGTCGAATATAAAGAAAATTGGCTCTCCATCCAGGCACGAGTGGAGCAGTTGCTTACTCCGTCTACAAACCAGGTTGGAAGTAGCACTTGCCCAAGTGAGAGAGGTGAGTATTCAAGGCAATACCGAAATTTTAACTAACCTAAGCTCAATTTAATTCAATTTGACGGAAATGTTAGAAACTGGATTGCTTTCTGGGGCCAGTTCAAAAAGGTAGATAGTGATCCTGTCCTACAATAAGAGGATACATTTCAGTACCTTATCCAGGCTACAAAGCCAGGTAGCACAGCTAGGGAACTAGTGTAGAGTTTTCCTCCTTCTGGAGAAAACTACTATAAAGCAATTGAACAGCGTAAGTCAAGGTTTGCTCGTGATGAATTCCTCATAGAGGTTTATGTACGAGAGCTATTGAAGTTAGTAATGCAGCAGGTTAACAGCAGCGCAAACATGCCACTGCATAAGCTGTTTGAAAAACTGGAGACTCAGTTGAGGTCGCTTGAAACTCTCGGCGTGACATCCGACAAGTATGCTGCCATGCTCTACCCCTTAGTAGAATCGGCAATGCCTGAGGATACTTTGAGGGCATGGGAACGATATAGGACAACAACAAAAACCTCGACAACTTTGGCTAACTCATCATCTTGTAACACTTCTATAAACTATTTACAGGAACTTTTAAGCTTTTTGAAGGCTGAGGTGGAAAATGAGGAACGGTTGGCACTTGCCCGCTCGATCTTCACCGACAACACAGACGGCAATGCAGAGGAAAATAGCAAGCAGCGCAAATCGAAGGGCAAATAACATGAATCTCAACATAGACTTCCTACTGCTGCCACAATCCTCACTTCAGAGAGTGAGAGAGAGGTGAGTACCTGTCTATTTTGTTCAAAGCCAGGACACAATGTTCAAGCGTGCTCTGGTTTTCATAAACTCAAATTGGATGAAAAAAGAGACTTTATAAGTAAAAAAGGGCCTTGCTTCTGTTTAAAGTTGGGGTACACTTCAAAAAATTGCAAAGTGTTTGTAACTTGTTGCTTGTTGTATCTGTCATAAGAAACATCATTCAGTAATGTGTCAGGAACTGCCTTATAAAACTAAAGTAAACGAAAATGGGCAACGTGGTAAATGTAAAACTAATAAGAATTATAAGAACAAATCTGAAGTTTTGACTTCTCGCAGCAGTGAAACATTACTTCAGACACTGTTAGTGAAAGCTTTTGATAAGAAAAAAAAAGAGTATCTTGCCAGAGCATTACTTGATTCCGGCTCTCAGAGATCGTATGTAACTAAAGAATGTGTAGCAAAACTAGGCCTCAAACAAATTGGTGGGGAGGTAATCAATCACAGTTTGTTTGGAGGAGTAAATATGCAACAAACTGCTCACAAGGTAATGTTAATTCATCGTTCAGAATTAAAGTGCCAGTGTTAGACCAGGACATTATATGTAACTATGCCAAGGCTTAAAGATGAGAGCTGTTTAGCAGTTTTAAGAGACCGAGGTATTGTTTTAACTGATGTTGGGGAAAGTGTTCCTCAGATTAAAATTCTGCTAGGTGCTGATGTCATCGGAGAACTGATCACTGGTAACATCGAAAAGGCCAGTGATGGTCTTGTAGCAGTGGAAACCTACCTAGGATGGGCTGTTATGGGGAAACAACACTGCGAGGAAGTAAACAAGTGTAATTCTTTTATAAACTTGTTTTGTTCAGAAAAACCTGAAGTATCAGATCTTTGGAGCTTAGATACCATTGGGATAAAAGATCCAGTGGATGTTAAGACTAAGTCACATGCAGTAGCCGAAACTTTGAAAGATTTTAAGGAACACATTAAAATTAATATTAAGGGTAGGTATGAGGTCTGCTTACCATGGTTTGAAGGGCATCCAACTCCACTTGAAAACCGAGCAAAAATACTAGTCAAATCCAAATAGGAGAAGTTGTACTTATTGGAGACGACCACACTAAAAGAATAAATTGGCCACTAACACTTGTAATAGAAACATTCGCCGGAAAAAATGGGGTCACTCGAGTGGCTAAACTACGAACTGCAACTGGTGTAACAACACGTCCTATACGTCTTTACCCTCTCGAAGTACGGAGGTTGTAAAGGAAAAATATGAAGAGAAGCGCTATGAATGGAAAAGTAAGAAATGTGAAACGAAAAAAGACAGAAGTGACGAAAAAGGAGAAAAAAGGAAAACTACAAAAACTGGAAGAACTAACTCTAAAGGCTCCAGAACGGTTAAACCTGTAACGGATACATGTTGTGTTTTTTTGCGTTTGTCTTATGGGGAGGATGTTGGAAATAGAATTATTTCTACTATTTCCACAAGTCTGTATGTTTATATTATGACACATGATTTGTTGTGCATTATGACTTATTTAATTTTTGTATTTTGATTTTAATTATTATTGGACTGTTGAATAAAAATGGCATTTGTAGAATGAACAAAAAAGGATTATTTATTTAAATTGACTTGGAGTTACAAAACATGTTTCATTATAATTTATTAAAGTGTCTTGATATTCTGATCAACGATTGATAGAGAAGCACTAACTATGTGCGAGCTGCCGAATGTACGCAGCCAGGCTAGTACAATGTCGGCCGCCGCTGCCGCTCCTAGACTCCCCTCTCCTCCCAGCCTACCCACTCCCCGCCCCATACGCGGACTGGGCCCCAAGAATTGGCGCCAGTTATAATACAGTACAAATCCAAATAATCCATTAAAAACTTACTTAAAATATTAGTACAACAGCATTGATCCTGTTAACAACATATTTGGCAGCCTAGGCCTATACAAGATCAGAAAGTTAATTCCCTTCCTAAACATTAATCAGGCTTTGAAATATAAAAATATCCCCGTTACAACAGACCTTCATACTCAGCGCAATTCATATGCTTAAAACATATTTCAATCCAACATAAACGAGATATGACTTATTTTATATCCTCTATAAGGATGGCATTGGGAGTGAGTATGTAGGTTTGCTGCCACAGAAATGTTAGGGATTTTTGGATAATAAACGATAGATAGATATTAACGGTTAAAGCGACTAAACCATTAATAATAAAGCCACATATCAATTTTAATCTAGATATGTTCAGAAATAAGTGAGAAATAAAATTGTATTTATTCCCCATAGGAATGACATTTGGACAACGTACTGTACTTACCAGTCTCCGTATCTCAGTAACTCATAAGGGTCCAAATAAATGGATTTCTGGTTGAATTTGATACACATTTCAGTCTAGTTTGGTTATTTCTGGTCCGATTCTCAATTTGATGGTGTTGACAGATAGAAAATAAAATTTTATAAAAAAAGTGTTCCTAGTAATTTTTATTGTTTTTGACCGTTTTCCCGCCATTTTGGTTTAAAACTTTAAAGTGAACGACATTTTTACATTTAAAATTGGATCAAGCGGAATTTTGTGCTAGAGTATCCCACTTTTACCTTCACACACCTACACAGTTTTATGAAGATCGGTTGAAACAATTTATGAGACAAAATTTTTTTGTAAAAATTACTAAGTGGTGGATATCTGGAAAACGAAGCGTTTTTTGAACTTTTCTCGGAGTTTCACATTTTACTTTTGGGACACCCTGTATATACATGCATACAATTTTGAACGAATGGTGTTTTTTGCTTCTGGGGGCCTCAAAATTAAAAGTTATCATAGTCTCGGTCTTCGGTTTTATCATGAGACCTACGCTAATAGCTTCTTCCCTATAGAGGAAATTCGCTTAAACAACCTCAGTGATAAACAACAATTAATTTATCTTGTAAAAAATATAATAATAACTTTTAAATAAAATCATATTAAAATATAACCCGGCCGAGGAAATTTATGTTCATGACATTGGCATTTTCTCCTAGGAAAATAGACTGTCAGCCAGCATAATGTTAACCAGTTCATTGCATTGAAAATGTCTGTTCTCTGTGTTTTTTTCAGTAGTGTTTTCCAGTGATAGTCATAATTTCCCTTGAAATTCCCTCGCAATTAATAAATCTCGTCACATAAAATATATTTAGTACTTTTGGGAATGTCAAGTCCTACTGTAGTACCAATTATTAAGAATACCACCTTACACATCCGTCAAGTACTGAAAGATTGAATAAACAAACTCATATTTACATAAGAGCGCGGTGACACATGATCAACCACTCGAATGCCTATGGTTGTCAATCGATCGTGGGGGGAACGCACGTAACGAGGAGCGAAGAGCAGAGGGTCGGTGTTGCGGGGGTGTGAGGACCAGTCAGCGGGTCTCGAGGGCTCTCCAGCCGCGGCGCTGCTCATTTGGCGAGGGAGACACGCCGATCTGTCACACAACACGGGGCTGGTACCAACACAACACTTCATACACGACCAGGGGCGAACCCAGGGGGGGATAAAGGGGATATATCCCCCCCGAGATTTTGGAGAAAAAAATTTTGGACGACGAAACAACCATTTTCGGGTTAGCTCGACGCGATTAAGATTTTTGTCTACCGCGATGCGAAGACGATTTTCGTTCACCGCGACGCGAAAACTATTTTGTTTACCGCGACGTGGAAACGATTTTCGTCTACAGCGACGCTTAAACGATTTTTTTTCATCTGCGACGTGTCACATATGTTTGTCTATTGCGGCAATGATATTCGTCTACCGCGGCGTCTACCACAACGACAATACTCGTGTAGCGCATCGACGATCTTTGCCTATCGCAACGACGATATTTGCCTTCTGGTACTGCGACGTCCATATTCTGCTACCGCGACGCGATACTCGTTTACCGCGACACGATATTCGTTTACAGCGACGACGATATCCTTCTACCGCGACGACGATTTTCGTAGTTTTTTCGTTTTCAACTGTACGTTATATGCCGCAGTTGCAACGTGACGATATGTGTCTACCGCGACAATGATATTTGTCATCCGCAACCAGTGGCGGATTTAGAGCATGAGTTCGGAGGGGGTAAGTAGGATTACGAGGGTAGCCTTCCGGGGGGGGGGGGGTCCGGGGGCCCTCCCCCGAAAAATTGGTGAAAATTATAACTGAAAACTCATGTTTTTAGGCAATCTAGAGACAAAAACATGCTCAATTTTCAATTGAAAACAACAATTTTTTGGATTTATTTATTAAAGTATACTTGATTAGGTAGGGTGGGTGCACCAGTGAATGACCACCCTCCAGTGAATGACCGTTTTGCTTAAAAAGCCCGATATTACATGTATTGTTTGGGCTAAATAATTAGAAATAAGCGTAAAACCAGCCTTGGAATATTATTCAACAATAATCTTTCATCGCTTAAATTTGTTGGAGTGAAAAATACTTTTTAAACATATTTAATATTGAGTGGTCCACTATCTTCGATTTTGATGTTTACTGCTATAGTAAGTATCTCTGCAAGGCTTACCTGGATTTACATTCATTCTGTATCTGATGATTATTTCAAAAATGTGTTGCAATTAAATAATATTCAACATGCTATTCTATAATTTAAAATCAATTTTATTTCTCTACATGTTATAATTAATTATTACTTAGGGCGGTCATAGATTGGAACGTATTATAACTATGGCAAAAACCAGTGAATGTCCGCGGAAAAACTTAGCGGTCATTTACTGGAACAAGATCGGTCATTTACTAGCCATGATCTACTGTATATTATCAGCTGAATTATTCTTAATCATTGTTGTCAGCTGATTTTACAATCTTTTGACAGTTATTTAGCTAAAAGAGACCGGTCATTTACTGGTGCAAGATCGGTCATTCACTGGTGCAGCTCCGGTAATTTATTGAAGCATTGACATAGTTCCCTTTTAGTTAATATTACAACTAGTATTCTCATTAAGTAACGTATTTAACTAATATTGCTTAATCCTTAAAGGATAAGTAAACTTTCGGTAGTATGATGGATAACTGTGAATATGAAATAAGAGAGTAATGTCAGATTAACATGAGACATCGTCCTTAACCGGTCATTCACTGGTGCACTCACCCTAATTAGGGAAATAAAAAATACTTGTTTAGAGGTTCAAGCCTTAAATTTATTATTTACAATACTTTCTCCAGAAAACTTAAACTAAAAAAAGTTCTAAGTCGAGCCTTCTTTTTCCAGTTTTTCCTCCCTTGGCTTAATGCTCGATTATATTGTCAACATTCACCTCAATATCACGATGTATGTTTAAAAGACGTAATCCGTTCTACCCTCTTCAACCATTCTTGTCCGTTAACGATTTAACTAGCTTTACATTTGCCTTTTATCAGCGATCGGCAAATACTCGCGATCGTTTTTCACGGCCGAACGCGAGTTCCGCAAACCTACATCGGCCATTTATCCGCGATCGGCTAATACGCGTTATCGTATTTCGCGGGCCGTTCACGAGTTCCACAAAGTTTTTTTAGCCGTTCACCCGCGACTAACAAATACTTGCGATTGTTAACGCGGCCGATCGCGAGTTTTGCAAAACTACGTTTGTCGTTTTTTTCGCGATTCCATTCGAAAGCAGTTCTTCCATCTGAGTCAAAGGTTGAAGCATTGAAGTCTATGCCACGGCCAAAGAACGTGGCCGAACTTCTCACCTT
This sequence comes from Flexamia atlantica, assembly GCA_035578135.1. NCBI lineage: Eukaryota > Metazoa > Arthropoda > Insecta > Hemiptera > Cicadellidae > Flexamia > Flexamia atlantica. Next base: position 56,817,371 of record JAQJVK010000006.1, read on the forward strand.
TATGGAAAAAATGACATATTACCACAGATTCATTCCAAAATTTGCCACGATTGCTGCTCCTTTGAACAGACTGAGAAAACACCATTTCATTGGGGTAGTGAGGAAGAGAGAGCTTTAAATAAATTAAAGGATTCCTTAATGAATACAATTAGACTTGTACTATTCAATAATGATTTCCCTGCAATATTAGCCACAGATGTGGGTATTCGTACGGTGTGGGTGCTGTGCTCTCGTTGAGGTACCCAGATGGCTCAGAGGGCCCCGTACCATTTGCTTCAAAGACCCTGAATGATGCAGAGAAGGGAGACAGCCAAATTGAAAAAGAAGCTTTATCCATAATTTTTGGGGTAAAAAATCCCACCAGTACTTGTATGAAAGATGCTTTGAACTCATAACAGACCATAAACCTCTGGTAACACTTTTCCACCCAGGAAAACAATTACCAGTATACACACTGGCAAGACTTCAGAGATGGACAATCACGTTAATGAGTTACCGTTTCTCAATTCGTTACAGATCAACAGATAAGCACATCAATGCGGATGCTTTATCACGACTATCCTGTGGCCCTGATTCTAAATTTGAAAATTTGGAAGAGTGCTGCTTTTGGATCACAGAAGACCTGCTGGATAACATTTCTAATTTTCTAATCAACTACTAACACGTAGCTCAAGAAACGCTAAAAGACCCCATCCTGCAAGAAGTTCTTTCCTTTCCTACACTGCATATGGATGGCCAGTTGCTATTTCAATAAACTGAAACCATATTTCAATCAGGTATGCTCTTACAGGTATGCAGGCATGCTCTTACAGTACAATCTAGTGTGCTAATTTTTCAAAGGATTACATTCGGGTAGTAGTTTAAACAGTATTTAAATCTTCTGTTCTTCAGCTCCTACACACTACTCACTGGGGCATTGTTCGTATGAAACAAATGGCAAGACGCCATTGGGACCAAGATATGGAGAATATCTCAAAATTGTGTGTTCATTGTCAACAATTTTAATCAAATCCCAAGTAAGAATACCTTAGCTGGCCTACTCTCAGAAAACCTTGGGAGCGAGTTCACATCGATTTCGCTGGACCATTCTGGAAATAGTATGTGGTTGTTTGTAGTTGATGCTTTTTCAAAGTTTCCTTTCGTTATCAAAATGAATAATACTAGTACAGAATCAACTAATACTGCACTTCGTCAGGTGTTCTTATTGGAAGGTCCACCAGGTACTCTTGTATCCGATAACGGGGCGCAATTTACGTCTTACGATTATAAGAACTTGTTTCAAAAGCTGGAATATCACATTTAACCACTGCTATATTTTTCACCCCTGATCAAATGGGGAAGCTGAGCGTTTTGTTAGAACGTTTAAAGAGGCTATGAAGAGGTCTTGTGCAGATAATAAAAATAAACATGATGCTCTCAATTCTGTGTCTTGTTACCTATCGAACAACTCCAACCCCAAGTAAAGGTAAATCTCCAGCAGAATTGCTCCATGGACGACAGCCGAAAACTTTGCTAGTTTTTCTATAATCACCTCCTGTCTCTAGTCTTGATGTGAATGATAAACAAAATAAATAAATTTAAGTTGGTGATAGTGCTCTGGCAAAATTCTTCAGTGGACCAAAACGATGGATAAAAAGAACTGTCATTGGAGTTCTTGGTCATATATGATGTTTGAGATAAATACAGAAAGAGGGAAAGTTAAGAGGCACCAAAACCAGCTACGACAACAACATACTTTAACCGAAAACCAGTTGCAGCCTCAACAGCGAGGACCTCAATAGACATTCTCAAAAGGCTACAACAATAGACAATTTTCCAGCACTAAATCAAAACCCAAAACAAAAAACTGATTCAGAGCATGTACATCGGGTGGAAATGATCTGCCTCATCCAGTTGATGAAAATCAACTACTCTTGAATTTTCTTAACGAGTCCATGCGCAGAAAATTTCCGCGCATGTAGGGGAGGTAAAACCCCTCCCGTCATTCCTCTTTCCCCTTCAAACTACGGAACGGATTAGAGGAACTATTACTTTTTCGTATGCAACTGCTATTTAGAAACATGTTTTTAATGTTAACTGTTCATTTACCGGTTGCAGTTGCAACAGTTTCTTTTCATTATTATTCAAAAGTCAGCTGTGAAGAATTGTTGGGTTTCTTATTTAGATCAGAGGATAAAAGGAAACATTACGAGTACAGAAAGGCTTTTTTTGACGTGCATACTGTATGAAATAGCAGATTTTAAGGGCGTATGTTTTCATGTTAACCGATTTTTTTACGTTTAGCTTAACAATCATAGAGTGTGCATGGTACATTTTTCCATTTTTGTAGCGGTGAAGAACAAAAATGTAAAGATTACTCACAATTAAACTTGACACTGCGTGTTTACTAGGCCTAGAAAACATTCACAACGAACAAGTTAAAATTAAACGTTAGGTATCTGCCTGGTTTAGGTTTATTAGTGAACAAATTAGGTAATGCGAATGTGAACCAATTATTAGATTATTATATGTAAAATATCAGAAATTAGGATGTAACTGTAACACGCATAGTTATGATACCAGATGTAGAGCTTATTTTGTTGTTAAACACCAATTAAAAGTTTTAGAAAAAACCTCTTTTCATCGATTAAACAAATTTTCAGCATGGATCGTTCCTAAGCGCTCTTTCAAGGCCTCAAGCAGCATAATCCGCCGAATGTTTGCAGGGCAAGACAGGTTTACCCTGGTTCGACAATAGTGAACTCCCACCATTTTTGGCGTTCACTCTTGCTCGTTATAGATCGCATTCGCACTCGTCAGAACTCGATCTAGTAGGCCTAAAGCCCTAAAGATGAACTAGAGCTTACATCACGTTTCAGAAAATCCCGCTCTGTTTTGCAAATCAACGTTAATTTATCCCCTTAACACTGATGCCTTCTTTTATATGTTTATTGGTTCGCGAGTTTGAATCGTTAAACTAGTGGCACTTTACGTTGGTCTGGTGTGACTGCACCAGCGAGCACAGAAGAATCCCCTGCACCCATTCTCATGCGTGAATGCTAGCGAACTACAGTGAGCGCCTGAGAACATAAGGGTAGGCTACTGTTACTCTTACCGAGTTCTAGGATCAAATACTATTAGTTTGAACCCTATCCCATCATTTTATACGATCTGCTAAACGCCTAGTTAACTTTATAATTAAAAATATAAACTAATAATAGATTAATTAAATGAAAAACCTAATATAACTTAATACTTGAATTATGCTCTGATTATTTTTGAGATGAGAATTGTAACAGCCATTGTGTACAAAACATTATCCCTTAAAAATAACCATTCACATATACAATGTGTAAATAATCCATTTTTATAACATTATTTGTATTCGGCTATAGATTTTTTTTTGCCGATAGCCTTAATTTTAAAAGCTATCAACAGCTGTTTTATTTTGAAAACCATTTTATTCTTCTCCCGACGATATGAAAACAAATATTCGTTACTAATACAAGTTACAAAGTATTAGGTTCACGGATTATCGTATCAAAGTGACGTATGTAACAGATGACACGGAACTGTTAAATTTAAAAAAAAAACAAAAAAACATATTTGCTTCAGCCAATCGTGACCGAGCATGTCACCACTAGGGACTGTGATTGGTTATCACTTCCCCTCACAAGATTCTCCATCTCTCTCGCACAGTACCTCAAAAAGTGGTCCCGTTAAGAAAATCGGTCAATACCTCGTCCTTTTACCACTCAGTACCTTACCCAGTTGATGAAAATGAACAACCTCGTCCTTTCCACTCAGCAAAATCTTCAAAAAATAACCCCAGTGAAAGTGATGAACCTCATGATCAGTCTCAAACATAAATAGACAACCCCACATAAATACGCATATTATCTCCTGAAACACAAGAAAACTGTTTTTATCCAAATCAAGAATTTACTCCGCGAGAGGTAACTTTCCAGGAACCATTACCAACAGTAGATCAAGAGGCAAAAGAAATTATAAGGCGTTCTGGAATGATACGCGCGGCTCCCAATCGATATTCGCCATAATTTAAAGGGGAGGAAATGCTGGATTCTTCAAATATGATCAGCTGTCTTCTACATTGATTTGTTTTTGTTATTTGTTTACGTTGTAATTTTTATATTCAAATGCATCATGGTTCATTGATTCTTGTTTGATTCTTAAGTTATTTTACGGCTCTTGTTGCGAAATATACTATTCCAATCGCTGTATATACAGTAAACTCCCGATTATCCGCGGAATTGGGTGGCGCGACTACTGCGGATAACGAAAATCGCGGATAATCCGCAACTGTTGAAAATGGGAGAGTTTAAAAGAGAAAAACAATTTCAACATTAAAAATCTATTATTTAATACAGTCAGGGGCGAACCCAGATTTAATTTCGGGTGAGGGGATATCCTATAACGTCGCGGTAAGCGAGTATCGCGTCACAATAGACGTATATGGACGTCGCGGTATACGAATATCGTCGTCGTGGTAGACAAATATCATTATCGCGGTAGACACATGTTGTTGTCACGTCGCAGTAGACGAAAATCGTCGTCATGGTATAAGGATATCGTTGTCACGGTAGAAGAATATCGACGCCGCGGTATAAAAAATATCGTCGCCGGGTTAAACGAATATGGACGTCGCGGTAGGCAAAGTTCGTCTATGCGCTAGACGTCGTTGTGGTAGACGCCGCGGTAGTCGAATATGGTCGTCGCGGTAGACGAATATCATTCTCGCAATAGATAAATATTTTTGTCACATCGCAGTTGACAAAAATCGTCGTCGCGTCGCGGTAGACGAAAATCGTCTTCGCGTCGCGGTAAACGAAAATCGTCTTCGCGTTACTGTAGACGGAGAAAGCCTGCGCGCGTTTTGCACTCAAAAAACTTGTCAGTTCAGTCAAAATTTTCATTAATACGTATTTTCTCGCTTTTCGTAGCACGCGCGGATAATCTGCACCGCGGATAATCCGCTCGCGGATAATCGGGAGTTTACTGTACTAAAGATTGTATTATGATACAATTAAGATAAATCCAGGTATTCGGTTTGAAATTAATGATACTATCGAGATTTTCCACATGCGGTGCACGATAGATTTGACGCGACCAAAAAACAGACAGATTTAACGGCCACGATTTGACCAAGAGTTGAAGAGTTGTGTTTGCCGCAATACAATGATACACGTTTGCGGGGTACACGTTTAAAAACGTCCAGGTGCAGAACGTCCAGGCACGTTGTAACAGCAGTCTAACTTGCACTCAACTAGCTTAAGTCACTAAAGTAACCTAATATAACCTAACTTATCCCAACCAAGGCGACACTAAAACAACCCAACCTGGACGTTCTGCACCTGGACGTTTTGTAACGTTCCCTTAAAACGAACCCCACGCGACGAAACCATCGAAGGAATTACCCAAGATGAATATAACAAAACCAGGTGGTCCCATTTTAACGCGTCATCACTGACCAGCTGATAAAGACGTAGATATGTCATAAATTGCTTTTCCTTTAATAATTGTGCTCTAGTTCAGAAATATCAGCTGAAGGTAGACGTGAATATGTTACCAGAGAAATCGCTAGTTACAGGACCACCTATTTCTTTAATCATCTTGGGAATCACCGACCGTTTACCGTTTATGTTTGATTAATAAAGTGTAATCCAAACTTTGGGGGCAAGTGCCCACTTACTCCCCCCCCCCCCACCCAAATCACGCCTACGGAGATTGAGAAAATGACTACGGAGATTGAGAAAATCCACACACTCTGCAATCAGGTAAAAATAGACGTTTATAATTATAACTAAACAACATAATTTATTATTGAGAAAAAATCTGAGTTTTTAACATTAGCATGGACAACACTAAAGCCCACCCTTTGAGCAACATACAGAATTCAAAAAATTACATCTTTGCAAAAAGGCTAGTGTCGGTGTCAGATGTCAGATGTCATCGGATCGGCGTCGTCCGTTGTCGGTCGTCGGCGTTGTCTGCCTCAACGAACACCCGTTTATTGTTTGTAAATCGTGATTTAAGAAAAAAATATACAGATAGCAATTGATTGTCCGGAAGATATAAGGTAAATTAATTTCAGGTGTTTATTATTTCAGCTCCATATTTTAGTACAACACTACACTTTTCAAAATTACAATCAAAGGTTGTCTTGGAACTTGGACTTAAGTTATTACTTGACTAAATTCATTAAATACACATAAATTAGTGAGAAAAAAGGTCAGTATGCATTAATTCCGTACCCACGATGTCTGTGGATACATAATTATTTCATCCACTGGACAGAAGCCGAAAAATGAAAAATTTAACATACTGTAACTTACATAATAATCTATACTGCACTGTATGCTATTGTACAGTAAAAACCTTAAACCTAGCTTTAAATACTCATTCAATTGCCAAGTTTATCTATTACACCTATCTCGAATTGCCCAATCAAGGTATAAGAGGTCCTCACCTCAAAACTTGGCTTTAGACAGCGCGATCTGGCTGCATACCTGTGGCACGCACAGGTTTAAGATATCTGAGTAAATCTCAAACAGGTGCTATTAACACATTTGCTGCGGGCCACATATCCCAGGTGCTGCGAAAAATTGTTATAGTTTCACAAACCTTTGTGGTGGGAGACACAAATAAACTATAAAGCTAAAAAAACAAGTTTTCTGAACTACATACGGGCAACAAACAGATCAACCATCCCAAGCAAAGTGCTAGGGTAAACTTGTGAGTTTGTCACAATCAAACTGCTAAAAAAAAACAAGTTTTCTGAACTACATGCGGACAACAAACAGATCAACTATCCTGAGCAAAGTGCTAGGGCAAACTTGTGAGTATGTCACAATCAAACACCACAATACTGCCACTGAGCATGTGTATTTTTTGTACTAAGATTTCAAGATTTCTATTCAAAGTAATTTACCTATGTAAGGAGATAAAAAATGTAATGTTAATTTTCTTTGTGTTAGGCTAAGTTTTATTATTATGGGTCAATGTAAATATGTTGGTCAAGGCTTAAAAATCTCAAATAAAAAAATCTTTCCTGTCCAGGGCCCTCTTAAATTTCAGACTTGGCTGACAGCCTCTAGGCGGCCCTGAACTAAATATAATAACTAACTTTTAATGCAACTTACCTAGTTGTCCTATTAATCTATAAGTTTTAAAGTGAGTAAACAATATTTCATTTTCAACATTAGGCCTAATCATTTCTAAATTTGGCAAGATTTGTGTTTTTTTCAGCCTTTGTGATATATTGTATTTATATGCTTTTTTATGTACGCCCTAAAAATGGATAACAGTTTAATATGTCACTTTAGTTTCAACCAAATTACTTTCATTTGGTACCTCTGTGTCTTACTGTTAATGACTGATTTTTGAAGGTCTTACAGTTAAATCTCTAGTGGCTCATCAACATTCATATTTCACCAAAAAAAGTCTTAATATCTATTCATATGTTACTGACAATAAAGTTATTCTAATGTAAAAATGAATTTAAACAATAATCTAAGAAATAATCTAAAAATTCCTTGTCAATTCCATATTAAGAATTACCAGTCTTCTATATTATCTGCTTAAGTGCAGGCAAGTTTAATGCCTCTGTAGCTAACGGTATGGACCCCTGAGGTAGAATAAAAGTAGATATTGTTTTTGATTCCTACATGCTTTCAAAGTCAAATTATTTTTATTCATACTTTCAAATTATTATATTAGTTATAGGCTCCCATGTACCTAACATGTCGTGCGTGGGAGAGGAAAATTTACAATATTAATTTAAATGCTAACATTGTGAGCCATCAGTGAGCAAATGCGATTGGTTTTATCAGTCCGTAGGTAACATTTTTTAATTTAGCAAGGAAATAAAATTAATTAAAAAAATTAACAAGCCTAATTATTTGCAGTAATTTATGAGGTAACAAAAATTACATAATTTTTTATTTATTTATATGCTTTACGATTGAATTCACTGTGTTTCAGTGAGAAGCTGCTGCATGATTTATTCACTCCTGGAAGTTATCACCTTTGCTGGTTCTGACCGCTCCCTTCAAGATGGTAGTGTTGAGGTCATTATTTTCTGTTGGCCTTCAGTCCACAAAGTTTAGCAAGACTCCTTTTAAGGGTACTCTCGTAAATGTAAGTGTTAAATAAATAACTTCTTGATTAGCATGATATGTGTTGTTGTATTCACTGGATGTAAATGAAAAACGTCTTACAACACTTAAAAATATATTTACACTTATACTGTATTTACATACATGACGGTAAATACACAGAAATGGTGGAAAATGGCGATCGATTTCGGTTGGTCACACCAACCATCACCATTGAGTCTCTCATTGGGCCTGATGATGGTTGGTGTGACCAACCGAAATCAATCGCCATTTTACTCCATTTCTGTATATTTACCTTCTTGTATGTGAATACAGTATAAGTGTAAATATTTTTTTAAGTGCTGTAAGACGTTTTTTCATTTATATCCAGTGTTAAATACAAACAGATTTTAGTTTATCTTGGCAAGCTTGTTCACTCAAGGTCTTAACTGTGAATTAGCCAACTGGACTACGAAATGAGACTATCATTGAGACTATTTCACAATGGACAGCCCTTGTTCAAAGATTTAAAAGATTTATTCTGTGAGTAAAAAAATGTACCGGTATTGTGTTTTACATTTTTTAAACTCACACATCCTAGATGCCTGTAAAGTAGCCATTTGGCTATAGGTACAACTTTTGTTGCTCCAGTATAGTTTGGTTTGTATTTTTCAAACAGTTCTCATTTTACAAGGATTTTAAGAGTTCGACCATATCCTGAAAAACGTGAATACACGTTTGCGCAAGGCCACACTACACTACAGGCCGGAGTCCTTTTGTGGTGACGTCACATTATCAGACGGAATCGCAGACGATTTTGTAATGTACTCTTATGGCGATTCACTGTCGCGCTCTTAAAACTATCGTGCCCTAAGTAATTCGTTTAAGTTTTCGTTTAGAAACCATTATTTTTTCGAATCTGCATTAATCAATGAATAACCAAATGCGGTCGAAATTAATTTTAAAGATAAACAAGACTTTATTTCATAAACGTAAAACCCGGGAAACATTACAGGCAAGTAATTTGTTTACTTTTCATCAGATTATTTATTGGAAATTTGACAGTTTTGTTTCTAATTGTTTTCATTTCGATGTTCTAATGTCATAATTTTTTGGTAAATGTTTACGATTTTCATATGATTTTAGTTGTTATTTCCAACACAGCGCTAGGAGTTCGGCCGGTGTTGTGACGTGGCATCAGGGAGGAGGGGGGGAGACTCCGGCCTGTAGTGTAGTGTGGCCTTGGTTTGCGCCTTGTTGCAAAGTTGCTCTTACTTCATTTGCCTGTGATCGATAATTTGGCTGCATCAGGAGTCGGTGGCACAGTTGGTAGCGCACTCTGCCTCGAAACTATGGCCTCGAAGCATCGCAGGTTCAAGACTCGAGCTTGTCACATACTTTTAGCTGTTCTGTTTACCCTTTTACTGTATCGGCTCTCTTTGCCTTTGCTTGATAACATCCACACACAGATCAATAGTCTATGTGGGTGGTGCCAAGGGAAGGTGAAAAAGAAGCCGTCACCGTAACAGAAAAAGTGCGGAAAAAATTCCATTTGTAAGTAAAGGCAAATCACGCGGTGCTAGATTATTTAGTCAGTCGGAGACGCAGTTGGTTGAGCACTCGGCCCCAGTTCTGAGGCAGCGGCCTCCCAGGATCAAGTCCCGATGTTGTCACATACTTCTAGCAGTACTGTCCATCCTTGTGCTGTACCGGCTCACTCCTTGCTTTGGCACAGGCACTCCGGATAATTTCCACACACAGGCCTGAGGCCCATATGGGGGGCCAATAGTAGGTAAAAAGAGGCTGCCACCCTCTTTAAAAACAAAACAAAAAAACAACAACCCCACCAGATTTTAGCGAATTTCCCCTATATAGGGAAGAAGCTATTACCGTAGGCCTCATGGTAAGACCTAAGCCCAAGACCATGTTAACTTTTCGTTTTGGGGCCCCAGAAGCAAAAAACACCATTCGTTTGAATTTATATATATGTCTCTTAGCACGATAGCGGCCGCAAAATGGTCCGATCTTTATGAAATTTGGTACAGACATGTAAAGTGGTACTGGTAATTAAATGAACGAGTTTGTAAACCAGCCCAATCGGACCACCGGAAGGGGTGGTAAAGGGGGATAAAGGGGAAAACCTCCCCAAAAATGGGTTTTTTGAGTTTTTTTATATAAAAAATAAAAATAATCCAATTTTTGTTACCACGATTGGATTCAGCCAAAAAAAACAAACAATTTCGTATCTTGAACCACTGCTCTGTGTCCATTGGTTAGGGTCAATCCATATGAAGTGGCCCAGAAATAAATTAATTAGTTGCTTCGATATTTTTATTATTTTTTTTTATTTTTACCATTTAAAGTACAATACTTTGGAAGTACAAAAATGCTATCAATTTATTTTTTGGATGTGTATATAACCAATGGCGGCCATTTTCTTGTCGACAGAACGCTAATTTTTGGCTATTTTTGAGCTGTACATAAAATTAAATATCTCCGCACCTATTCATCCTAGAACATTCAAACGAAAACCAATCTCTTCAGAAAGAAATGAACTTTAATTAAGGTCCTTATGAGTTTGCATTAAAAACTAGTCATAAGGGTCTAAAAACACCTTCAAAGTTCATAGAAGTAATTTTACGAAAATGGGTTTTTAAGCATTTTTTCAAACAAGAAGGCAAATAACTATGTGTGTGTAATTTTTTATTTTATAGTTATAGGTAGATACTTCAAAATCAAAAAGTTTCAAACTGTTGACTTGCACAGTTTTTTAAATAAAATCTTTGAAAATCCGGAAATTTTTAAAATTTTAAAAGTTTGAAGCCTTATATTTTTGTTGAAGCCTTATATATATTGAAAATAAAAATTTGAAACTTGACTCAAATGTAGTATTTAGTGAGGGGATTGACCTGTAAAAATTTCATTTTGTGGACTCAACTGCCTGTAAAGATATAAAATATTGAAACGTGCCAAAATAAGAATTCAATTCTCCGCGTTTAAGAAGTGTATATTATTTTATTTTCAGTTTGTATTGCCCTATAACATGAAAATGAATGTACCTTAGGCTGTTATAGCCCTTTTATATAAATTTTACTTCAATTTTCAAACCACTGTAACTTGGGTTAGATGCAAGATAATGACCTTGGATTTGCAGCATTCTGTTTCTTTTATTCAAAGGGCGGGGTCACTCAGTGAAGCTCTCTAAGGCAACCCCCCCCCCCCCAAAAAAAAAAAACCACATTTAGAGGCGGGGAAAGAAGTGATATGTAAGCAAATAGTAATATTTTTTGGCTGAACTCATGTGCAAAAATATTTCTAACCTATCTTATTTAGTTAGGTATAAGTTATTAAACCAACCGATCCGGGACTTGGGACACATGGAATGTAGATTGGAGTAAATCAAAATAAACTAATACTTTTGTATGATATTACTATTTATAACTTACATGTCGCTCTTTAGGATTGAAGTTTTGATTATAGGGTTACGCCAGCTTATTCACAATAAAGGGAGTTTGAATTTGCTTTTTAACAAGTCTGTTCAAATGAGTGTTCAGCTAACTTATGAAGTGAATAGTGTACAATCCACATTTTCCTCGAAGTGATAAAGATGTTATGTTCACACTATGCAAGCACATTGTAAATACTTGCATGTCAATTCACTATTTGTATTAGTGATACAAGAGCGAATATCAGCAGGCAATAGACAACATTTTTTAATTTACATATCATTGAGAAGAGAACAAGCGTCACCAAGTTACAACTACAAACTAAGTAACTGTTGATTTTTAATGAGAATTGAGGAAGAGCTCCACTAGTGCTGTTGTTCAGGAATTCGGCTCCTGAGTAGTATGGTTTCATGTAGGCATGATATCAGTAGTTTTCTTGAATCGTAGTGGTAGTTGCTGCACAGATAGATGGTTGTAATGCAAAGCTCCTTTGTATGCTGGTGTCTTTTCAAACAGACTGAGATGATGCGTGTTAAGGCAAAATTTGAAGCATGCCTTGTGTTGTGCTGGTTTATGTCCTGGTGTCTTGGCTGTTGTGAAGTGACTGCAAACAGGATTGTTTCTCGTTTATAGAGTGAGATTACTGTGAGAATTTTGAGTTATTTGAAAGAAAGACACCCGACATTATTCAGTAGAACCTTGTTTTTCCGACACTCGATTATGTGACAACTTCTATAATACGCCTTCTTTTAAAATCCCCTTGAAATCACCATAACTCTCCATAACTAGGCTCTTTTCATCCATACAACTTCAACAATATGGCTCTTTTCTGACACATCACAGCTCAGAATCTCTATAACTCGATTTTTTTGGAAATTAATCTCTAAAATACATTTTTTATAAAGGGTTCCTAGATAATCTAATATTCTTGATAACGTGACTGTTAGCCAAAACAACCTTGAAATCACAAACTCCAGTGAGAAGGTTCCCTAATAAGAAGATCTTTTTAGAATTCCCTTAAAAGTCCTCTCATCAAGGTTCTTCTGTAACTAGGTCACAAGGTTGGTATGTTTATTGGTAAATTTCTTCAAATATTAGCTGTCCAGTAAAAATAGATTTTTCAACCCTCTCTGGACTGACTTGCAAAACATAACAAGGGAATTGAGTATGCAGGTTTGCTACTGCAGGCATTTTCAAGATGAGTTTTTTGAAAACCAATAACCATAAATCTCTAGTAGAATAAGCCATGTACTGAGTTTTATCGAGACACGTCAAGAAATAAGGAAGATACAGAATTTTATTTATTTACATTAAGAAATGAGGGAGACATCAAATTTAATTTATTTCCCATAAGAATATCATGGGGGATAAGTTTGTACCGAAATATAAAAATGGAGGATTTTAGGCTATACTACAATTTATCTCAAATAGATTAGCAAAGCTTGCATTGTCAGATTTGCAATTGTCTGATGATAACAATGCAAGACAATGCTTCAATTTCAAAAGGCCTCAAAAACATCATAAAAACTATATATTGTTTTTTATTTTAAATTTATAATTATTTAATTTTTATTTTAATATTTTTTAAACCATCAAAACTAGTTGGTCTTTGATTTGTTGTGTGACCCAGTGAGATTTACACTGCGGGTGTGATTTATGGGAAGGGGAGTTAAACAGTGATTAACCTTCGATCTGGGCTCTCAAGGTCGACAATTGCCGATGCTACTGCCATCATCGCTCACCTGAGCCAATCTATCTTACTCAGTTTGAAATGAACACACTCATTTAACTGTAATTTAAAATGTGTAGTTTCAACACACATTTGATAAACTGCTTTGAAAGAATTTTGCAGTAATAAGCCAAATATTTTTGAGGTTTGGAATAAAAAATTTAAATTAATCTCCATCTCATTTTTAGCGAACTGAACAACTTTTAATGACAAACTCTAATGTGTTTATTTTATAATCTTTTATCGTGAATTAATAATTTTCAACCTAAAGTATCAAAGTATAGTTAAAAAAAATACAAGAACTCCATAGTTTTGTCTTATTCTTGTAAACACATTTTTAAAAGTTTTTATTTTCATTAAATTGAACCCGGTTAATTTTTTTGTTAGAAATTTACCAGCATCATAATTTTTTTCTTATCTAGGCCTACATCCCAGTTGTGCATCCAGGGCACGATTGGTTTTCATTTTAATTGACTAAAGGAATGGTTTATTAAAAAATCCATAAGAAATCATACTTAAAAATGAATATTTGAATATATATGTGAAATGGCCGTTAAACCGTATCGACTGAATTGCAGTCAAAACGGTACAGAGCTTTGTTATCGGCTGTCCCACTGTGTAATTGTTCCAATCATTCAATAAGCAGCTTAATGAGTGATACAGAAGATTGAAGGTTAGCTCTATTTACATGTCCAAACCGACTGCATAACTAAGCAGCTTTGTTTAGGCCTAATCTGAGGCCTGCCGCCAGTTTTTGTCTTTGTTTGTAAATTATGTGTGCTGAGTCAGGATATTAAGGTATGTAAGCACATTTTATTTTCTGTTCGACACAAAAAGATCTTAAAGAATCTCCCAGTTAGCACAGTCTGTGTATGGCTATTCATTGGGTTACAGGTAGTTTTTCTACCTTATCAAAGTAGTAATGCAATGGACATCAGCAAAATGTTTCGCTACTGCCGCTGCTATTGGGAAAAGGTTTGCGGGTAAAAAAAAGACTGTAATTCAATATTTAACAATTAAAAAACATTTATTTTATATAAGAAGAGAGAATTTACAAAAGTAATAAAAATGTTTTAATAAGATATTGTTAGTTCGGTTTCATCTGCATTGCTGTTACCAGATATTTCGTCACCCAGTTCACTTATATTAGGTTCTGATATGGATTCCAAAAATTAATTTATTCTTCTTTGCCGTTCTTTGTAACATTCCATCTTTAAAATAAATGCACTATGTAAAATACTGGGAGGGCACGTGTTAGCAAACAACTCAACAACTTTATAAACTTTCTCACGATCCACCTCACGACTAATATAAACTTTTAATAATGTATTCCAATGGCCTGTGACATCATGGTCACATCGAGGGAGGGCAGGGAGGGATGAGCTGGCCCACCACCCCCGCTCACTCAGTAGCCCCTAAGATCTACCCGCATTTCTACTGGTGCGGCAATTTGCTAACAGGTGCAAGTTCTCGTGTGAAATAATTCAAAATAAGTTCTTCCTATACTTATACTATACATAACAAGATTTAATTTTTTTTGTCTAAGGGATTTTCTAACCTATTAACTTAAATTAATTCATGAGGAATCTATTAGCATTGTCTTTTTTGTTTAAATTTCTTAATTATATGATTGAGAGCCTACTTTTATTAAATATTATTGGTTTCTATGTCCCTAGAAATTACCTAAGACAGTGCAATTTATTTTCTTTGCCTGGGTGCAACACAATCGTTCATTTTAATTTTAGTTTAGACACACTAAAATTAAAATGAACGTTAATGAATGTTAATTTAAGATTTATCAACACTAATTCAGATTACTATGATTTTTTAGTTACAATGTTTCAAGGAGTAAATGCTTCAGTCGACTTATTGAAAAGGCCTTTTAATTTTATTAATTGTAGCTAGAGCCCAAACCCCTTTTAAATTTTAATTAATTAACTTATTATGTAATTTATGGTTAGGACACCGAAATTTAATGGAGCTGAGTTTTTATATTATTTGGAAGTTGTAAATGCATTGTTATTTTTCCTTATATCTACGTGAGGAGACTGTCATTTATTCATTCAATGTTATGAATGATTTTGGTTTATACGGTTGCTTTTCAGAAGCCAATATCAAAACGTATTTCCCATGGTATACAGACGCATAATCTCTCTGATACTCTCTTGTCTATCCCTCTGTTTGTTTACATTGCATTATCTCTCTCCTTGTTTTGACTACAGTTTACTACCAACAGTCAGGACGAATTCACATAAATGTGAGTGTTTAGTGGTGGCGATCACCGAACGTTTAAGCAAGTCGGATTCACTCTGATTCAACAATAGTGAACTTGAGCCAATAAGTCGTACTTTACTCAGTTCAGCTAGTAACCTCTAAACTGTTGTTTAATACATATATACAGTGCAGGTTTTAATTGTCTTTTCTTAAGTCCTTCCTTTGAATGCTAGGCAAACAAACACCGATGAAAGCTGTGGCAGTAGCGTACACTACTGATTAGGGAAATGATTCAGTTTAAAATCTAATCAATACCATGGGTTGTTCATGTCCGTTTATAGTCTAAATTTGTTTACAACCGATTATTACCTCAACACACCTTTTCCTCAGTCGTTTTGGACAGTTAGTACTCTGCTGTGTGTCCGCAGCGAGGGGTAGTGGCAGCCCTGATGACGTCGCAGGCTCGGGCCCTGTCTCGCCATGCGCTGTCCAAGTCACTAGAGCTGGTGACAGTCGACAAAAACAAGGTCAGTGATCAGATGTATTCTTTCAAACAAAATTTCCATGGAATAGTGAGCCATTAATCCAGAGGGTGGCTTTGAGGCATGGGATCGTGATAAATTTTCATTTTGGGGCACCCCAGACTACAAAAACACCTTTTGTTAAAAACTTCATTGATATTTGAGTACAGTATTTTTATAAATTGCACCACTTTTTTTAAAAATAGTATTTTTTAAATATTAGATTATTCTGATTTTCATAAAATTTGGCAGGTATATTATTTTTTATGTTCTGATTGGTAGTATTTTAGGGAAATGAATCAGAAGACCCTATCCTCATTTTAAGGGGCAATAAAGCTGAGAATTTTGAGTTTTCGGTTCTAGGCTATTTAAGCCCAGAAATTGAAGTTGGCTACCACATGTCAGTGTGCTTCTGAGTTCTCGTTTTTATTTTATAGACGTATTTGAAATTGTACATAAAACTTGGTAATATTTTTGCTTGCTCAGATCAAGCATAAAATCTTTGCTATTTTCAACTGATTTTAAACTATCATCTATTCAAGGAGAAATAAATAACAACTTGAAATACTTTAAACGAATTTTAAATAAATCCTTAGTTTTTTCATAACATTTACACCTTAAATAACTTAAAATTGAGATCAAACTGTCCCAGTGCCTAACTTTGGAAATATTCTTTTGCTAAGGCATTCTATTTAAATTCTATAGGTATAAGTCATACTGCTTTTTTTAAATAGTAAAATTATATTCAAATTATTGAAAGTAATTGTTTGACAAAGAGCTTAAAAAATGAGAATTTATCAATCAAATTAAATATTTGTTTCTACCTGTTGTATGAAATGTTATCACCGTACTGTGTTGACCTCCAAGGCAACGGAGGAGCCGCGGCCACTGGTGGTCCTGCTGGGCTGGATGTTGGCCAAGAAGAAGCATCTCAACAAGTACTGCGAGTTCTACGTGGACCGGGGCTGCGATGTGCTCACCATCAACATCACCCCCTGGCAGCTCCTGTTCCCCGTAACCGGCAGCCAGGTAAGACAATGTGCTCACCCACCATCAACATCACCCCATGGCAGCTCTGTTCCACGTCACCGGCAGCCAGGTGAGACAATGTGCTCACCATCAACATCACCCCGTGGCAGCTCTGTTCCCCGTCACCGGCAGCCAAGTAAGACAATGTGCTCACCATCAATATCACCCCGTGGCAGCTCTGTTCCCTGTCACCGGTAGCCAGCTAAGACAATGTGCTCACCATCAACATCACCCCTTGGCAGCTCCTGTTCCCTGTCACCGGCAGCCAGGTGAGACAATGTGCTCACCATCAACATCACCCCGTGGCAGCTCCTGTTCCCCATCACTGGCAGCCAGGTAAGACAATGTGCTCACCATCAACATCATTCTGTGGCAGCTCTGTTCCCCCTCACCGGCAACCAGGTAAGACAATGTGCTCAACATCAACATCACCCCGTGGCAGCTCCTGTTCCCCGTCACCGGCAGCCAGGTAATACAATGTGCTCACCATCAACATCACCCCGTGGCAGCTCCTGTTCCCCGTCACCGGCAGCCAGGTGTGACAGTGTGCTCACCATCAACGTCACCCCGTGGCAGCTCCTGTTCCCCGTCACCAGCAGCCAGGTAAGACAATGTGCTCACCATCAACATCATTCTGTGGCAGCTCTGTTCCCCCTCACCGGCAGCCAGGTAATACAATGTGCTCACCATCAACATCACACCGTGGCAGCTCCTGTTCCCCGTCACCGGCAGCCAGGTGTGACAATGTGCTCACCATCAACATCACCCCGTGGCAGCTCCTGTTCCCTGTTACTGGCAGCCTGGTCAGCATCATGTAACTACTAATATATATGTAATATTCGTTTCTTTTTTTCAATGTATCCAACTTTGGCTGTCTGAGACTTTTTCTGGTAATTCAGAGCTTTTTCAGTCTCAGTCTAAACGTTAATTTTCCCCTCAAACAAAATAAAAAAAAGGTAATGTAAAGAGAAGTAAAAAAAGAATCATAGGGAAGTCCTAATCAAAATGGTGACTTAGGGTAGATAGTACATACTGTTTAGATTGAACGTAGACGGTTACCCTGAGTTGTCGGTTAATGAATAAAGATGAAAATCCTAACCGACCACAAATTAAATTTCAAAGTTGAACCACCAAGTGTAACTAACAGCGGGTGTGGCGCAGGTGGTGGCGGGGGAGGTGCTGCAGTTCCTGCACCACTCGGCCGCCAAGCCGCTGTTCGTACACGGCTTCTCCGTGGGCGGCTACGTCTGGGGCGAGGTCATGGTCAAGATGCAGCAGGACCCCCGGCTCTACCAGCACATCGTCGACAGGTCGGTCACAACTGGGGGGGTGCAAATGTTAGTGTGGTATTAATATTTAAATATATTAACAACATATTTAAATATGAATAATATTAATTTTTAAATATATATTTGAAGCTATTTTTTTGCTTTAAAGATATAAATGAAGGGGTCCCCCGTGAAACGTTGTAAGCGACAAAAAACTTAGTTTCGAGTAATCAAGCGTTGAAAGTTGAATTCTAAAATTTGTGTTTTTTTCCAAGGTTAGAACTTATAATTAGGTATAATTTTTAATAACCTATTTATAACATCATAATGTAGCCTTACATTAATTTTTTACTCGAAATTAAGCATTTTACATCATTTTACGTGTTTTCTTAGGGGTTATAACGTTCTAAAACGTTCTCTGACGGACTGCTCATTCTGCTTTGAAAAAAAAAAAAAACATCAGGGAGTGTAGTAATACCAACATAAAAGAAAGTAAAACTGAATGTAAAACAATTTTATTGATATAAAATCGTAATTTTGTTACATAACGCGATACATCATTTTGCAAAAAAATCTATCCAAATGTGGTGCTTAAAACGTTATTCTACTACTTTTTTTGGGGGCAATTTTCCAAGCCCTGGCTTCTTAGTTTTTGA
Organism: Flexamia atlantica; assembly: GCA_035578135.1. NCBI lineage: Eukaryota > Metazoa > Arthropoda > Insecta > Hemiptera > Cicadellidae > Flexamia > Flexamia atlantica. The sequence goes on from JAQJVK010000006.1 coordinate 56,836,327, forward strand.
AATAAAGGGTAATCCAACTTTTCTATATTCCTTTCTGGAATTACCCTTCCACTTTCAAATATTTTATTCACGTATTTTATTTTTGTCTATGCGATTTTTGTCTCTGGGCGACAAAGCGACGACCAGTGGGGAGTCCATCTTTCAGCGAATAGAACGTTATCCCCCAAAAAGTCCGTGCAGTCCCACGAAGCACGCCAACTTTGACAGACGAAATCAGGGGTGCCAACTTAAATATCTTCAAAACAAAATATACCACGTTGTAGCTCGTATCCTAGAGAACCTTTTTCACTGAATATCTCCGATTTTGAAATTTTTTCGCTTAGAACGTTTTACGGGGGACCCCTTCAAATATATAAATTCAGGAACTAGAGAAATTAAAATTAATTTTGAAGCCCCTGAACTGCAGATTTATTGAAAATAATATTTTATGATTACTACCTTTTTTGTCAGCAGTTCAATCAATTAATATCAAAGGTTATGTTGTCATGTTTCGGTTTTACAAAACCATTTTCAAAACACAGTTCATCCTGGAGATCTGGTCGTTGTCAAAAATTAAAATTAAATAGCACAAATAGACAATAGACAAAATTTCTTTATTAACATATTCTCCAGGAATAGTAATAGGGTCACAAATTTAGAACAAGATACATTGGATGTTGTAAATTATTGAGTAATACAATGGAGTAATACAAACACTTAACATACACACGTAAATACATTAATTACATTAAATCAACAGTTTGATTGGCCTATCACTTTTACCGGTCTTGACGCGCACATTTTTAAAACTCAAGACTGGTAGAAGTGATAGGCCTATAAAACTTTCTTTTTTATATAATTGATGTATTTATTGTGTCTACATGTGTATGTTAGTGTTAGTGCTATTTAATTTTAACTTTTGATAATGACCAGAACACCAAGATGTACTGTGTTTTGGAAATGGTTTTGTGAAACTGAAACATCTCAACATAACCTGTGACATTAATTGATTGAACTGCTGATGAAAAAGGTAATCATCCTATGTTTTCAACAAGTGAAAATCAATGCTGTAACACCAGCTATTTTTTTGCTTAGGAGAGATATAAATTTTTATATTCAGGAACAGGAGAAAATCATTGCTGTGACCTGAACAATGAAATGCTTTTTTTATTTTCTCTAGGACGAGCTTTAGTTTGTATACTTATCACAAATAAGTTGGGCGGAATAACTTTTATCAGTTAGTATTCTGAATAAAAAATATTTTTTAAGGTTAAGATTTTTTTAAATTTGTGCAAAGTACAAACATTAGTTTAAAGTTGGAGTCAATGGGAGAGGAAAGTTTCATCCAACAGCATGATTTGACAGTTGGATGCACTAACATATATGAATATTGACAGTAATCCTTGACAGGTAATGCTCATCACATTACATGACATTGCAAGAGCTCAGTGACTGAGGAGTCACTATCACCATTGACACATGTGGCCCTCCTGTCATGTTGTCCTCGCTTAAACGATTTTGCTACAAAGCACTAGTTACAAAGTGTTATGCAGTCGACACAAAAACCTCCCAACAAACAAGGCAGGCGGTGGTATCACAGATGATTTTACACACAGCACAGTTCAGGTGCCAGTCATTTATTAAGTGACTATGGCTTTTGCACCACTAAACGTATCATAAATATGGCTGCAATCAGTGTTGCCAGCCAGAGGCACTAGTTTTAGTTCATTTAATGACGGGTTGATTAAAAACATTGTATTCTATATTTAGACGGGAGATTTTACTCAGTCAAAATTTACTATTTAAAAATGATTTTATCTTTTTTTTTCTTTAAGATCAATATATCAAATCCATGAGAGGAAAATATCAGTAATTATGTCCACTTTTTATAAAATTGGAAGTAATTTTCTCCTGCTAAATTATCAATATCTATCTTTCTTTGTATATAAAAAAGTAACTATTGATTAAGTATATGGCAAAAGTAGTTTCTGAAAAAGGTACATCACATGATGTTTGGTTAATTTAAGAATCATTAAGCAAAGAGCATGTGATGTACTTTTTTCGAAAAATATAATTGTCACTTATTCAATCGCTAGTTTCTTTTGTATTTTAAATTATCTTTATTTCTATTCCAATTGATTAATCAATGCATTTTTTCACCAGTGTTAATTTTATGGTGATGAAACTGGCATGTTATTGTGTGCAGGATCGTGGGGCAGGCGTGGGACTCGGTGGCGGACGTGACGGAGCTGCAGGTCGGCCTCCCCCTCGCCGTCTTCCCCCACAACCCCATCCTGCGGGCCGCTCTCCGCAAGTACATCGGGTGAGCTGCCGAGACAATCTGTACACACTAGTTTTATTTGCTACCGATGAAACAATTTATGCTTAGTACGTAGCATTTTTTGAATATTTTCAGAATAAAAATATGAACAGTTATAATTGCGAATGATGTTAAGTGTCTGATTAAGTTATCAAAATACATTTATAAATCATTTGCGATAGATTTCGAAATTAGGCTTTTGATCAAAGCAATATTTTAAAGTTTGTATCAATACAGTCGGAAGCAGGGTAGTATTCATTATGAGGAATCCTGTGTCTTTATTTCAATCGACAATGGTCTAATTGGTGATTATACAACTGGTAATCACCACTGGTTCATGGAATACAACTGGTATGTGCAACACTAAATGCAATTCATTCAAAATAACCAATTAAATTCTTGAATACTTTTGTTGCTGTTGCTTTCTCTTGTGTTAGGGTGTACATGACGCTGGTGCTGTGGCTGACGTGACTGTTTGTTACAGCTACCACCTGAAGGTGTGTGACGACATCGCCACCAAGCACTACATCCGCTCTAGTCAGCTGTTCCACACGACGCTGGTGCTGTGGCTGACGTGACTGTTTGTTACAGCTACCACCTGAAGGTGTGTGAAGACATCGCCACCAAGCACTACATCCGCTCCAGTCAGCTGTTCCACACGACGCTGGTGCGGCGGCCGGCTCTGCTGTTGCTCTCCAAGACTGACCCGGTCGGCTCCATCACTTCCAACCTGCGGCTCAAGGAGACCTGGGAGTCCATGGGCATCAAGGTAGGCGATGTTCAAGCCTTATGAACAGTATATTTACAGACTACAAGTATATTATATTTACAGGTAAAAATATATACAAGTAAAAGTATTTCACTGAGGGTTTTGTTACGAAATAAAAATGTCTGCAACATATTTGTGCAAAGCATCAGCTGGTCTTTTTGTTTTGGCAATGTTTAAGAACGTATTTCCATATGCTTCCAAAAATATGGAAGATTTGACAATATTTTCTGTAGGTTAAAAAACAATCATAATCTAGTTTCGTGTTTTTGTCCTTCTTATTACTAAATACAGACTAAATACTAAATACCAAACTAAGATTCTGAAGGAGTTGGAGTAATAATGCAATGCAATAAGCAATTAAGCAATGTAGCAATGGGTTATCTTAAGTTAATTTCTTAAGAAATTCTTAAGTTTTTTTTAATAAAATTTGTTTTATTAGGATTAACTAGGAGTTGCTTATCATTAAAACAACTTTTTTATAAATTCAAATCCCTATCAGATGATTAGTCCAATTTCTCGACCGAAGTGCAAGATATTTTAAGATTTGCATCATCTGCATAAAAACATAATTGGCTGCAGGCAGTTAACGTTGGTAAATTTCCTGAATAACGAATGTACAGGAGAGGGCCGAGGATAGATTCCTGTGGAACACCATGTTTCACTGATCTAATTTTAGATTGATAAATACTTTCATATTATTTTCATTATAATGAGTTATCTCTACATATTGTTTCCTATTGCATAAAAATGTTGCTAACCAATTGAGGGCATTTATTAATGCCAAGGTCAAATAAAGTTGATAGGTGCATTTTATGATTTAATGAGTCAAAAGCTTTTGTAATATCCATGAAAATACCTTGTTTGCTGTCAAGACAATCAATAATATACTCAATGAATTCTAGGGCTGCTGTTAAAACTGATTTTCCTCGTCTGAAACCGTGTTGGCAATCCTCCAAAAGTTTATTTTTTTCTAAATAATCCACTAGCTAATTATACATGGCTTTCTCCAATATTTTTGAAATAGTTGGAAGAAGGGCAATTGGACGGTAATTTTTTAGTTGATTTTTATCTCCAATTTTGAAAAGAGGTTTTAATTTTGATAACTTTAATTTATCGGGAAAGATTCCAGACACAAAGGAAGAATTAATTACATGCGCTAAAGGCTTTGACAATAACAAGCTTGCTTTTTTTAGAAGAGCCACAGGGATCTCATCATACCCAGCACTAAAGGAATTTTTTAGAGAATTGATTATACCAATCACTTCTTTCTCATCAACGGGCTTAAGTCTAAAATTGTTATTTGGTGGATTTTTGAAATTTTGAGAATGATTCATTGTTGGTAAATCTAAATTAGGAATTACACAGGTCTCAACCAAATCACTAAAATAGTCATTAAAAACATTACTTATCATACTTGGATCAGAAATTTGTGAGCCATCCACATTTAGAGTGATGTTGTTTGGAGGTAAGTTGGATTTTCCAGCTTCAGCGTTAATAATACTCCATGAGGTTTTATTAACATTAGAGGAGTTATTTATTTTGCCTTTATAATACCGTTTTTTCAAGGTAGTAATTTCCTTTTTAAAGTTTTTATTTTCTTTCCTCACTTGTTTGTGCAAAGCTTTATTTTTCGTTTCTCTTGCTAATAACAAACTGAGTTCAACAATTTTTTGCTTCTTATTTTTTAATTCATTAGGAAACCATTTTCTATTTCTATAATGCCTAGTGTATTGTTTTGGAAAATATACACTAAAATAAAACATAATAGTTTGATAAAAAACATCAAATTTAGATTCAAATGCAGCAAAGTATAATTGCATCCATGTCTGATGTTAATGCCTCAATAAAAACGTTAATGTTCGCATCAGAAAATTTTCTAGAATATTCAAAATACACAGAATTAGTTTTATCACATTTACCATTACTAACCACTAGGAGCTGTCCATCATGATCAGATAGCTGTGTGTTAATACCAATGACTATAATGTTTTTCATTTAAATTAGTAAAAATATTATCAATTGTAGACTCAGTTTCATCCGTGATTGGAGTAGGAAAATCCACATTTGGACAAGTACAATAGCATTGACTTTAACCAAATGACTACTGATATGTACACAAAGACGCAATGAATAATGCATCTGCAACAGGAGATAAATGGTAAATTGATCAAAGCCACATAGCAAAAACATAGCAAGAAAGCAGCCGATCCAAGGTCAGTCTAATAGAGTTCTACTGTATTTATTGTTCTTGGTTCATTAAAGTAATTTATAATTTAAATCGTGAACTAAAACTCTTATGGACTAGTGCTTATGCTAAAAGTCTTATTATTGTATGCTTTGATGTTTTGAAATTTGCAATAGTGTAGTTTCCAATAATGCATTAGGCCAGAATAACATTCAGTTTCTTCCCTTTATGTTGCAGGTCACTTGGAAGTGTTGGGATGATTCAAAACACGTCAGTCACTATTTAAAGTACAAAGATGAATATATAGAAACATTAGAAAACTTCTTGGACAGTTTGGACAAGGACGGAACGAAAGCTGAAAGTCAGAGTGAGGGAGAAGACCTGAGACGCAAGCTGCAGGCAAAGCTATAGCTTTATCAAATTATGTAATCTTCAAAGCTTTTGTTTGTATACCTTTCTGAATATATAAATGTAACATATTTATTTAATATAATTATAAATATTTACATTCCTATCAAAAATTTGATTTTACTAAATCGTATAAATCAGAAAAGTGATAGTATTCAAAATTCTGTTTCCCATCAAATGGGAAACAATAATGGATCTGCCCTAAAATTAAAAGTGAAATTGATGTAGATTCAAGGTTTGGAAGCATCATGAATGTCACATGCGTCGATATTAAGAATTTCCTTACTACTATGAATTAATTTTCTCAATAAAACTAGTTAGCTTGTATTTTAGATTAAACCGCATTAGAAACTTAGAGGTTTGGTGTTACTTGTGTTCATTTTACATATGCAATAATTATTTAAATTGTATTTGATTGACGGCAAACATGACAATGTGATTTATGTTTAAAATGTTGTGATGATGGCTGGTGTAAAGCAAATCGAACGTTATTGTCACTTTTTATTAAGCAGTGGTTCATGGCTTCAGTCATTTTATATTCTATTACAGAACATTATTCATTTTAGAACCCATTTCTTGGGACAGAAAAAACTACATCCTGATGGACAGCTCATATTAAGAAGTCAGACAAGACCTTTAATTTTGCGGGAAATATTTATCAAATCAAATCAAAATATCTTTATTTGTTTTATGTATACATGATACATGAAAATAGTGTCAAAAAAGGCATTGCCGTTACGTAAATAAATAAATATAAAAATATAACCTAAACATACACTAATTACAATCTCGTAATTCTTCGTATGAATACAAAGCTCTGGATACCAGATATTCTTTAAGCAGTTTTTTTGAATTTATTGATATTTTTTCTTGTTTTAGAAAAATGGGCATTTGGTTTAAAAATTTTGTTCCCATGTATGTGGGGTTCTTTTAAAAAAAGGCTAGCCTGTGAGTGGGTATGATGGTATTTTTGTTCCTTGTGTTATAAGAATGTGAGTAGGAATATCCTCTACTTAAAAAATTACTAGTTGCTAGTAAAACAGTATCATATACGTACTGTCCATAAACAGTTAATATTTTTAAACTTTTGAAATATTCTTTTGCCGAGTGATTGGGTTTTAGTTTCAAAATTATTCTTATGGTTTTTTTCTGTTTCTTTAAAATTTCATTTAAGTTTTATTTTTTTGCTGCACCATACAGAGCTAGACCAAATGAAATGTGGGAATGAATATGGGCATGATAAATAGTTTTTAATGTATCTACATCACTGCATAAAACTGACATTCTATATAAAGCATAAATTCCTGAATTTATTTTAGAAAGTACCTTTTGAATATGATTATCCCAATTTAAATTTTCATCAATTTGCAATCCCAGGAAGTTAATGGAATTTTCTAAGTTTATTAGTGTGGAATCAATGGCAATTGTTGGTTCATTTTCTCTTCTGCACTGTGCTGTTTTAAATGAGACAAAATTTGTTTTTGATGTGTTTAATTTTAAATTATGATCACTGAAAAATTCAAATATATTTGCTAGTTCCATGAATGATAAAATTTCAACTTCTTCAACTGTTTGCGCCGACACTCTAAGATTTGAATCATCTGCATACAACACTAAATTCTTACCGGGTAATTTGGAAAAACATTCAGCGATATTTGTTAGGTAGCAAGTAAAGAGGAGGGGGCCTAATACTGAACCTTGAGGTACTCCAAATTTGATTGATTTTAAATCTGACTTTACACTATAAACTTTATTTTTTTCGGAATGGGTTAGTTCAACATACTGCAGTCTATCTGACAAGTATGATTCAAACCATTGAAATGCTATTTTGTCTATACCTAGAGCTTTCAATTTATTTAATAGTGTTAAATGATGGACAGTGTCAAACGCCTTAGACAGATCCATAAAAATCCCTACACATACCTCCCCTTTATCTACTAATTCTATTACTGACTCGATAAAGCTAACCGCAGCAGTTACTACAGATCTTTTAGAGCGAAAGCCATGCTGAACACTGTCCATTAGATTAGATGTTTCCAAATCAGCCACAAGCTGATTATACACAATTTTTTCATATATTTTTGAGAATACTGGAAGTAAAGCTACCGGGCGGAAATATGAAGGATCTTCTTTATCATTTTTTTATGAATAGGTAAAATTTTTGAGATTTTTAATTGTTGTGGAAAAATTCCAGAGACAAAAGAAGAATTAATCAGATGAGCCAATATTTCACTAAGTTCTGATTTAGCTGCTTTTATGATTGTGATTGGAATCTCATCATACCCACTCGAAAATTTATTTGCGAAAGAACTGATAACTGCCTCTACTTCTTCTTTGCAAGTGTGCTTAAGTCTAAAACATGGATTTATAAACAACTCAGTACCTCCTGTTATAAAACTATTTTCAACATTCAACTTATCAGTATTTTCACTAACTTGGTGGACTACATTAACAAAATACTCATTAAATTTGTTACATACATCAACTGGGTTAGTATATCTTTGGCCTCCAATATTTAATGAGAAATTATTTTCATATTTGTTTTGATTTTTATTGCCTACTTCTGTGTTTATTATTTCCCAGACTGTTTTTTGAATGTTTGTAGATTTTTCAATCTTCCGTTTATAGTGAACCGATTTTGAAAAAGTCAAACTCTACCCTCTCAAGGATATTCAAAGTTCAGTAAAAATAAATCCCACATTAATTTTTATGTTGATTTGCTTAAATATGTAGTAGATTGTTGCATATTCCCGTTTAAAACGTAGTGAACTGCATTCTGTCCTAACATTGGTTAAGACAATTGCTTTTGGGACTCAGAACAGTCAATTAATATATTATTTTTGGGTAAAACAAATAATTATCCAAACATATTAAAAAAAAAATCTGGTATGAAATTTTTCTGGCAAGAGTTTTTTTGTTTAACAGTAGGCCTAATCAAGCTCTAAATAAATAATTTGCATCACTCAAATGATTGCACTAATACGTTTTGATAGGAATTCATAATAAAAGTTTTTTTGCTAATCCATTGTTTACTTGATTGACAAGAGGTTAAAAAACAAGTTGATGAGGAAGGGAACACATGCAGTGCTTAGATTAAGAGAAGTAATCCTTTACAATGAATAAGAATTAAATTTAGTTGAAAATTTGTAGCCAAGCCTGGAACAAAAATACCTTGAACTGTTAAAAAAAAGAGTAGGTAAGTTGTGGGTGGGGGGGGGGGTTAGTTTGGATTATTTAAGAGAGAGTTTGTCATAAGCTAGTTTTGAACATAAAGAGGTTTGTATAAGAATCTTCAGTTAATAGAGCTAGTCTGTTTTATTAGTCATAAAAATGTTTTATTTTAAGGAAAAAAGGCAAGTAGAGTCATTCATTTACATTTTTGAGTAACAAAATGAAATTGATGCAAAATAACCATTCTAATGGTAACTATTGACGTAAAGAGTTTAAGCATGAACAACTTTTGGTGCATTGTCGGATTTAGCCTTCCTTGGGATTCTCCCAGTCGCCATGTTGAAAATTTTAACCTGGAAGGTCCAGCTCATGTGCACTAAACATAGTGCAAAAAGTTTTTAAGTTTTTTTAAAGATTTGTACCAGTTACCCAAGTTCCTATATTCTAGTTAAAGGAATTTTCCTTTGTTAGTCTTTAAAAAAATCTTGATAATTGTATTTTCCTTAACTAATTGCAGTTTTATAGAAATTTGTAACTATAATTAAACTGGCACTGCTACTCATTGTGTATGCTGATCTGATTATTTTTGTATTTTGATGTAGTAATAGTTTTACAAATTGGCAAGTACTGACTACTAAAACATTTTTTAAATCAAGTGACGTTACCTTGACTGGTAAATTTTTAAGAAATTGAAGTTAAACTGATCAAATTAATCTTAAGTTTATTAAAAAGTTAACTGGAACTATTTAAACTTACTACTTCCAATCTCTTTAGCTCAGATTTTTCCATTATTTATTATTTTTTGCACCTGTTTATCTTTTACCTATATTAACACCTTTCACTCCACTCCAGTGTGTTTGTATGATGACATTGTCCCAATTTATTTTTGTTTTTCTGATTCTTGTGAGAAAATGAAAACATAAAATAAACAGTTCATCCAGGAATGTTGAGGAATAGTCTTACAAGATAGCTTAGTCTGACTAAACTATCAGTATAAAGTACCTTACTACTGATGTAAAAAGGTATTCTGCATTTTTATTCTCAACACTACTAGTATTTAGAATTTTCTGCCGAAGCTATATTTTACATATATTTTGTTACTGATTCAAGTGTTTTAGTGAAAATTTTTACTTATTTTGCATATTTTTATTTTATTGCTCAGCATAGTTTCATATAATCATTATATCAATGGTTATAATCGTTTGTAATGTAAACATCTTATATCTGACAGCGTGTTGCTTTAAAGAATTTTGTGTGGAGAGCAAGACTCAACAATGTTTTCACAGGAAAAATTATTGCTGAACATTGATTTTTGTCATAAAAGATGTCTTTAAGTAAAAAATAAGTTAATGAAATAATTAACGCCCCTCCTAAACTCACTGCCAGATCTATACTACTGTATTAGGCAGGGCTTAAGGCCACGGGCCGTGATGGGGCTGCACAAGGTAGAAATAAGTATTAAGTAGTATTAGAAATCGAAATGAGATATGAGATACAGTAGAGCGCCGATTATCCTAAATAATTGGTGACAAGGGGTGTTCGGATAACTGAATATTCGGATAATCGAACATGAAAAGACAACATTTTAAAATTATATATGTAACGTAATTCTTCATAGTAAAAAGGCTAAAAAATTATCAAACAAAAATTATTCACTTAATTTTATTATGAAATCTATCAGAATACATTGATATCCCGTCGCAACGGGAGTTTCGGTTGGCGCGCGAATTTGAATTGCTTGAGAATCATGTTCAAAATACGGCGTTCGGTTAACCGACGGTTCGGATGATCGACGTTCGGATAATCGGCGCTCTACTGTATCAAAATAAGAAGTGACAAGTCCCCTTGACAAAATGGATTGATTTATCTGCTAAATTATTTCTCAAGCTGCAAATATCAATCTTTCATATTATATATTACTGAAGTATGAAAATCATACACATGCTTTACTTCACAGAAAATTGTTTTGTTGATTATGTCATTGTGTTAATGAATCCTTAAGATTCATCTAGGCAACGTATATCTTAAGATATATATTGGTTCGGTATATTTTCGAGTGGAGTGTCAGATATCAGATGGAAACTTATACGTTAATCTATGTTTATGTGTGATAATTACTTAGTGATTGTTGTAATTGCTTTGAAAAATAAAATTTTTCTCACTTTTACTATTTTTTGTCAGTGATTTACTTTGTTAATTAATTGTATTTCTCACCTTATGGTCTGTTTCTGTGATATGGATGTGAAATTTGTACCAGAATGAATTGACACAATAGTGTATTTTAATAAACTGTTATTAGTGAATGAAAAATTGTGTGCTTAATTTGTCTTCCTGTCGTAATGTTTCTATTTTATTTTTTTTTATTTGGACTTTACCTTCCAAATTAATTGGTTCCTTCCACTTTTTTTTAGCAGTCAAACATGGAGAAAAACTAGTATCTTTCTTCCATGAATAAACTTCGTTCAGGTAAACCTGCAGTCTTATTTATCAATCCTTACTGAGAATTCAGTGGTGTTAACATTGACAATACACCTGTAGTAGACTGCTAGCCCAATGTACAAGAACAGACGCAAAGTTTTGACGTAGTTATGACAGTCCTCAAAAGATAGCGCCACCAGAAAACAATGTATTCAGCCAGGGTGTAGTTGAAATATAACAATAGGTAGTTACTGAGAATCAAAAATTTAACTGTACCATATCTAAGTTACTACCATGGTTTTTTAAAATAAACCGCGTATCCATCTTCTGTTCATAAATAGAAATAATTTAGATGAATCAAGCACATTATTTTTGGTGATAAGTGTATTATTTATTCTGTCTAATTCAACAATCGCTCATTGGCGACAAGCTGCACAATACTGTTTACCGACCTCGATTTTCTGACCGCTCTCGCCAGGTAGCTCTAGCGTCTTTGCTCACATGAATCGCCATTAGGTTTTGCATCTATTTAGAATATATATAATCAATGGTGTTAAATATTAACATTAGTTTTGCTGGACTGTAATTAAAAATGTTTTTTTAATTTATACCCTTGGAATGAGCACTGACTTTTTTATGTAAGCTTAATGGATTAATTTTAAAATCCATCACGGCAGCAGACATTTCAAGGTTCAGCAGGAGCTTCTTACCTAGTCTTACGCCAAAAACAAAGGCAAACAAAACTTGGATAGGGCAGTTGGTGGGTGATTGCAACTATAGTAGATGAAATTAAAGTAGAGCCCCTGATTTCGGCCTCGGTTTTACCGGTCCTCCCCAAGCTGAAGAAGCCACTTCTGAGAAGCCTTGGCATACAGACGCATAATCTCTCTGATACTCTCTTGCGTATCTCTCTGTTTGTTTGCGTTGTATTATCTCTCTCCTTATTTTTTCTCCAGTTTACTACCAACAGGAAGGACGAATCCATGTAAATGGGAGCTGTTTGTTCGGCGTAACTCGTTCTAAATCATCACTCTCATAAGGCCTCATGCGGCAAATTGATCGCCGAATGTTTGAGGAAGTCGAATTCGCTCTTATTCAACATCAGCGAACTTGAACCAATAAGTCGTACTTAACTCAGCTAGTAACCTCTAAACTGTTGTTTTATATATTTACCCAGTGTGGGGTTGAATTGTTTTTTCTTCAAGTCCCTTCTAATGTTAGGCACACAAACACTGATGAAAGCTGTGGTGTTAGCGAATACTACTGAATAGGGAAATGATTTTTTAGTTTAAAATCAATTCATACCATCAGTAAAACTTGATCATCAGTGTTCAAGTGACATGTAGTGTTGGTTTTACTAACCTGTGCATTTTTAAATAACCCAAAAATACACTTAAAACTCTAAAAATTATTAATTAGGTGTAAATAATCGTTTTCATGATAGAATGGATTATCCAGTGAAGTCGTTATCCGGCCTAGGCTTGGTCCTTTGGTGGCCGGTTATGAAGGGTTCTACTGTATAACTAAGATAACTGGTGACCATCATATTTATAAATTCATATTTAATTTTCAATCAAAACTTGAATCAGTCTTTTTTAATTTCTATGGCAAATTACTAATATACAAGGGGCTTACAGCAGATGCTGCTTTTTAGCTAAATTGGCATACCAAACTAAAAAAAAACTAAAATCAATGAACAAAACGAATATACACATTGTTTACACCACCTAATATACTTAAAACAGCTAATAGAAACATTGAAGCGAACAGTACTTCCATTAGGAAATGGTAGTATCTTTGACGGGCAGTGGGGCGTAGCACAGGTAATTTTTGAAAATTTCTGATATTTTTCCGACTGTCCTTCAACCTCAAGCTTTATATTGAATCCTCCTTGTTGTAGATATTTTGTGGGGGCCAATTCGCTTACAGAATTGAATATACTAGAGATCGCCAGTGGTCGAAAATTTGACCAATTTTAAAATCAAGAAATAGGGATAGCTAATTTTGAACTTTGCATACCCCAATGTGTTTCACAATACATTTCATATAGTACACATTTTCCACGTAAACACATAATAGAACCAAATGGGAACCAAAAGCAAAAGAGAAAGACTCAATCTTTGACTAATTATTTTGCCTCGCCACTGGCACATATATATGACATGGTTTTTGGTAATTAGTATTGTACAATATTAAGATTCCATGTTTATTTCTTTAACACTGAGCTGGTTTTTGATTCAGAGGACAGTAAAAATTCAGTCATCAAATCAGTTTATCCCATAAACCCCTTACTACAGTTCTCTCCCTCACTCCCTCCATTAATTCCTTCCCTCACTCTCTAAGTACTTCCTTCCTTTCGACCATCTTTCTACTTTTCACCCCTTTTCTCCTTCATCCTCTTCTTACCATCTCTCATCCCTCCTTTCCTACCTTTTAGGTCTGAAATAATAACACCTAACATTTACGTGCCTAATTATTATTTGAGACCTAAAACTCCCCTTCAAAACTTTTTCTCTCCTTCCTTACCCTTAGGACATTTACCCCTCCTTCCCTCACTCCCTATCATTATAACTAAAATATTACACGGGCATATTTTACTCATAATGTCCATCTGTACTGCAGTTGCACGAGAGTACATCGGATGGTCTCTAGAGACTCAACATGAAGTTGAGTCTCTACTCAACTTCATTTTCTTTTTTCTCCCCTTTTTATTGGCAAATTTTTATCTCTTAATCTTATTGAAGAGAGCAAACTTTATTTGAAACACATTCAATCTTCTCTAAATAGCCCTGGATTTTAATCGAATACTATATTTTTACTTCATGCCCCAATAAAACATGTGGCTTGAAATTGTTTAAAAATAATAATTTGTTTGGTTTTTTAGTGGACAAATACTAACTCGTGTCATTAATGAATTCCTTTCATTTGTTTATTGCTTGATAAAAACTTATTATTGTTTGGGTTTTATATCTCATCAGATGACAGAAAAAAACGGCATAAATTTTTGCCCACTTTTCGCCCTCACATAATATTTCTACATATAATCTTTACTCTACGAAAAATAGCATGTGATAACAGCTACATATGATAACAAAAGCACAGTTCTGTTTTGTTTTTCTATCACCAAAACAGCAACTCATAAGACCAATGTTAATTTTTTTGAAATTTTAAATTCAATTTTCTACATTTCTAAAAGACTAATATAAATTTCAATGGGATTCTGCACATCTACAGGAAAATACAATTCTATCAGTGTTCTTAGACTTTTGCTACGTTGCACAATGGCTGAGAAAAAAGGAGTACAAAAACCTTATGGAAAAAATGCTTGTCTATTAATATAAAGATAGACAATCTCCTTCCAAGTATTTTGATTGGAGTAAAATGTACTGTAGCAATTTTCAGTTTAATTTCAAAATAGTTCAAGCAAAAACTTCATAAATAATTATTCAATGTTTAAGTGCTATAAATAAATTGGCAATTGAACACCTCCAGTCATGTTTCCAAAACTTTAACAGAAAAGAGAGGCATTAATAAGGAGCCAAGTCAATAAAAAATTAACAAAATTAAATATTTATTATTTTTGTTTTATACTATCTTTTCTCATTTTTGTCAGCATTATCATGCACAAATTTTTTAATCTCCTTTTTTCTTAGTTTAAACAGTTTTTTCATGGCTAACTTGTGCTCTTTTCGTTTTTGTTTCTTTTCTTCCAAAACCCTCCTTTCCTCTTCATCCGGATCTTTCCCTTCTAATATCAGTTTCTTCCTCTTATTGATTCTCTTTCTCTCTTCAAAGTCGTTGTGATCAAGTTTGATTTCTGCTTCCCGTTTTGTCACTGAAACTTGAGTGAAGATTTTAGCAACTTCTTTACCTGTAACAAGAAAGCATTAAGCTATTAATTATTTGTTGAATCAAAACTAGCATATAAAAGCACTAAAAGTTAGGTGGGAAAAGAAGAATAATACAATCGACATTTGATTACTCTTTCACTGGAACCCCTGTGTACATCTTAAAAGGATAAGCCTTGGTAGTTGATCTTGCTATGATGGTAAGCCAGTTTTAGGGAGGGAAATAGTTAAAAACAAAATAATCAGTATTAGGATGTAATTCAACACATTGGTTTTGGGTTGCAGCTTTTTTTTATTATAAAAATATGAATTATCAAGATTACCACTTAAACCTTGTTAATGTATTCCCTTTCTTCAACTTTGCTAGGAACATACAAATTTGGGATAACATTTTATTAAAAAAGTGTAATTAATCCAGTTACCCAGTACCCTGAAAAAACAAACTAATTATCGTGGTGTCATTACTTGAAATAAACTGTAGGTAATTAGGTATCATGCTGCCTCAAAAACAGTGTGAATCCCAATGCTGAAATTATCATTAGCCTTATACAGTACACCTCAAATTATCTGGACTAGGCTGGGAAATATATTTAAGGTTTGAAAATTCAGAGTTTTTCAATACCTCAGATTTAACCGAAATGCTATAATATGCTTGAAAATCATCGTCACACCTGTAAAAATGGAACCAATTGTAACAGAGTAGTTTTACATGAAACCCAAACCTTAAATTAAAGGTTCGATATCTGAAATTTGACGGATAAATATGAAATCTGCCGATCTTTGACGCCACACATGAAGGGTGCGAGACTAATTTTCGCACAACGTAGATAAGATTCGCCTGAAACGATACTTACATGTTCTTGGCCGGCAGACATTTTGTAAAAATTATAAGAGGAGAAACACTGTATTCCTAAGTCACGATATAACAATGTGACTCTTTTACCACATCACAGGAGATATCACACATAATATAACAAGTCATCTGCTGCGTTTTGATAACGACAACAGCAATATCGGAGACAATATTTTTGTGATTGTTATTTTTATACTATAACATGCAATGTTGTTATCGTACTTCGGATTATCCGATTTTGTTGTTATACCACATTAATCCGGTTAATCCGAGGTGTACTGTACATGGCTAGATCATGTCTTGGTTTCAACCAGCTATAACTGAAAGACTTAGGAATACAGTGTTTCCCTATTAGACCTTGGGGACAATACGAGTGACGGGCGGCAAGCGGAGGGCAATCTCAGTTCTGGTCAAGATTTGAATCATTTTAAATTTCCATTCAAAAACGTTATTTCATTACTAAATTACTAATTAATTCCCCTCACACTAATTATTCAAATGAATCCTCCTGGCAAAATTAACTTCCCTTTTTTTATTAAGCAAAGCATTGTCGCGGTACCTCCAGTACAGATTCTAACCTCAAACAATGCAACAATGCATATGGTGAGTGACAAGCGATGCGAAAAAAATTGTGACACTGAGCTACGACGCTTGCCGCTTGTCAGATGCATTGTTGCATTGTTGAAAACAAGGAGGTAGAGTCTATACTGGGGTACCGCGACAACCTCTTTTTGATGAAAAAGCGGCCTTTAGTTAGGTCGGTAATATGAGGGGGAATAATTAGTAATTTAGTAATGAAATACCGTTTTTGATCGGCAATTTAAAACGATTCAAATCTTGAACAGCAGTGAGTTATCTCCCGCCGCCCATCGCTCGTATCGCCCCCGAGGCCTTCACTGCCGACATCGGCCCGGGAGCCGGAGTCGCTCACCACTGACGCTGTACTCCCGCAGCTTGGTGCCGACAGCCTGTTCGACGGCGTGTAGCAGGCGCAGGTCGTGTGGTGTGACGAGGGAGATGGCGGTGCCGGGCCGGCCGGCCCGCGCCGTCCGCCCCACGCGATGGATGTATGCCGTCGGGCTGCTCGGCATGTCGTGGTTGATCACCAACTCTACTGCCGGAATGTCCAGGCCTGTGGCGGAAAACTAATCAGCACAACTTAACTAAAAGTAAAAGATTGAAACTACATAAAGCCACTGTCCTGATGTTTTAACAATCATATATCTTTTGAGAAATGTGTCTGGGAAAATACAGTTATTAAACATTGTAATAATCTGATTAAGAGTTCTCCAAAGACTATACCACTGGATGGATCGCCTGTATAGGTGAGCTTGTCCTCAGAAATCCTACAGCACTTTAAAAGGTTTCCGATTGGAAATAGTATATTATGTTACTAGGCCGGAAAGAACAGTTTGCCAGACGAGCATAATGGTTCCCGGAATTGTCATGCAAGTATGGTAAAATTTTCCAGCCATGCAATGTACGACACTTTTCATCACTCAGAAAAAAGCATACTTTCAATCATAACATAGTCCTTGCATAAACCAATATGTTTCTCAATCCTTCAAACATAACCTATAATAAAAAGAACAAAACTTTGCTACTGCTGCCAGTGCTGCCACTATATTCCTCTAAAAAGTAACCAATAAACTAACATTAAATGTCGGTTTGCTGCAAATCAGCTGATTGTTTACTTCCGATTTTCTGGCCTAGGACAGCAAAAAGTTTTTTAGATTAGACATTTTTTTCTCTGGATATCAAAAATAATTTCATAATTAGAAAAAACGTAATTACATTGTCTTAATATTTGACATAATTATGATGAGAGGTCTTTTTTATGAGGCAGCGACAATGGCAGGGTTTGAGTTGGAACATGTCGCTGCCCTCACTAGCGGCTACACCTGATCGCGTGCTGCAGCGGTTAAGCCCCCCAAATACCTTCCAAGTAGGCCAAGATCAGGTCGTTGACCAGAGTGTGCGCATCAACTGTCAATGGGATTTGGCATGCAAAAGTATGACTCATCTAGGATTGTTAGATTGTAACGAAACGAGAAAGGTCCTTCTAACATATTTATGATGACACATAATCTAACTGCCACTGGAAGCCTGAATAAGGCTGGCCTCCATATAATACCAAAGTACCTTGGAAAATTAGATAATGAGTAAAAGAAATAGATGAGATCAAATTAATGTAATGAAATGAAAGTGTGATGAAATTATTAATGGGACTACCAGACACACCAGGGAGGGAAATTTTCAGGCACTGAATCAGCTATTTACATGTTGATAAATAACAGCGAACACCGTTTCACACGTCATAGTTTCATAGAAATAGTAGATAAATCATCAATCTAACTCAAGTGATATTGTAATTGTTTTATAATGCACAGAATTAGGAGATACATTTTTAAACAGGAACATTTTTGTTAATCATAATCCACTAAACACATTACCTCTGCTGGCGACGTCGGTGGCGACGAGCAGCCGGACGGTGTTGGACTTGAACCTGGCGAGAGCCGC
Source organism: Flexamia atlantica (assembly GCA_035578135.1). Classification (NCBI taxonomy): domain Eukaryota; kingdom Metazoa; phylum Arthropoda; class Insecta; order Hemiptera; family Cicadellidae; genus Flexamia; species Flexamia atlantica. The sequence continues at coordinate 56,854,798 of JAQJVK010000006.1, forward strand.
GAGCCGCTGCTTCTGGGGGATCATCCCGTGCAGCGCCGCGTTGTCGAACCCCACCTCACCCAGGGTGACAGACAGCAGCTGGCAGTTCCTGTCACAACACATAACATAACATGGCGAGAGTCACAACACATAACCTGGCGAGAGCCGCTGCTTCTGGGGGATCATCCCGTGCAGCGCCGCGTTGTCCAATCCCACCTCCCCCAGGGTGACGGACAGCAGGTCATAATCCTCATCATAAAATCTATTACCATTTCATATAGATCTATTACCATTTCAGATACTAGATTTTCCATGAGTGTTTGGGCAACTTACTCCACTTGCATGGTTATTTTACTTAATATTTACTGACCCTTAATGTGATTTTTTAATAAAATCACATTCAACCATTAAGCCCGTAGAGTTACATTTTTTTTAAATTTTTTTTGTATGCATTGTGATTGTGACCAAACCTCATTTTACTCAAATTACTCTAATATGTTTATTGTTTAAAACAGTAAATGCTAGGGCAGTTAAGAGAGTCCCCAGAGATTTGTGATTGATTAGAGTAATTCATTCTCATTTTATTTTTCACTTATTATTTTCAAGCACAATAATAAGCAAATGAGATCAGCCCTTAGAGCTTAAGGTGATAAAATAGTAAAACATACTTGCATGTGTCCGTGAAGATTATAATCGAGGGATTCGAATGTGAGGCAGAGAACTTTCGTATCGTCTCTACGAGATAACCGTCCTTGACTGCAACTGGACACAGGACATAAAATTGCTCCAACTGGTCGACTGTTGCCACTTCTGACTCTGCTTCCCACAGAAGAACCTATGATAACAATTATTGAATATAAATTATGTGAATAATGTAAATAAATAAATACAAACAATCAAATAAATAAAACTATTTGTCCTGTGAAAAAACTATCACCATATCGCTTCTCTTAAAGTTTCTTGGCACATTTAAAATTAAAATGGCAAGGTGTGTCCTCTCTAGTAAAATCTTCTGTATCATCTCTCTGGGCAAGCTGAAGCCCACTTTTCTGGATTTATCCATAGATGACCTAGCTATGGTAGTAAAAGTAATGTAATGTATCTAATATGATAATGGATCTCTCTAACCATGCTATATTATAATGTGAGTTTTAGGACGATACAGTACTTTCCATTTTCTACACATCACATCTGTTAAACAAACTGCGTTTTTGAAAATTGTCTGGTTAAAAAGATGTTACTTCACTTCTATGGAGTGTAGTCCGGTTAAACTTATGTCTGGTTAAAAGGTATCCGAATAGGAGGGAGACTACTGTATTTTATTCTCACAAGACAAAGACCTCCACTTGAATGAAAGGTGTTCAGCTAGTTTTCTGGTTCATTAGTATTCCCGCTTTTTTTTAGAGATGAGGAGTTGAGACAGAGGTATTTCACCAACGTCTGGGAAACACCATGCACTAGAGCACTAAACAGTTAGCTTTTGAAAAAAATATTACAAACAAAACCGAAATTCATCACGTAGTGTCTCGGACCTGGTTGGTGGCGACCTGACGCACGGTGTCGAGGGCGTCGGTCATGGTGGCGCTGAACAGCAGCGTCTGGCGGCGCGCGGGCAGTCGCGCAAACACGGTTGCCAGCTGCTCGTCGAACGCACCGCCGAGCAGCCGGTCCGCCTCGTCCAGCACCAGGAACCGGACCCTCGCCAGCGAGAACGTGTCGCAGCTGTCTATGTGGTCCGCCAGCCTGCCAAACACACAGGGGATTGGCACATTTTAAACTAGAACTAGCTGATTCTATTACTACGCTGAATGGGCACCTGCCCAGGACTAGGGGGCGCAAATGAGCAGTGGTGTCACCCCTGACCCAGGAAATTACCCCTACTGTCTAGCGAAAAATCCCCATTTTATCCCCAGCCGAAGCAAAAATCCTCCAAGCCATAGAAAACAAAATTCTCAAGTTTTCCCCATCCAATAACCAAATTCAACAAAAATCCCTTCCAACTGCCAATTATCCCAAAATTCATATCTATGACCGTATATATGTGGGTAAAACATTTACTCTAAATATATCTTAACCCTACATTTGCTTTATATCTAATTTATTATTTACCAACCCTCTGCCAAAATCCACCAAAAATTACCCACCGGACTCAATCCGCCAAAAAAATCCCCAAGGCCAAGAAAAATTCCCAATTTGGAGAAAAATCCCCAAAAGTGGCAAAATGAGGCGGAAGAAAAAAAGGTGATAATTAAAAGCAACATCATTTCAATACCTTTAATGGGGTGCCACCTTAGAATTGAGGTTGCGCATACTCCTGTAACCATGTGCAGTTTAACACAACCCTTAATGATAACTTCAAGGGAGAGATCCTCCCGAACCAAAACTGGCAAGATTAAGGTCCCTTTCACATTAGAGACATTGCTCTCTAATAACATTTGTGTGTGTCCATCCACGGCTACGGTGATTTCAGCATTTATCATGTCAACAATGAAAATGAAATGAGTCCGTGTCAAAATGCCCCGTCCAATCGCATAAAGTGAAAAAAGAAGGTTGTAGGCAGGATTGTGGGCACACTGATTTTATTAGCCCACAGCGCTCGGGCGAATAAAAACGGGCCTGCTGATGACCCTGGCTTTGCCCAGGAGATTCTTTTCTTCTCATTGGTTTAGGAAGTGCTGCATCCAGTCAGTGGGTAACTATTGGAAATAATCAACAAAGATCATTTTGTCGTAAATAAAAAAAAGTTTACCCAAGTTTAAATTTTACTTGAGTGTACATTAAGGAAATATTTCCATATACTTGATTAAATTTGCCTTTGTACATCAGAGCTTAACTTGCCATTAAAGAAATTATTTTATTTAGCAGGATAATAAATAATCGAGTCAAAGACCTCATTATATTTTACCTGCCAGGTGTAGCGATGACAATGTGAGGTCTTCTGGCGAGCATCTGACCCTGAGTGACCATGTCCATCCCCCCGACCACCACACACTGTCGCAGATTGATGGCCTTTCCGATCGCTGCGAAAGTATCGCTTATCTACAAATTAATTGTTTTTCATTAATTTGAATGTCACATATATTTTATTAGTGCACTTAATTATTTGATGAAATTGATACATTTTTGACATTAGTGAAGCTAAGAAGATACATTCTGAAGTGAAAGGATATTTAAATGAATTTTAATAATGCCTCAACGTATTATTAAAAATATTTTATTAAAGTATTTATATGACATACCTGGAAAGCTAGTTCTCTCGTTGGTGTTAAAATAATTGCAAATATGCCATATGGATCTTCACATAGCTTTTGAAGAATTGGGATGGCAAATGCTAACGTTTTACCACTACCCGTCTTTGCACACCCTATGCAATCACCTCCAGACAAAATATGTGGGATGCAGTTCGCTTGAATAGGGGTTGGTTGTTTGATCCCTGAAAAAAATAATTTGAATTCAGTCTTGTTCTAAAAAAAAAAGAAACATTGGTACTGTAACGGTACAGTATTGAATATATTGAGAATGGGGGAAAAATCAGCATATCTTCGTCAGAGCAAACCTAAAAACTCTAGCATTAAAACAAACACCATAAATTTTTTACTATAAAAAGGGTAATTTACTCATGGAAGTAGGACATGATGGCAAAATTATCAAGGTAAGTTTTAAGAATTTAGTAGCAGGCTTAAGTTATACTGGGAAATACAAAATCTTCCTCCTATGATGGACCTGCCCTGACTTGACTTGAATGCTTCACAAATGAAAGAACACTCTTGACTTCTCCAGCATCTATTTTAACAAGGACATGAAGAGCAATGTAAGTGGGTGTTTGGAATACAAAATCGGCTATTCTTAACATTAGATTTGCTAACCCTAATGATATAGGAAACAAAGATTGAAAAAATTAACATTAAAATTAAAATTATACACAAATTTATTTTGACTAAGGTAACATTAAAATTAAAATTATACACAAATTTATTTTGACTAAGGTAAATAACCCAATCGCCAGCACTCCCCCATACATCAGCAGCCATAAATTTAAATAAATATAGGCCTAATTAGACTTTGGTACACAACTTAGTTTTGCAACATATACGCTGCGAGACTGACTCCTTTCCGCTAAGTTGTGTACCACAGACTTATTATTGAGTTAGGCCTAGATTTATGGCTGCCCGCGATTGGGTTGTTTGTCCTAAGTTAAAAAAAATTACGTAACTTCTGCTTTGACCATCGATGTAAATAAGTACACTGGATTGGTAACTCAGGCGACGCGAGCCGCCGGCAGTGTTTGCGTTTAAGGTTTTGCAGGGGCGATGGGGGAATGGATCTTTTGCCGGCCAACTTGTACTGACCGTCTAGTTAAATATTAATTGTAATTACTTAATAGTTATAGCAATACATCTATTATAGCAAGCTTTACCCATAAAACTGCACCCAAATCAGTGCGGTTTCAATGCGGTTAACACGCTTTTTTCGCGTCATGTGCCGATAATGCACACGTGGTGCGGTCAATTATCATTCAGTATTACCCAGGGAAAATATCCCATGGTCGGCGGTTACTATAAAAGCAGACGATCTGACTATCTGTCTGTCTGTCTGCCGTATCACTGCGTGATGTACACACTGCTGCTGCTAGGTGAGTTCCTGTAAACTTGCTCTCTCTCTCTCTCTCTCTCTCTCATAGTCGGGTAGCGATTTGATTCTGGATGTTTAACTTGTGTTTGAGTTCTAGTCAATAGTCAATAATAGCGATTTCAATATCAATAGTCATAGTCGGGTAGCGATTTGATTCTGGATGTTTAACTTGTGTTTGAGTTCTAGTCAATAAATAAAGCATATATATGAGTTAATTATCTGATGCCAATTCATTATTAACCTTTACGGCCTTCAGCCACTCGACCATACAATAGGAGTGGGATATCACAGTTTTGCACACACACCTAAGGACCCAAGGAGGTTGAACACTCTATTGCTGGACAGTAATGCGCAAAATTCATATAGTTTTAAATTGTCATTCTGTAATTCATCAGCCAATTAAATTACCGTACTACATTACTCCTCCTCATATTGCTAACCTGACAAAATCAAGGGGCCACTTTTTCATCAACAAAAATGCAAAGCAGTGATACCTCCAGTAATAGACTCAAACTTCTTTGAAAAGACCTGTGCAGTGTTGCCAGAAACCTGCTACCGTATTAGGTATGGTTATATTAATTTCAGTATTGCCAGAAACCGGTTTTCAATTATTTTGAAGGTCGTTGGGGGATTTTGAGGGAATTGAGAAAAACTAGGTAAATTCGAGGGAGTTTACATTTAGGCTACAGGAACTTACCTGACATCCGGTATAAATCAAAACCGGGTAAAGCCGGAGATGTTTGAAGTACGATTTGCCTTGCAAAAATCCAACATTCATGCAAGATAAGAAAAATAATTTGTTCCATGATAAGAGAACAAAATAAAAAGAATAGACTTTTTTAATGTATAAGATTGTGGAAGCTATTGACTTCCCCTTTTAACAAGCAATTTAAGGAAATTATAAGCTGTCTACATTTGGATATTGAGAAAGTCATGCAGTGGTTTATTAGGTAATTATGTAGTTTTTAGTGCTTGCGGGGATTTTCCGGGGATTGTTGCAGATCGCTAAATCAGGTAAAAACAGGGATTTTTAATGGAGTTTGCAAGTAAAATGCCAGATCATGTCTGGCAAAACAGGACCTATGGCTACATTGTTTTATAAGTGTTGAAAGGAATTTACTATCCATTCAACTGCGATATGAGGATTCCAATCGATTTTTTGGTAATGTGCAATCGATGTATTGGTTACTTGTCGATTGAGTGTGATCTACGTCATACGTATCGATTATGAGTGATCTATTAATCGATTGTGTGTGATTTATATATATCACTTAATTGTTATTGTGACATATCTAACAGTCTTTGTTTTAGGCTAGTTTACTTCATCCGACTATAAATCAATGGTAAAGTATAGTAGCCTCTAGGCCACATACTACACTCCAGCCGTTTATATCTTATTCTTAATCTTAATAATACGCCAGAGAAACCAGCAGAGTACCGCCAACAGTTCCACCGGTTCTGCGGTAGTGTTAATTGCCACATTGACTTGTGGTCAGTCAATCTCATCGAAAGGTAAGTTTAAGGAAAACTATCCTTCTTTTTTTGCGGCCGAAGTTGTCGGTCTCAGACAACCGACATAACTTCCGAATTAAGTATCGATACACTGATTTCTCAAGCACTACAGCTTTTATCGATTACTGACAATCCAATCAGTTCAGTTGCGTAGAGGTTAGGTTTGGGAGAGAACGAAAACTGTAACCAGTACTACTTACCCAAAGCATTACACTGTCGAATGATCCAATTATTCAGTTTAAGATCACTGAAGCTTTTGGCCATGTTAATAGCTTGTGGTTCAATAGTAACACGGTTAAATACTTATCTTAGAGCCTTAAACCTAAACATCGTAACAATAACAACGTGACAGGAGACAGAAGACAAGACGTCAAGACACAACCGACACAAACACATGGTTACAAGATAATACCATTACCAATACACGCAAACCAAATTCTGAAACGAGAAATTTTCGACACGAATAAAGCTACAGAAATGTTTATGCTTTGTGCCTCAAAAAAATTATCCATCGTACTTTTTTTTACAAAACTTAGGCTTTAAAAAATCTCTGTGCACATTGTCAATTTTTTCCACCATGATCTCTGCATAATAACATTGTTTTTCACTGTTACGTGGCATATACTTAATTACTTAATTACTATACTAATTATTACAAACAAGATAATGTTACTCTATGGTCAAGGTTTCCTACCCAACCAGCTGTTTGCTGTTGCCTTCGATTTTTGTCAGTGGAGTGATGTTTTCTCCAGTAATAGTAAACAAATAACTTGTGGTTATGTTCGTGTGATTTGGGAAATTAAGTTATGAAAATCAATTTTGATGGTTTTCTCAGGAGTTTTGAAGTCATATTCAAGAAAATGTGGTCAGTTCATTCTCGGAACTCTACGTTATGGCTGTATTATGCATGTCGTTCTTGAACATGTTGGGGATTTTGTAATTGTAAGTCATAACCTTTAGGCCTACAATATGTTTATTTGTTAACATTAGCCTAAATACTATTTTATGTTCGACACCATCATAGATTTTTTACTGTCTTATAAACTGTCATTTTACTAAATGGAAACCAAGTTAACATTTGTCGGTGAAGAAACAATACAGCCTATCTGACAAAACACAAACTTTTCAGGAGAGAAGAAAAACCGTTTTGGCAATACAGCCTATTTGACATATGGGCGGTATTGTCACAAATAAAGTCAAATATAGTCAAATTAAAACATTGCGTCTACCAACGCTATCCTTAGGAATCTTGGTGAACTATAGGCGCCATTACGTGTACAATAACACTGCGGTTGTTAGCATACCAAAAACCCAACTCTGAGTAATAAATACTTTACAGGAGAGAAGAAAAACTGTTTCGACAATACAGCCTATCTGGTAGATAGACGGTATTGTAAGAAATAAAGTCATATATTGTCAAATTAGAACATTGCTTATACCAACGCTGTCCATCGGATTTTCAGTGAACTACATCTGCCATTACGTGCAGAATAACACTGCGGTTGCTAGGATAACAAAAACTCAATTTCCCAAAATTTGTCAGATAGGCAGTATTGTTTCTTTATCGACAATAAGTTAGTACTGGTGATGTAATTGATATCGATGTGCCTAAGTTACAAATACACAATCTATGGTTAAGGTGACCAGACGTCCCGTTTTGGACGGGACAGTCCCGTTTTTTAGCGGTGTGTCCCGTTGTCTCGACGAACTCTCTTGGGACATCCAATTGTCCCATTTTGGCGTTATTTGTAAGAAAAATACTTTTAGAAATACGTTTTAATATAAACAGAACTCGTAAATAATTTTTTTCGGTTTTTTAGTAGTTTCCTAGGAAGTTAAAATTAATGGTTAAGATTAACTAACTAGAGTCTAGCACATATTTTCAATCTGGAAGTGTCTAAAAACCCACCAAAATGCTCCTAATTTTTAAAAATTTTCCTGGGGAGGACCCCCGACCCCTCGCTTAAGGGGGGGGGGGGGTATGGAAATACGTTTTAGTGTACAAAAGTCTTAGATAAATTTTTTCGGTTCTTTTGTAATATCCTAGAAACTTAAAATTAATGATAAAGACGAACTAGAGTCTAGCACATATTTTCAATTTGAAAGAGTCTGAAAACGCACCAAAATGCTTATAGGAGGGCCCCCGAACCCCCCTCTCTTTGTGGGGGGTACACCCCCCGGAGGTTCGCGTCCCGTCTTGGCAGCTCAAAAATCTGGTTACCTTATCTATGGTACAGAGAAGGTTCCATCTTCTTCAGTCCTGGGATGAGAAAGTTCCAATTAAGCATGTTTGCAGCTGAAAATCGCCTTTGGGCTTAATATGGCTATAATTTCATTGAGGGTGTTTTAGGTTATATGAAAAAGAGTTGAAGTGGCAAACAAATAGTCCTTAGGCCTAAACAGCAGTGTAACTCCATAGTGAAGGTTGTACCAGTTAGTGTTCCTATATGCAAAGGTCTTTGAAGTGGTACGAGTTTCATAATATCTGATCTTCTGCCGTTCGTTCCTATAGCAGACGATTCAACATCTGATTTCTAAGAAAACAATATCTAACGGTCTACTGATAGTCAAGGTTCGATGTATTGTTTGTTGGTTAGAACTTGACATCCGATTCCATTGTATTTTATACGAATTGTTCATTGTATTTCATTGTTACTCTATGAAAATATATTTAGCGATAGTATTTTAGTACAAGATGGCGGATGATGAGAAACAAGGTAGGTAAGTTGTTTAGTTAGTTAATTGTATTAGGCCTAACGTTTTAATTTAGTTTTCGGTCAGCTTTATTATGTTTAATTTAATTTAGAGTTTTATTATATTTACGTTTCAAGGAATGTTTCATTGTTCATAAAAGAGTCGAATAATATAATTGACAATGGTTTCGGTAATTGTTTGTTATCATTGCTTCTTCATTACAGTTGTTGAAACAGTAGGCCTACATCATTCATTTAATTTCATTTCATCAGTTGAGTTAAACACAGTAGATAGGTTTATAGTTGATATCGGATTACCGAAACCTCAACTGAGTACCGAAAACAAAACTAATCTTTGTCCATGTTAAATCATATTGAGAAGTTCAGTTACTAAACCTGGGCAAAAAATATAAACAATTATTAGTATAAACATAACTTGTAAAGGCAGAAGATCAGATATGAAACTCGTATCTTTGAAATTATGCCCACTGAAGATTAGCCGAGCTAAGTTGGTTATTAAAAGCTATAATCTCCAATCTCCATTAAAATTAGTGCTGGCTAGCTATATTATTCATGTGATTGGTCGACAAGAGTTGGGTGTAGTATAACTTACATTGATGTGTAAGCTTTAAGCGTTAGCCAGACCACAGCAGTGATGGACTTGTTAAAAAGTAGGAGATCATGATTTACTCAGGTTGAATATATTCATAGACCTAACTATAAGAAAATTTCCATGCTGAATTAATAATTAACTCATACATTCGAATCTCACAAACTCGACTCCCAGTAACTTGACACTCTGGATAACTCGTCACTTTCATTTTTGTAATGAGCTTGTAATTTTTTAGCGTTATTGATAATAATGTATAATCTGTTTCCATTTTGATGCCCTTAATTATGTTTTCATGTTATTTTATGTTTAATTATACCATTGAATATACAATACCCTTATTTGTTATTGTCAGTTAGGGGTGTGCGAGTTCTTGAGTATCGAGCTTTTTGTGAACTGAGTTTGCCTATTCAACTCGAAGTTTTGCAAAATACATTGAAAGTTGGAGTCGAGTAGCTACTACACCCCTCGGTTAACCTTTAGTTTGTATTTTTGGGATAGAATTTTACAGATGCTTTTCATATAGTTATCATCTTAAAGTGCCACCATAAAAATGTTGCTGTTTTTAATTGAATAAATTTCTAAAATTGAGATTAGTAAGTTAGGGCCTACTTAGTTATTTTCAATGAGGCTGATTTTATTAGATAGTGTATTCTATTTTTCAATCTCTGAAAATATATATTACAAAAACTCACATTTTTCTAAGCACATCATGTGCAATTTTAGCTAAGAGTGTACATCATCAGGTTGAGATTTTAATCCTATACTCTTATATGAGTAAGTACCTGGTGGACCGAGCCTTGCTCGGTGTTATTTCACGTTTACCAGATCATCCAGTTACTATAAAATATTTCAATGTCATAAAATTTATAAATAGAAACCTTTTTATTGCTCCATGGACTTTTCATCCCACTTGCTGTATTTTCCCTTAATGGCTATAGATTCCAAACAGCTGTTATGATTACTTCATTTGTTTACACTTTCCTTGTTTATTTTCGTTGATATCACGGCAGGGAGCCCACCAATTGACCGAATTGATATTTGCTCGCCGTGAAACTTGCCCACTTTCTAAAAATAAAATTAAATAAATAAATAAAAGCATGAATCCACTTGGTCGAATTGATAATTGGTCGTTGTGACATTTCCCCAACTTTTTAAATATTAATATTAATAATTAAATAAAATACTGAAACCACTTGTCCGAATTGATACTTGTTCACTGTGACAGTTGTCCGACTTTATAAAAATATTAAGTATTAAATAATTGACGATTGACCGAAGTGATAGCTGCTCGCCGTGTGTCTTGCCCACTTTTTAAAATTAAATTAAAATAAATAAATAAAGGCCTGAATCCACTTGGTCGAATAAATAGTTGGTCGATGTGACAGTTGCTCGACTTTATTAAATTAAATAATAATAATTTAAAATGTGTGACAGTTGACCGAATTGATACTTGCTCGCAGTGACAGTTGGCAGAAGAGTGGAGGGGGCAGCAAGGAGAGGGAGTGGGCCGGGCGCCCAGCTCCTATTCGCCCAGTGGGAACATGCCCAAATGGGCCGTCCAATAGCAGAAAATAGGGGCATTACGCCCCCTCCTCTCTTCTAACAACTGTCACTGCGAGCAAATATCAATTCGGTCAAATGACACAAATACTAAATTATTATTATTTAATTTCAAAAAGTTGGGCAACTGTCACATCGACCAACTATTAATTCGATCACATGGATTCAGGCTTTTATTAATTTGTATTAATTTCATTTTTAAAAGTGGGCAAGTGTCACGGAGTGCAACTATCAATTCGGTCAACTTTCAATTAATAAATAGATAATATTTTTATAAAGTCGGACAACTGTCACAGCGAACAAGTATCAATTCGAACAAGTGGTTTCAGTTTTTATTTAATTATTAATATTAATATTTAAAAAGTTGGGGAAATGTCACAACGACCAATTATCAATTCGACCAAGTGGATTCAGGTTTTTATTTATTTATTTAATTTTATTTTTAAAAAGTGGGCAAAGGTCGCGGCGAACAACTATCAATTCGGTCAAATGACAGGCAACCATCACGGCAACCCATAAGGCCAATGTTAAAATTTTACATCTTTAAAATTCGATTTATTACGTTATTAGATTTTCTCTGGCCAAGTAATCTGCATAAAATACGTTTTTGAGTCACAAGTTACTTATTTCCAGACTTTGAAGGAAATCCTCGGAGCCGTTTTTGAGATCGTTGTGCAAACATACAAGCACGCACGCAAGATAACATTGCTCGTAAAAGAGTATAGGATGTAAATGCGTGCTTGCTTGCTTGTATGCTTGCTTGCACATTTATCTCAAAAACGGCTCCGAGGATTTCTTTCAAAGTCTGTAAATAAGTAATTTATGACTCAAAAACGTCTTTTACGCAGATTACTTGGCCAGAGAAAATCTAATAACGTAATAAATCGAATTTTAAAGTTGTAAAATTTTAACATTGGCCTTATGGGTTGCCGTGATAGCAACGAAAATAAACAAGGAAAGTGTAAACAAATGAAGTAATAATAACAGCTGTTTGGAATCTACAGCTATCAAGGGAAAATACAGCAGGTGGGATGAAGAGTCCATGGAGCAATAAAAAAGGTTTATATTGATACATTTTATGACATTGAAATATTTTATAGTAACTGGATGAACTGGTAAACATGAAATAACACCGAGCAAGGCTCGGTCCACCAGGTACTTTTAAACTATTCCATTTATCACTATATATACTGTAAACAAATAAAGATGAACTTAATTCAATCAATATAAACATTTAATAAGGCTATGGAGCCTTATTGAACCTAATTTACCGTCATTTAATTTGAAAACAGATTTGCTTTTAACTTAAAATACCTCCAAGTTAAATAACTGAAGTGCACACTCCTACTTTAGTAGGATATACAGTTTTAAAAGCTGCTATCCTCCTCCATAATGTACTCTGGAAAACGAGACATTACCTAACTCCATGTAGTGTAATGTCAAAGTCCATGTGGTGTTGAGTTGGTGAGATTCTACTGCAATTCATTGAAATGAAATGAAATGAAAAATTCTTTATTTTAACAGGCAAAGTTCGGGCTACATGGCCCTTTCTTACACTTAACCTGCTTAGCAAGAAATATAATATAATACAAAATAAGACCTTAAAAATATATTAACTAGCCTATAAGATAAAAAACACTGTAATACTTTCATTTATAAATTACAAAAATAAAAAACAATTTAACCCATTCACACCAACAATCACTCATTTGTCAGCAACCCCGCCCAAGACAACCACCTAGGACACGCCGGCCAAGGACATCCGCTCGAAAAGCAAATTTTTCAATGCTGCCACGAACCAACGACGACTATCAAGGGATTTAATGGAATAGGGAAGATTATTCCAAAGGCGACAGGCAGTCACAACAAATGCTCTGTCATACTCTGCAGTCCTATGTTGTGGCATTCGCAATGTGAGTGAAGCAGAGCGTGAGCTCCGCATGCTAACTTGAGATAAAAATTTGAAATCATTTTCAAAATATTTTGGAAGACTAGTATTTAAGATTAAAAATGTTAAAGAAAGAATTTTGACTGTTCTTTGATCATTTAATTTTAATAATTTTGACTGGATGTAAAAAGGTGTCACATGCTCCACGTGTCTCAAATCATAAACATATCTCAAGCAGTAGTTCTGAGACCGTTGAAGCATGTCAGATAGAGCCACAGTCATGTCATTGATCACAGAGTTACAGTATGTAAAGTGGGGTAATACAAGTGATTTGACAAGGTGTAGTTTAGTATGTAATGGTAAAACACTTTGTAACCTTTTTAGCGAGTGGATTGATGCAAATACCTTCTTTCGGATTTCTATCATCCCAAGTAAGTCTTGAGTTAAGAGTCAGTCCAAGGTTTTTCACTTTGTTATAGTAAGGGAGAGTGATTCCATTGACCATAATAGAACTTATAGAATGAAAGTCAAGTGAGTTTCGCAGACGTGAGTGACAAATGATGATAGGTTTTGTTTTTTCGTGGTTCAGTTTAAGTCCATGTTTTTCAGTCCACAGAGAGATCCGGGAGATGTCTTCATTGATTTTTCCGACACAGTTATTTATGTCGTTAGTTGAAAAATGAGCATAAATCTGTAGATCGTCAGCGTACATGTGATATTTGCAGTTCGTCATATTCGAATTTATGTCATTTACGTACAGAACAAATAGCAGGGGCCCAAGGATTGATCCCTGAGGCACACCGCAAGACACAGTCTCCCAGTCAGATCTCACGCCCTCAAGTTCAACACACTGCCGCCTGCTAATATCTTCTGTCACACGAAGAAGTGCAGTTTCTGTACTGTGCGCTGTTCTAAAACCAGACTGGTAGTCTGAAAGAATATTATTTTCATTAATGAAGTCAGTAATTTGACAGTGCACGATTCTTTCAAGACCTTTAGATAGAGCGGGCAAAATGCTGATCGGCCTGAAATCCTGGCAAGTCACAGGAGCTGAGATCTTGTTTAAAGGACGAATAAGAGCAGACTTCCAGGAGGAAGGGAAAAAACCAGTTCTCAATGATGTGTTAAAGATAAATGTGATGGTAGGAAGAATGGCGAAGGGAATGTCTTTAATAAATCGTACTGATACACCATCAAACCCGACAGTATTGCACCGGATTCGACGAATAGCTTTTAGTACCTATGATAATAGGTTTGAAATTGAACACAGGATAATCGAAATTAGGGTTTGGTGAATTTACTAGTTCATTTAAATAATTATTTACTGGATGGTGATTGATGTTCTGACTGCATGAGGAGAAGAATTTATTTAATTCATTTAGGGGGATATTGACAGTTTGTGTATCAGACTGCCTCCCAAGCCCAAGCCCTTTGACATTGCGCCACAAAACTTTATATGACTGTTTTTTGTTTGCAAAAAGCTTGTGAATGTATCTGATTTTTAAATTGCGTAAAAGTTGTTTGACTCTACAGTAGAGCGCCGATTATCCGAACTAATTGGGGACAAGGGGTGTTCGGATAGCTGAATATTCGGATAATCGAACATGAGAAGACAATATTTTATAATTATATATGTAACGTAATTCTTAGTATTAAAAAGGCTAAAATATTATCAAACAAAAATTATTCACGTAATTTTATTTTGAAATCTATCAGAATACATGGATATCCTGGCGCGACGGGAGTTTCGGTTGGCACGCGAATTTGAATTGCTTAAGATTCATGTTCAAAATATGAATTTTACGGCGTTCGGTTATCCGACGGTTCGGATGATCGACGTTCGGATAATCGGCGCTCTACTGTATTTCTGAGATGTCGATATTCATCCATTTGAATTTGATTTTGAGAACGTTTTGCTTTTCTAAAGAGACAATCACGTCTTGCCATCAGACTACGAATCTCAGGGGTCATCCAAGGCACAGGTTTTCTTTTAGTTAAGCGTTTAGTTACGACTGGCGCATGCTTGTCAAAAAGATTTAAAATGTTGGCATTGAGCTCCAAAATCATTTCATCAACAGTATTTAAGTTTTCAATCATGTGCCATGGGGTATTTTGTACATCAAACAAAAAAGAGGCCTCATCCATGTTTTTAAAATCTCTGTATTTAATGAATTTAATCTTGGGCTTGGGAGCTTTGATCGAATACACGCAGAAGATGAGATCATGCTTAGATACAGCAGGAACTGGAAGCTGCCCATGATGAGTAATATCTTTTGGTTCAGATACAACCATTAGGTCAAGGAGGGTGTCAGACTCGGCAGCATGATGTGTAGAGTCAAGTGGGAGTACAGTCAGGTTACAAGAGTCAAACATAGTCGTCAGCTGTCTGTATTCCCAGTTATGGTCAGTGGATAGTAAATCAGTATTAAAGTCGCCCATGATCAAGACATGACTGTAACCAAACATTAAATTTAAAAGAGCATTTTCAAGATTTAACAGATGCCCAACTCTAGGAGGTCGGTAACAGACTCCCAGAAGAAGGGCATCGGCTCCAGATAAACTAATTTCGATAAATAAAAATTCCGGCCCAGCCAAGTATTCAGAAGGTGAAGAATGAACAGTTTTAAATTTGATGCCCTCACTGATATACACTGCAACGCCACCACCTGGTTTACCGGTCCTGTCGTTGCGCTGCAGTGTATATCCAGGCAGGAAAACATCATTAGAATGAATTAACACTCGGCTTGAGCCAGGATTCTGAAATACAAATTAAGTCAAAATCATTAAAACGAATAATTTCTCTAACTTCATCAATATGAGCACTGAAAGATTGTGCATTAATGTGAGCTGCTTTCAGTTGCTTAGGATATGGTGATAAGGAGCGAGCGAGACAGTCGGCGCGGCGGTAGAGAGAGGAGTAGTTGGAGAGGGTGGTGAGGGGGGAGTGATAAGCCGGTCGGCGTGGCGAGCGTTGTGAGCAAGTTGACTCATTATCCCGGGTCGACACGACGCGGCGCCGTGGCAGGCATGGCCCAGACGCACGCCCCAGTCGTGGTCGCTGACACATTCACGCACACATACACTCGCTCTTGCACATCAGAAAATAAATAAATCTTCAAAAACTTACAAAGTAGCACGTTTGAATTCAATTCGGCTCCAAATGTTGACAAAAGTACATTTTAAATTAAATACAATTTTTCGGGGAAGAAATATGTTAACAGAACAATTTATGAACTGATATGAAAAAAAAAGAAAATTAATTTGAAAAGCTCAAAGAAAATATTACTTGAATATAGAAAGAAATACAACAAGATACATGAGTGATCTAATTAACTATACTAAAAATAATACGTTTTATACTACTGTATTTAGAAGCTTTCCACCAAATAATATTTTAGAATTGCATGATTAATTTCACAGGCTTTTGACAACTAAACCAAAGTCACATGTACATTAGAAACAAGTTACAGTATAGTTAAACAAACATTATTTTCAAGATGCATACAATACAGAATTAATAAAAAAAATAAAAAAATTGTTAAACACGAAAAGCATGGTTTGGAAAGCAGTTATTGAAAGAAAGACGTCTGCAACACGTCAAGAAAAATATCGCACAATTAATCTAAAACCGACGACCAATTTTAAAATAACTAAACTACCAGTTAAAGCAAATAATAAATTTAATTTGTTTTTCAATAATTAATCGTTGTAAAATTAAATATATTATAAATATCTTTGCAGACAACAGTATTAAGAGAAATGTAAAAATTATATTTTACTGCTTGACTTTGAATGTAAAACACTTCATTATGCAACACCATTGAATTTTGAAACTTACGTAGATTCACACTGCTCTTAACAAAGCCATGCGGAAAGTTCCAAGCTGACCTTGAGAATTAGAGCTTTATATGGAGATTCAATTTCCATAAAATTCACCAAAATTTGTCTGAATATTCAGGAAGTCACCCAATGATCGTGAGTAGGCAAGTGTCATAGTCCCAGGCAAGCTTTACCTAAATAATGGTAATAATAAAGGAAAGTAATCATTTGCTATCTGGCTGTTCCTAAAACGAAAAAGCTATCGGAATTATAAGTGCTCTCAGTTAATTGAGTTCATTTAGGGCACGGTCAAATGCAGGGTCATTTGTGAGCACCGTGCCTCACATTTGGCATAGAAGTACCACAGATACTTCTGAATCCATATCAGTTGGTATTCACTCTTCGGTGATTTGAATATTATTTAACTGATTAATTTCCAGAATCTTGTCAACTCCTAATGTGAACACCTAAATATACGGATATTTAGAATTTAGCCTACGTTTATTAACTTCACCATCTAATCTTGTCCCTATATTGTCAGATGATCACTAAGTTTCCAGTTGGGTTGTGGGTTACATTCAATATGAGCTTACTGTAGTTTATCTTCTACTGTAGATGAACACATCCCTTGATCTTTGTGCGTTTTAACGCAAACCAGTATCTTAGAGAGATACTTGTGGTTTTTGTTTCGCCTGAGAAATAAATTATAGCCTACTCCATTCTATAATCAGGCCTATATTATTTAAAAAAATTAATCTTAAACTTTTATTAAGAATTGGGTTATTCTCAATTGACCCTGATTTGATGCACTCTGAAAATTATGTGAATCTGATACTGAACACTTTTAACTTTTTTCAGTGTTCTGGACCTTCAATGGAACCAACCTTGTATACAAATGATGCCATTTTGACTGAACATTTGAGTCCAAAGTTTAATCATATAAAAAAGGGGGACATAGTAGTTGCAAGATCACCCACAAATCCTAAACAGTTCATTTGCAAAAGAGTAACTGGTGTAGAAGGAGACAAAATGTCTGCAGGCTTCATCAGCCAAGTTGTGGTGAGTAAAATGTTGTGAATAGTACAGTACACCCCAGATTATCTGGACCTCACATTATCCGAATCCCAAGTTATCCAGATTGGCCGGGAAATGAAAAAATTAAAATCACAGTAAAAACGTGATTTTAATGAGTTTTGTGTTTTAAAAGTGCCTTATAAAAATAAGATAAAATTGCAATTACATCACTAGTCGCTTTTGGTATCACCCAGATTGAAGACACTGCATTACCTTTACATTACAGTACATCATTTTTGTATGACGAGTAATAGCTCTAGCAGTAATCAACAAATGCGTAACTAATTTCTCAGGTTATTTTATTCCTGTCATTTGTTTTGTTCATAACTTAGTTGCGAAAGGTTGGTGTAAACTGTCATTTTTTGTTATCCAGAGCAGTGATCCACTACATTAGTCCACCAATATGAGATATACTGTATTTACCCACAGTAAGGATTCTGTGCCAGTTTAGAATCGACCTTCAGTATGGCAGTGGAAGTTGTAGAACTAACTTTGATCAAGCAACTGCAGTTACCAACCTGGGGGAGTAGGACTTGACACCTGAGTACAGTAACGGCGGACAATGATCAGAGAGCAAACAGTTCCACAATGCTCAGCTGCAGGCGACTGTGACGGAACCGTGCCAAAGTTCACCAGCGTCAAACTCTACCACTTTTTAGTGGTATAGTTTGTCCAGGCCGGACTCGCCAAACTCCACCTCCTCGGAAAAAAACGTGGTATAGCTTGACTGTGGTGGACCTTGTCACCAGCGGTCCACTTTCTGAGCATAGTTTAATGAGGGTTCTCTAAGCGAACATTTTCAATACACGACTTAAATATGCGGTTTTCTAGTAGGTATGGTCGGGTAAGTAATTCTATTATAGTAGAAAAATAATTATATAGTTATCAAAAGCTTTCATATACCTAAGATTAAACAATTCTGTGATTTTAATTTTTTATATATGTTTTTTGCCACCTATATGGATTTTAATAGTGCATTTTCTCAGGTATTAGTATTTTAACGATATTTTTGAAAGAGTTGTTTTTAATTTTAAGCAATAAAACTGATTTTTAACCTCTTAAGTTCGAATATGTGTTTGTTTAAGGAGTTCATTAATGAAAATGTCTGAATTAGAAGAAAAGTAGTGAATATTCAGCCAGTTTTGACTGAAATCAATTAGCTATTGCACCCAAACAAATATTTCTACATTAGGATCTTACTTTTTTGAAATTCAGGGGACGGCCAATTTATTTCGAACCATAGGGAGTTTTAGATATCAAGGGTTCGAATTCCAGAGTTTATTGTAAATGAAATTCAAATTATGGAAGTTTTGCTGTTAATAGGCATATTCAGCATTGCAAAAGAAACTCGCCAATAGTTTTAGAGTATAGGGTTGTACTAGCACATGTTTCAACAGGTTTTAGCGAATTTCCCCTATAGGGAAGAAGCTGTTAACGTAGGTCTCATGGTAAGACCTAAGCCTAAAACCATCATAACTTTTCTTTTTGAGGTCCTCAGATGCCAAAAACACCATTCGTTCACTTTCATAAATATATATATATATATATATATATATATATATATATATATCTATATATATATATATGTGTGTCTTTAAGCACGATAACTTGCGCAAAAATGGTCCAATCGGAATGAAATTTGGCATAGACGTGTAAAGTAGTAATTATTCGGACGAGTTCGTAAACCAGCCCGATCGGACCACCGGAAGGGGGGGTAAAGGGGGGTAAACCCCCCCAAAAATGGGTTTTTTGAGATTTTTACATAGAAAAATAAAATTTTTCAAATTTTTATTGGCACCATTGAATTCAGCCCAAAAAAACAAACAATTTAGTATTTTGAATCATGGCTCTATGTCCATTGGTTGCCGAGATATTGAAAGTGGTAAACGCAGTACGTTGTCCCAATGTTAACCTTATGGGAAATAAATAAAATTCTATATCTCGCTTATTTCTCAACATATCTTGATAAAACTTGGTAAATGGCTTCTTCTAGTTCAGATCTACTAAATATTGAATTAAAACCACCCAGTTTTAATATACCTGTAGCAGCAAACCTGCATACTCATTCCCCATGTTATTCTTATGGAGCTTACAAAAACATGTCAAATCTCGCTATGTTGGATCGAAATATGTTGTTTTGCACTTGAAATTCGCTGAGTATGCAGGTCTGCTGCAACGGGGGTATTTTTGTGTTTTATTCTAATTTCAAGGGTGGACTCAGTTTTAACTGTAGAAGTTGACTTCGAATTTAAGAGGCAGCGTTTCAATTTACAGCTACAAAATTTGAATTCTAGAGGCCCGAGTGCGAGTAGACAAATATTTGAATGATTACAGAGGCTACATTATGTGATAAATTATTTTGGTCTATCATTTTAGCGAATTTCCCCTATAGGGAAGAAGCTATTACCGTAGGTCTCATGGTAAGACCTAAGTGCGGGACCATCATAACTTTTCGTTTTGGTGCCCCCAGATACCAAAAACACCATTCGTTCAAATTTGTATATATATATATATATATATGTGTGTGTGTGTGTGTGTCTGTAAGCACGATAGCGCTCGCAAAAATGGTCTGATCGGAATGAAATTTGGCATAGGCGTGTAAAGTAGCAATTATTCGGATGAGTTCGAAAACCAGCCCGATCGGACCACTGGAAGGGGGGGTAAAGGGGGGGATAAACCCCCCAAAAATGGGTTTTTTTGGGGTTTTCACAAATAAAAATCAAAATAATCCAATTTTAATTAGCACCATTGAATTCAGCTCGAAAAAACAAACAATTTGGTATTTTGAATCATTTCTCTATGTCCATTGGTTACCGAGATATTGTAATTGGTAAACACAGTACGTTGTCCCAATGTTAACCTTATGGGAAATAAGTAAAATTCTATATCTCGCTTATTTCTCAAAATATCTTAATAAAACTTGGTTTGTGGCTTCATCTAGATAAGATCTAATGTAATTTAATCTAAAACCCCCGAAATTTCCATTTTTGTGGCAGCAAACCTGCATACTCATTCCCCATGTTATCCTTATGGGAAATAAAAAATTCTATATCTTCCTTATTTCTTTGACAAATCTTGATGAAAGTTGCTTCTCCTAGTTCAGATCTATGAAATATTGAATTAAAACCACCCAGTTTTAACGGACCTGTTGCAGCAAACCTGCACACTCATTCTCCATGTTATTCTTATGGAGCTACAAAAACATGTGAAATCTCACTATCTTGGATTGAAATATGTTCTTTTGCCTTTGAAATTCGCTGAGTATGCAGGTCTGCTGCAACGGGGGTATTTTAAATATTTGAGGTTTTTTAAATGGAACAGACAAATCACACTAACTATAGAGGTTTTAGAATTACTGTAATTCGATGATTACTTATACCTGCAATTCTGTAATCCAACTTGTTGCCGGTGGCAACTAGTTTCGGTTCTTATAGAACCATCTTCAGGCCGTACAGGCTGTCATCAAACTGTTTCTGCACTGTAGGTGGAGGTCGTCATTGTAGATAAAATAAAAATTCACATTTAAACATAACACGAACATGACACTGATTCAACAAAAGTTAAAAAACATAACGAGTACTCAAACACGGGTCAGGTGCGATGCGGTCGTGCGGAAGCTGTAGTTCGAACTGGCGGTCAATAAATCGAAAAATGAAGTTCGATGATTAATTAAATTAATTTGTTGATAATTATCGATGTTCGAATTAGTGAGGTTCTACTTTATTTGTTTTTTCTGTGTTGCAGGTTCCGCGAGGTCACGTGTGGCTCGAGGGTGACAACCGCAGCAACTCCTCGGACTCCCGAGCCTACGGCCCCGTCCCGATCGGCCTGCTTCGGGGCCGCGTGCTCTGCGTCATCTGGCCCCTGTCTCACGCGACGCTGCTCACGCAAACAAACACCTAGAATAATCATCTAGTCATATAAGATGAACTAATTTAGACTGATAGGAAATATCTATGTTATTCAGTGGTATTAAATTTATCGTTATTTAATGAAATTGTTACCTTTGTGTCCATTGTAGGTGAATGAGATTTAATTTTCTGCCAGTGTCTTGAGAAAAAAATATGTGTATGAGAAAAGAGGTTGGGCTTCTAAACCCTCTTCAGGTATTAGCAAGTGTGTGCGATTTTTATTTGGGAGTTTTTTGTAAAGCATTCTATGGAAGAATTTTTTCCCTCCAGCTACATACAGCTTTGTTATAGCCTCTATAGAATAATTAAAAATAGCTTTTTTTACATTGTAGTTGTTACTTTTTGTTTTCCCCAATTGAAGAGAATTCCCATCCCTCTGTCTAAATCCTTCCCCAGTCCTCAAATAACTAAGATTTTTAAAAAGTTTACAGTCTTGACCAAGAATAATTCACAACTAGTGGCTTGTAGGGGCAAAAGCCCCTAAAAATAAAATACAAATTCTGGATATTTAATGTTTCCTTCATTCTCACAATTTGGCAACAGTTTGACGGAATTAAACGTTTAAAGTGTAATGTTAAAGATATTTTGACATTTGCTAGTACGTATCAGAATTCTAAGAAAGGACGTTACTTCAGTATAGTAAAGGGCTGAATTTTTTTCGAACAGTGGCGCTATCCGTCGTTCTCAAAACAAACTCAGTTCGTTTTGTTTACATTAACAAACATATGGACATGGTTTGAGAAATTCTTTAGGTTAACCACAGACTGCAGCACTTAAGTTATTTCCCAAAGAAAGTCGTGACATTTACCACAAAACTTTTAAGCTAATGTCGTGTGTAGCCTCCACCTAGTTCAAAATAACATATTGGATAGTTAAAGGGTACTTATTATGGAAATCTCCGATCGAGGCTACACTTTACCCAATAAGCAAACAAATAAGAATAAAATGAGAAAATGGTCTTCCGTTGACGACTCCAAGCTCCACGTTGAAGCCTCTGGCTCCACTTCATATGGAAGTTAGGTTTGGAGACCATGAGCTTGGTAAATAGTTAATATGGAGGATTTTACCTTACGTTCAACACTTTTTTATGGTTGCCTGTGAGTAAATACTGCTTTGTCTTGGTAGATTCAAGATTAAATATCGTACTTTTGATCAGGGCTGTACCCAGGTGCGGCGGGCCCCGGTAAAGATATTAAGCCGGGGCCCGCCGGCTTAATATCTTTACCGGGGCCCGCTTTTTTTTAGTCACACGTCCCGATTTTTTGTTCCTTCGTTGCCCTTGTCGAGGCCTTTCCACTATTTCGGAGGGCAATTACGGCCCCCCGGGCCCCCCTTCGCCCCGCCCCGGGCCCCCCCTTGACCCCGGGCCCCGGTAAAATTGTACCGGCTATCCCGGTCTGAGTACGGCCCTGCTTTTGATTGCCCAAATTTAAAGGTGAACTTTTTTGGTAGGATCAAATTTAAAGCTGATGTTGCACTCAATAGCTGTTACTGCAGCACACTCTGTTGCTCCTCGGTCAAAACTATGACCATTTCCGACCGCTCATAAAACTGGTAGAGCTCTGCCTTAAAAATTATGAATGAAGTCTTCTCTGTACCTATAGCCTGCGCTTATTCGATTGTGTAAATGTTACAAATCACTTGGCTTTAAATCAGCATCAGCTACCATGATACAATATAAAAGTAACAGTAGTATTTAATTCCTCTTGTTTTTTTTTTAAAGGTTAAGGTCCCAAAATTATAGAAACGGAAAATTTAAAAGTAAAAACCGTCACGTGTTATAGTACGTTCAACCGATTTTGCTGTATTTTAAATAAACCATACATATCAACATATAGCATGTGGTTTTAAATCAAGTATAAGCAACACATGTTGTAATGTAAACAAAGTAGACGTTTTTAGATTAATTTGATTTTTAAATGGCAGATATTTAAAGTTATATCTTATTTTCTGATAAGCTTTACGAAATTTCAGTATTTTTCCCAAGTTCCTGACATCAATATCTTCTATTTGAGCCCTCTCCCATTACCTTGCGACTTGCCAAACGCCCGCAATTTCGGCACAAAAATTTCGCTTACATATATATTTATATCGATCATTTGACATTAAATTGGCATCGTTATAAGGTATACGAAACAAACGCACTTAACTCTTTATATAAATATATATACTCAAACCCGTAATTGTAAAGTCTGAAATCTTAAAGTTAAAATATTTATTTGTTACAGTACATTGAACATAGCTGCCTTTTGAAAAAAAACCATTTATGTCAACATCTAGCATATGGCTTTAAATCAAGCTTCGGAACCACATGTTTTAATGTAAACAAAGCAGAAGTTTTTAGATCCCAATGCTTTTTAAATGGCAGATATTTTACGTTATTTCTCATTTTCCGCTGAATTTTAAGAAATTTCAGTATTTTTCCCGCCATAAAGGAATAGAGACCTTAAATTTGAGCCCTCTCCTATCTTTCTACGTCTTGCCAGACGCCAAAAATTTTAACGCAAAGAATCGCCTCACGAAATTAAATTATATATATATATATATATATATAATATAATAATTTGCTGGGATAAAGCGGTGTCGAGGGTCACCATGGCCAGCCCCAGGGGTAGCTGAAGCCTTAGCTAGTCTGTAAGTAGCAGCTGAAGCCTCGGCTAGACTGTAGTTGTCCTGGCTAGAACCTAAGCATTACTGGCCAGAACCTGGCACAGAAAATCTTGTCCACATGGGTATGCTTTCCAAGAAGTATTTGGTTGTTAACAAAGTCTTGCACCTTCAGAAGAAGGCCCTACGAGTCATCGTCTTCGCTGGACCAAGGACCATTGCAGGCCTATATATTCAGGGAGTTGGACATCTTGTCTTACAGTCATGAGCTTGTGTGCTATATACAGTTTACTCTTCATCAACAAAAATCTGAAATATCCTTCGTCACAAGATCTGATGACCTATCGATCAACACAATACTCGCAGGAGGCGGAACTTGAAACTAAACAAATCCCTGCTGTCGTCTATGTGAGAGGAATTAAAGGACTTCTTCCCAATGCTCTCCTGCAGACAATTCAATACGCTACCTTCTGACGTTAGGTGCCAACCTTAGTCAGTAACAAGGCTACAAGATCGCGCCACTATCATCACGAACATCACACTCATATTCAGGGTAACGTCCTCCATGAGGTACCTGTCTCACCAAAGAATGGTTAAAGAATGAATTAGGAAGTTGGACATTTTCAGATGTAGAGTGGAATCTTGGCTGAGCGAAAATCCACTCTACTTCATTTGTAAATATTTTTCAGTCGGATTGTAGCATAATCGTCTGCTCCACCGTCATCCTTAGTTTTAGTTTAATTATTAACAATGACACAGTATTTAGCAGTGCTGGTCAACGACGCGGGAAGAGGTATTCAAGGCGATTAGCTGGTGTGATAAAACATAACAAGTTCAAAATCATACTACTTTCAGGTCGGTTGCTGAACCGGCCCCTACTGAATTTGAAATTACATACATTAATATCCAACCAGTATTCCAGTAATCAGGGCCATAACTTTAAACTTGGGGGCCCTGGGGCAAGACTGGCTGGAGGGGCCCCCATATCTTAATCTTACTCAAGCGTATATGTGTGTGCGTCAAAAATTATAAAACCAGTTTTAAATTCCTTTACCTTTTTTATAGGCCGTAAGTATTCAGTTTTTTTTAGTAATAAACCTAATTTACAAATAATCTATAAAAACTTAATGTAGGGAGGACACTGATAGTTATATAAAAGCATACATGGGAAATAGCTCCCATGTAAATGACATACTGCTGACACAAAAAAAGGTCTTGAGAGTTATGGCAAACAAAAATATCAGTGAACACTGCAAGCCCATTTTTTTATTGATTTTAATATACTGACTGTTGTTAACTTATATATTCTAAGTGTACTATTAAATAGTTTTAAGAATTTGGACGGTTACATGTTCAGAAATTATGTGCATGACGACAACACACGTTATAAGAACAAAATTGATATTCCATTTGTAAGATTGGAGAAATCAAAGAAAAGTCACATAATCTTAGGCATGAAATGCATGAACAAAATCCCACTACATTTACAACAATTGCCCCTAAATGTTTTCAAAAAGAAAATAACTCGCTGGCTTGCAACTCACCCATTTTACAGCATTAAAGAATTTTTTGAATATGAATTGACTGAACTCGATTTTTTACTTTGTATTTTGTATTTTGTTTTTTTTTATACTGCATGATGCACATTTGTATAGGCTAATTGTATATAATATCTTAGTGAGGCACTGTGTGTGCTTATCAGACTTACTGCCAGCTGCAAGATTGTCGTCTGCGCTGCTTACATCCCCCCTCAATCTCAGACTAGACTCTACACGCTGTTTGCTGAATCAATTGTCGACACTTTGTCAGTCTACCACAACTTCGATCACGTACTAATTGCTGGTGACTTCAATCTTCCTGGTTTCAACTGGATTCACCCTGAGCTTTCCTCCGCTTCTGCTTCTTCTAGTGTCTTGTTGGAATTGGCCGCACACTTTGGTGTCTCTCAGATCAGCAACGTGGTCAACGATAGGGGCGTTCAGGTGGACTTGGTTTTTGGATCCCCTGACATATTTACTGTGTCACTTGCCGATGAGCCTCTCCTTGCTCATGAACCTTGTCACCCCAGTTTGTGCGTCTCTGTTGAGGTCTCGGAACGATCAGAGGAGAGATTGGTGCGCCCTACACGCATTCGGAATATTCGAAGATGTAACCTCATGAACGTGAATCATGATCTCCAGCTGGGTGCTATTCAGCTTGATTCTGACTGAAACGACGTCGACTCCCAGTTCTCCAGTTTTAGTGGACAGCTCAGCGAACTTATTAGGTATCATTCTCCGTGGAAATCTGTTGGCTGTTCGGTCTTCCCCAAATGGATCTCCAGTGAACTCAAGGAACTCGTCATTCTCAAGAAGACGCTTCACAAAACATACAAGACAACCCTCGACATAGATGATTACCAGAACTAGAACTTCTGCGCTGCCCGTGACCGATGTAGGACTCTCTCTAGAGACTGCCGCTCAAACTATACATCAACCATGTCAATTCCACTATTTCCTCCAATGCCAAGTCTTTTTGGAGCTTTATGAAGAACATCAATCGAGCTTCTTCCATGCCTTGCTCTCTCAAACTTGGAGAAACTGAGGTCTCTCGTCCTGATGAGATGTGTGAGCTGTTCGCAGAGTACTTCTCCTCAGTCTACTCTCCTGGGTCCTATGACGAGCTCCTGGTGCCTTCTTTTGACACACCATTCACTATCTCCAAATGTACTGTCTCACTGGAGAACATTGACAGAAAACTTGTCCTGCTCGACTCCTCTAAGGGAAGTGGCCCCGACGACATCACGCCTGCAGTACTTAAGTTCTGCCACTCTGAGTTGGTTCCTCAAATTCATCATTTGTTTAATCTCAGCCTATCCTCCGGAATCTTTCCATCGTCTCTAAAGGATGGATTTGTGGTGCCGATATTCAAATCTGGTGATCGTCGTGATGTTGTTAATTACAGGCCAATTGTGATTCAGTCGGTTCTCAGTAAAGTTTTTGAAAGCCTTATTATAGACATAGTGTACACCCTCTGTTTAAAAATGTCATAATTGATGAGCAGCATGGATTCTTCTCTGGTCGCTCTACTGTAATAAATCTCCTTTCGTTTCAGTGCCTGGTAATGGATGCCTTCAGTCGCAGAAATCAAGTTGATGCGATATATATTGACTTAAGCAAGGCTTTTGACAAGATTAGTCACCGTTATCTCCTTACCAAGCTTCAAGGCTACGGCTTCGTTGGCACTATGTTGAGCTGGTTTGAGAGCTACCTCACGGGTCGACGTCTCGCTGTGCGTGTCGAGACCGGTTATCATCTTACTTCTCTGCGAGCTCTGGTGTTCCTCAGGGGTCACACCTTGGACCCCTCTTGTTTTCTATCTTTATCAATGACATCAAGATTTTTTACATTATACACAATGGTAATTTGGCCAAATAAAAACAGTTACTTGTTTAAACATTTAGTCATCCTTGTAACTGGAATTAACCTAAGAAAAATCATCACGTTTTTTGGAAGCGATGCAGTCACAATAGAGTAATAATGAACTTCGTATAGAGTTGGCACTTCCATGTTAACTCGGTGGTAAGGGAAACAGTAGCGCTGTCTGATAAAAGTGCTACCACAGTAACTAGAAAATCTATACGGTAAGTATCATAAACAATATGCGCAGTAGACCAACCAATCAGAAAGCGTTCTGCTGGTCGGTGGTGCGCACCAGAGCGACAGGACTTTTACATTAATTATTGCGCTAAGTTCTTTTGCAAGTCGACGCACCAGCAAGTCTCGCTGCAAGCCAAATTAGCACCAACCGCAGACAGCTGATTTATTATTATATTATAACATGTTTCTTAAGCTTCTAACTCACCTTTTAATTCAAGGTTAAGTATTTATTTGTCAACAAATGAAGACTATTTTTCATTCTAGTAATGAAAAATCTCACGAGATTTGGCTTAGTTTCACGAAATTTGCACGTGAACTTGCTGAACCTTCTTTCAAGTGTTAGACTACCATGACATAGAGTAATAATGAACTTCGTAAAGAGATGGCACTCCTATGTTAACCAGGTGGCAAGGGAACAGCAGCGCTATCTGAATAAAGTGCAACGAACTAAAAAGATCGATGCGATATATCGATGGTCGTCGATGCGATATATCGATCGTCGTCGTCTGCTTTGTTTATATTTTCGTTTTCTTGTTTTGTTTGCTAGACTTTCAATTTTAATGACTTTTTCCGGTTTGTTTAGATTAAGTGCGTTTGCCGTTAGTGCAAGTTGTTTCGCGAAATACTGTACTGAGTGATTCTTATTGTGCTTAAAGCGATTGATAGAAAATAAATACGTAGATCTTTACATAAAAGCACTTAATAAAAATTAACTTAGTTAATTTTTATTAAGTGCTTTTATGTAAAGATCTACGTATTTATTTTCCATCAATAGCTTTAAGCACATCATGAATCACGCAGTACAGTATTTCGCGAAACAACTTACACTAGAACAACTTTCTGCAAACGTACTTTAGGTATTTTCCCACACTCAAATTATTTCCAACTCGTTATGGTTGTGTACACGTCGCGTCATGACAGAAAATCAGGAAAAACGGAATAGGAAGTTAGCAGATCGTTATCGTCGTTCTGATTGGCTGAATCAGTGAAGAAGAAGAAAGCCATGTTTTTACAACGCCATCTGAATAAAGTGCATCGAACTAACCCGCTCCAATAAGCTTACCACTTGGCTCCATTTAAGTGTCAGACCGGTGTTATCGTCGTTCTGATTGGCTGAATCAGTGAAGAAGAAGAAAGTCATGTTTTTACAACGCCATCTGAATAAAGTGCATCGAACTAACCCGCTCCAATAAGCTTACCACTTGGCTCCATTTAAGTGTCAGACCGGTGACCATGACGTCACATCTTATTCTTACTCTCACCTGCGCAAGATACCTACCGTATAAAGATATTCTAGGTACTGTGAGTGCTACGAACTAAAAATATCGATGCGATACATCGATCGTCGTAGATGCGATATATCGATCGTCGTCGATGCGATATATCGATCGTCGTCGTTGTCTGCTTTGTTTATATTTTCGTTTTCTTGTTTTGTTTGCTAGACTTTCAATTTTAATGGCTTTACCGATTTGTTAAGATTAAATTGATTAAGTACAATTGCCACTAGTGCAAGTTGTTTCGCGAAATACTGTACTGAATGATTCATATTGTGCTTAAAGCGATTAATCTATATTACTAATTCTGTAAGCGGTTTTTTTAAATCAAAATTGTGAGAGTTTGACAGCTTGCAGGATGGTGGGAGAGGGCTCAAATTAAAGGTCCTGGTCCCAGGGGGTCGGGAAAAATAGCAGATTATGTCCTAATATACCAGAAAATGAGAAAAAACGAAAAATATCTTCCATTTAAAATGCATTGGGATTGAAAAACGTCTGCTTTGTTTACATTAAACATGTGGTGCTAATCAAGGAGGTTATTACTATACTGGAGGCAGCACTCCATAGTAAAACAGCGTGCCAGCGTGCCGGCTGTTTAGAACAAAATATCACAAAAATGGTACA
Source organism: Flexamia atlantica (assembly GCA_035578135.1). Classification (NCBI taxonomy): domain Eukaryota; kingdom Metazoa; phylum Arthropoda; class Insecta; order Hemiptera; family Cicadellidae; genus Flexamia; species Flexamia atlantica. The sequence continues at coordinate 56,884,622 of JAQJVK010000006.1, forward strand.
TCAGTTAGTACCAACCTTTGCAAAATACCTCAATTTCACCGACTTCCCAAAATGAACGAATCAATCGAGTGATTCAGTCGAGTCACGACTCAATTTTGAGCTTGGTTCATTCTGGAACCGGAAATCAATAATATTTTAAACAACGAATTAAACACTCATAATAAACTGCTAACGAGTACTTATTAGGTGATTTTTGTTTGAAAATAACTTAACCTGATTTATTTTTGGGTATATCTTTAATGGCAAAATAAAGTAAAAATAGCAAAACAGATACCTGGGCTAAAAGCTAAAAGTAATTGATATAATCAGTCACTATGCAAATACGAGAATTATGGTAGAAACTTGGCAGGTAAGCAACATAAATAGTAGGACAATTTTCTTTTAGTGGTAAAATATTGCTGAGCGACAGTAATGTTTGTATAATAACATGGCTGATGGCAAAATTGTTCATAAGGAGTGAAGTTGTCATTTACTGGCCGGATACTAACACTTATATATTGAACTTTAAATTAATTATTCTTTATTCATAGGTTTTAAAAAATAACATCTTCTATTCTATTATTTATATAATATCGTATTTGGCCTTACCTGATCCAAGGCAAAGAAACCGTTCAATCATAATGAGAATCAGATCAACATGATTCAACTCTCCGAAATGATTACATCAGTTTTTGAATCAGTTGAATCGACTCAAAGAACGGTACATCAGTTAGTACCAACTGCGGCACGCTTTCCAATGCTGTTTGTGAATGCAGTGCTACCTCCAGTATAGTAATATAACCTCCTTGGTGCTAATGCTTGATTCAAAGCCATATGGTAGTTGTTGACATGTGGAATTTTTTTCAAAATGTAACTAACTATGCATGTTCAATGTACTGCAACAAAACATATTTTAAATTTAAGATTTTCTGATTTTCTAATAATTAAGGGTTTAAGTTTTTTTCATAACTTAAAATTATAACAATTAAGTACGTTTGTTTAGTTTACGTTATAACGATGCAGATTTAATACCAAATTATCTATATATATATATAATTACGTAAGGGAAATTTTTGTGCCAAAATTGTGGGCGTTTGGAAGGTCGCAGGATGATGGGAGGGGACTGAAATTGAAGGTCTCCATCCCAGGGACTCGGGGAAAATACTGACATTGCTTTAAGCTTACTATAAAATGAGAAATAACGTAAAATAGCTACCATTTAAAAACCATTGGGATGTAAAAAGGTCTGCTTTGTTTACTTAAAACCAAATGCTAGATATAATCATAATATTGTGGATCCAAAAGCCTATTTTCTAAGAAGGTATTTTTTACTATAGTAAAGAAGGCTTAGGGGCTATCAGCCCCTTCAAGCCTCTAGTAGAAAATAAATACGTTGATGTTGACATAAAAACACTTAATAAAAATTAATTTAGTTAATTTTTACTAAGTGCTGTGAATCACGCAGTACAGTATTTCGCGAAACAACTTACACAGTGGCAAACGTACTTTAGGTATTTTCCCACACTCAAATTAATTCCAACTCCTTTTGGTTGTGTACACGTCGTGACAGAAAATCAGGGGAAACGGAATAGGAAGTTAGCAGATCGTTATCGTGGTTTAGATTGGCTGATCCAGTGAAGAAGAAGAAAACCATGTTTTTACGACATCTAACTAAAGTGCTTCGAACTAACCCGCTCCAATAAGCTTACCACTTGGCTCCATTTAAGTGTCAGACCGGTGCAGTCACGACGAGGCAAAGCCACACTTTAAATTTTTCAGTGTGGCCTTGGTCGAGTCCGGTTTTATTCTTCTTCGACCAGGGGATCCCTGTCCTCGGGGGCCCCGGGGCGGTGCCCCAATTGCCCCGGCGGTTGTTACGATCCTGCCAGTAATAACATAATCCTTGAATCCATGTTGTTACTTCAACAATTTTTTACTAATGACCACAACTGAAACATTTTTGGCAACAAATAAAAAATTTCAGAGTTAAAAATATACCTAACAAAGCTTCCCTATCATAGTGAACATTTCAATTGGTCATGGAGACCAGACATAGGGACCATATGTAAGAGTTTTCCGCATAATTAAAACATATAAATGTATCCCGCGTAAAAATGTAAAGCTGACATTTTTTACATGCACATTTCTTACATCGTAGCTTGGTCTTGGAGACTTAAGAAGGCAGTGGAAATGTTGATTTTTGTTCGTCTGGGCTTGACAAAATGCCACTGACACTGTTACTGGAGGAGGCAGTGGCGGTCAGCGATCGACCGTCTGTGTGCCGTGCGCCGCTGGTCGAACGAAACCGTCAAAATTAATTGTTTTGTGTGTGATTGGTGGTGGTACAATCTTTGTGAAATTATGAGTGAATTATAGTGTTTGGTTCTGCTCAGTTTTAGTGGAGTGTGTAATCCTAAATTCGTTGATTTTGAGCTTCATACTGAAGGTAAGTTTGATTTAACTCAACATAGTTCAAGGTGCTCAAATAGTTTTTACTTTCGTTTTAGGTCCAGTCTCAGATTCTGCATTTTAATTTATTGGACCAAATTTTCGTTTTGGATATATTTTTGAATGAAACTAAGTAAACTCTGTGGGGCCTTTCTTAAGTTAAATAGCACGATTCCCACCTTAGACATGCAATTATTAAATTAATTGTATTCCATAAAAATATAAGGGTTATAACCCACCCTTAAGCAAGTGTACACCCAAGCAAGTGTATATGCTTGAAGTGTATTAGGCCAAGTCCAGTAATTATGCAGTTTACCCGAAATTGAAAAAAAAATTTTCAAAATGGAAATGACTCCCTGATTCCGGAAATGATAGTTTTTTCCCGTGGAAAACGTCGGAAAATATCAAAAAATCGGAAAAACAAAAAAAATGTTTTTGCTCGGAAATGGGTCATGTGGGTACTCTAATTATTCGGGAGAATGAGCTGAACAAGAATATGCAAGCATTTTGAAGATCGATGGATATTAACGGAGATACAGCCGGAAAAGTGCCGGAAAAGTCATAGATTTGCACAAAATGGGTTTGTTTTAGGTGAGTTATGCTAAACTGTGGGATTTAAGGTTAGGTTTGGTTAGGTTAGGCTAGGTTAGGTTAGTTTAGGTTAGGTTAGGCTATGCTAGGTCAAGTTAGGTTATGTTAGGTTTGTTTTGATTAGGTTAAATTAGGTTTGGTTAGGTTATATTGGATTTGGTTAGGTTGTATTAGGTTTGGTTGAGTTAAATTAGGTTTGGTATTGTTAGATTAGAATTATAATATCACATTCTTACTTTACCAACCATATCCGTACCTAACTTAAGGTACCCAACCCTAGTGTAACCTAAAACAATGCAACTTATCATAACCTAACATAACTTAACCTAACCTAACCTAACCTAACCAAACCTAACCAAACCAAATACAACCTAAACTAACATAACCAATCCCTATCTAATTTATTTCAGCCAAATCCATCATCAAATAACTCAAACAAAAGTCGGTTTATCAATGCTTTATCTCGATTGCTGTACGTCAGATCATGAAAATTATTTCAGAATGCTGTTCAGCGTGCAATTTCCTTTAATTTGAGTACCCACATGATATGTTTTAGACAAAGTTTGTTTTTGGCTTTTCCGACGCTTTTCCGGCCGTATATCCGTTAATATCCGTCGGATCTTGAAAACCCTTGCATATTCTTTTTCAGCTCATTCTCCCGATTAATTTGAGTACCCATATGACCTATTTCTATAAAAAAAGATTTTTCCCAGTTTTTCCAATTTTCCGGCATTTTCCGACGTTTTCCGCGGAAAAAAATTATCATTTCCGGAATCAGGGCATTATTTCCTACATTTTGAAAAAAATTTTCAATTTCGGGATGAGTACTGTAAACTGCATAATTACCCCAAGTCCTATTTTGTGTTTTCCACTCTTGTTTTGCCGGAGTTTAGGGGGGCAAATGCACAGGGCCCCAGATTCACAGAGGGCCCAGACCCACATGAGATAAGTGAAAATGGGGGCCCGGAATGTCACAGGATTTTAAAAAGGTAAAATTTACGGTTTTTGAGATATTAGCCCTAATATAAAAATGGCTTCCATTTTGAAATGGTACAAAGTAGAAACTTGATACTCCGCAGCAAAATAGGTCCTATTAGTCAGCACATACGTCCCAAGTTAGAAGTTGATATCTTTAATAGTTCCCAAGACATACTACAGACCAACATACAGACCAACAGACGGATAACCGAGCATTTTAGGGCCCATGTTCATAAGAACTTTTTTCTTAGTTTTTAATGTAAGGAATCACCCCCTGAAATCCTGAAATGTTTTTAATGGACACCTTGTATATCATATGTTTGGTAAAATGTACTTCCATTTAAAATATACGGAAACTTTAAAGTCCAGTGGAGCAAATTGAACTGAGGGGGATGAAAATTATTCCATGACTTCGGCAGAAAATTCCCTTTAATTCGACCTCAATCATCAAAATGGGTTCACAAATAAAGGAGTTTTGCTGAACGTAAGAAATTCCTTAGGGAATTAGTATAATAGATATTTGGTTTTATACTGTTTGGTATTCCTATTTGTCTTACGATAGATCTCCTCATATCCGGCCACTTGGAACTGAGCCTTGGCTGGACAAACCACTCTAAAAACGACAATTCAGACCTAATTAATTTTAAAAAGATAATTAATGAATTGGTTAAAGAGTGTACATGTCAGTAAAACTAATACTAAACAACTCATGAACCTAGGGCTGGACAAAAATCAACCAACTGTTTAGAGTTTAGTTGTTTAACTGTAGTACCGGTACCGATGTGTGTAGTACTCAGTACAATGTAAACAAACAGAAAGATTAATGCCCAAAAGGGCATCAGAGAGACGATGTCCTGTAAGCCATTGAAACATTTTTTTATATTGGCTATTGAGGCAGTGGCAGGATATATATTGTTCATCTTTTTTGTTTTTAGTGGACCTAAAAAATTTCATGCTTGTTTAAGTAACTTATTTTGCATAATGTTTGTGATACCTACTCAATATTTTTTCATTGAATAACAGACACCTTATATATGCCAGTAATTAAAAGCCTCCTGTTTCTGTGGACTGTGTACTTCTTGAAAATATTCTTCAACCGTGAAAAACCTCTATTTTCATGAGTTGTTTTTTGGAAAAAATCCTTGGGGTCTCATGGTATCTTCTAAACTTAAGATTATCTGTAGGCTAAGTTTTGTCGAAGTTCCTAGACACCAAAATTAGCATTAGGGCCTATTACGTATTATTTCACTTTTTAAATTGTGTTTTTAAAAGAATTAGTTCTTAATGTTGAATGCTGAGTTCTTGATGTCAAATTAAACATGATCTAAATTAAACTCTTAGACTCTAGGCCAAGTTTTCCTGATTCCCTGATTAAGTGATCAGTCATCCAACTGAAAATGCTATGAACTTTTTCATTTTTTTCTTTTTTTCCAGTGACAAGATGCTCACCAGCCACCAGAAACATTTCCTCCACTGCCTTCTCTTCTTCACCCTCATCATATTTTTCGAACTATTTACCGGCGGTGTAAAGTTAACTTCCGATCAAGAACTTAATTTCGATCCCTGGGAACGGTATGGGTATTTAGGTGCTTTCGTTTTGTACATCCTCCGATTGTTAACATTTTTGTCTTTACCCCAAGTTCTGCTGAATTTCGCCGGCTTAACATTATATAACGCATTCCCAGACAAAGTCGTGTTGAAAGGCTCGCCTCTGTTAGCACCTTTCATTTGCATCCGGATAGTAACAAGAGGCGACTATCCTCTGCTCGTGCGCTCTAACGTAGAACGAAACATGCAAATATGTACACAAGCAGGACTAGAAAACTTTCTTATCGAAGTCGTAACCGATAAACCTATAAACCTACCGATCCACAGACGAACCCGGGAAATCGTCGTCCCACCAAATTATAAAACCAAGAGCGGAGCTTTGTTTAAAGCTCGTGCCTTGCAGTACTGTTTAGAGGACGGTGTTAACGTTTTAGTCGACAACGACTGGATAGTGCATTTGGACGAGGAGACGCTCTTGACCGAAAACTCGGTGCGGGGGATTTTGAATTTCGTCCTGGACGGGAAGCACCACTTCGGCCAGGGCTTGATCACGTACGCCAACGAGCAGGTGGTGAACTGGGTGACGACGCTGGCGGACAGCTTCCGCGTGGCGGACGACATGGGCAAGCTCCGCATGCAGTTCTCCATGTTCCACAAGCCGCTGCTCAGCTGGAAGGGCTCCTACGTCGTCACACAGGTAGGTCGCCAACAATGTTATTTTAAAATTGAAATTGCAGTTTTTAGTATAATCCTTGCTAATAAACAGGGCATTTAAAGAAAAGCTCGATTTAAATTAATATGGCTTGAAATATTTTTATAAAACCTATGTAGGTCTCTGACATTAGGTAATTTTGCATTACATTACTCACTCAATTACAAACTTATATTAAGTATTTATGGATTTTAAACTCTACAGGACGTTTTGGATGTTTGAGGGTGAGACTTCCTCATGTCAGTTCTGAGCATGAACACAACATGCTAAAAACTGTGTTTTAATTTTGCGCTTCACAAACTACGATTTTTTTGTTTGACATTGCCAACTCATAAGATGACATTTTTTAAGCATTTGAATCACACTTCAGAAACCCCACGACAAAATTGGCCAGATTTATTTGTAGAGTTTGATCTATAACAAGAAACTCAATTTTTAATGAGACCTCTGATCTAGCATGCCCCTGTGGCCTCATGTTGAAAAAAATTAGGCCAGAAATATTTGTTTATTGTAGAAACACCTTTTATCTGCAAGCAGTTGAGCGGCTGCAGCATTTTGGTATTTTATGTTACGAAGAAAGATGTTTTGGCAGTACTTGTGTCACTTTAGATGTTTTCTATTGAAATGTTATTTTGTATTGACCAAAAGTCCTCGTAAATCACAACAAAAAGATGAGTTGTGATCTTTATTAAGGTTTAAATAAAGGCCTTTATCACAGAAATCCCCTAACTGAACAGTTTAATGCAGAAACCCTCTAATTGAAGTTTTATTTTAAACTTATATTTTTCAATGGTAACCTTGCATTGTCAAAAAGAAAATGGGTTCAAACCTCTTCAGTTGTAAGGGAAATAACTCATTGCAATGAAAAAAATATTGGAAAAGTAATACAGTTTCCTTAATTTCCCAAAGGTTTGATAATTGGCAGTAAAGGGGTTTCTGCCTTATACGATTCTTTTGTCATATAGCAGCATAAACTTTATGGCAAAATTGCAAGGACAAATGGTCAGATTCTGCAGCAGATTTTACCTTCCAACTGTAAATAAAATTACATAAGTGTTACATGGTAGGTCATGGATTGAAAGTGCTTCTTTTGTAAGAGGAATAAAACCAGAACCGTAATCAAACATAGTTTTGGCACATTTAACAATGTACAGTCACTTGAAGTACCGATACCCTCTATTGTTCAATTTACTCTTACCAGAAAATAATGCACATCAACTGTTTACCTAGAAGTGATCTGTGACTCAAGAGCCATCTTGAACTACTTCTACCTAAGTTTATGCAGTGTGGAACGTTTTCGAGGTTAAACATTAAGTGGTAGAGATATCGGAAAATAAATATGCACTGGGTGTCATCTGGGAAGATAATTACCTATAATGGACCTCCTATCACAACACTCATTCAACATACGGAACATTCATTCAACTAATTTACATATTAATACGCAAATTGTTTTCTTTTCACATTCAAACCTCAATTATGGCTTGACGGATTTTAACTTTTGAGGTTTCAAAAATGGATTTTAGTACAGATTTGTCAATACGACTCAGAATTTCTAAAAAAGGGCGTCACTAAAGTACGTTAAAGGGCTGAAGTTTCAGAACAGTGGCACTATTCATCGACATTTGACCAGGTTCACTTTGTTTTTCAACTGAACATATTATGGTCATGCTTTGAAATAATTCTTTAGGTTTTTTTAAACCACAGAATGCAGTATTTGCAAGCGAAGCTGCAACTGAGTAAACTAGTCACTTTTAAACTGATTTATGAATTTGTTGATGTGAACAACTTATATACACTGGGGTAGTTTGAAATAGAGTTTTTAGCCAGCATATTCTGATTTAGTTTTGAATAACCTGACACTATGTTAAATTCAAGGGTTCAAATGTATTTTTCTGGTGTTGTTGGAATAATTGTAATTCTCAATAAAAATGGTTTTTTTTAAAGAAAATTTATTCTACTTAGAAAGATAAATCGTTACATATACTAAAAACTATAAAATGTTGCTAACAAGAACCATGTGGTTTAAGTTTCAAAATGCCAAGTATGGCTCTCAAGTTTTGCTTGCTAGTATTTCTCCTAAGCACCACAGAGTATCTTAAATGATTTTTGATCAAGCTGAAATACACTAATTTAGATAAATAAAGACAAGTGTAGAGCTAAGTTAACAAAATACTAAGAAATTAAATTTGGTTACCATATTATGAATACTAACAAATCATACTATCACACCACAGCACTTGTGGGTAGCTTGGATTTTGATTATTATCTCAAAGAAAAATACTTGCCATAATATGAGAGATATCTTCAATACAAGATTCTCTTCATTCAGTCAACCACATAGGAAAGTAAACATTATAACTTTGATACAGTATACTAACTTACAGTATACAAACCTCGATGTAACAAATCCCTTGATATATGACCTTTTTAATCACTTACTATCCCCCATTAAATCTCCTTTTAAATCACACTAAACCAACATTGATTTTACACATTCCATGATACATAAATAATTTCAGATTTGTTACTACAAGTAACAAATTATGTTATCAAATTATGCTAGTATTTTGATAATTTTAATTCTAAAATACCATAAAGATCAAATTTCTCTTTCTTCAGTAATTTTTAAGTAATTAAGGAAAGTCTATTCATTATATCCAGCACAAACTTAAGAAATGACAATGTTGATGAGCGCTGAAGTTCCCACCAGGTCTATAGGTTTCACCTTCACACAACGTAGTGTTATAATGGTCTCTAATTAATATTGCCCTTCACTTTTTTGCTGCTTTTTTAGTTTGAATGGTCTACTTATTGAAGGCCGCCTTGTTTGTGATAGAAAATGAAGAAGTCAGTCTGCTTTTGGGTGAACTATTGGTAGACAAGTTTATATTTATATTTAAATTTTTAGCTTTAGTTAGTTGTGAACTTGTACCAACGGTTGTTGACCTTTCAGGCTGCATAAAAGTCCCCCGACCTCCTTTTGACCTGAAAGTCCTCTATTTATTCCAACTAAAAAAAAGACTGTTGTCAGATTTTAAAACTATTTTTATGATCCTTAAAATGAACTGCTAAACATATAATGTTTGTTTTGGTGCCTTTATTCTGAACATATAGATTTTGAGGAATATCAAGAACTATTTACAGTATAGGTAAATAAGATAGGCTAATTCAGTTATTTATTTATCTTTTTTTTGTTGAATTAAAATTTACTTTTGTGAGGAATATTTATCAAGCTGCTACAATAGGTAATTTAGCAGTAAAAAAATTGTCTATTATAGTCACTGTTTTCTTGTTAATTTACAATAATATATTTCATTTCGAACTTCATCCCAAGAAATCTCGCTGTTTCCTTAACTCAAGAATCCTGTAGAGTTACCCGAAAATATCTAATTCTGCCTTTGACTTGGTAAAAACCTTGAATGTACCAAGCTCCCCCCCGCTAATTTTCCCTAACTAAATCTTAAAATAAACCGACGTTTACCAGGTTACGACGTCAATCCAGGGTTGGATTACCTATGATCTGGCCGACGCAGGCCAGCTTTAATCAGTGCATCGATACCTGCTTATCTGCCCGTTGCACATTACCTGCCAAACATCGTCGGTTCGGTAATATTCCGTAGACTTTTCCGTGGTTCGGTCGAGTGAACGTTGGTCGGGGGCTGAGGCAGCGAAACACAAAGGGCGGAAGTCCGGCCAGCGGGAATGCCGTGTGTTTACATTAGCCGCGGCCCTCAAGGTCACTGCCTGCCCTGCAGTAACCGCCTGAAGCACTGCGGTCTGCGGTCTTCATTGCGTTGTGTACTGTAATTAATGTCGTGTGTGGAGACCACGCAGTTACCATATAACGTTTTTGATTTCCAGCGTTGCGTTAACTGTGTGTAATACCTAATTGCCCTGTTTTTGTAATTAATTAATTAATTAATTAATTTACCTTGATTAACAATATAAAATACTCCTATTGAGTATGAACAATAAATTGCATTGATACAGCTTTGCTGCTGCGTTTCTTGCCCTTTAGGATAATTTTGGGTTGAAGTGTCATGGAATTTTTGTGCTTAATGCAGGGCGTTTTTAAATGCAACCCATTTTTAAGATTGAATAATGCACATTTAAATATGAAATGAGTATTATTTTGTTAATCTTTACATTTTATACTACCTATTATTTAAATTTCATCACATTTAGTTACATTATGTGTTCAGGCAATCCGCCATTGGCATTCGTACAACGTTGTGCTCTCTATCAAATCCTTGAACACGTTCGCAAAGTGCCTCTTTGAATTTCTTGTATTAAATTTGTTATGTTTGTTTTGAGGTGCTGAATATCATGTGAATTGATTCCGTAGGCCTTATACCTTTTATGGATCTCCACAGAAAATACCTAATATAGTGGGGTCGAATTCGGGGATATTTGAAGGGAGTAATGCTTCACTGATAAAGTATTGGGTTACGTTAAAAAAACTCACCCTGAATATGCAGAATATTTTTCCTGCTAATATACTGTATAAACTCTATGCGATTCATTCCTAAAGTAGTAGTTTTAATATACCACTAATAGATAACTGACAAAACGCTAAAATCTGACCGTTCCTATGCAATGTACATACTCACCGTGTTAGCTGCATTATTAGTGCTATATACAAACATCCAGTTTATTACACATCCATCAACGAGTAATCATCAGTTTGACTGTAAAACGATCCATACGCTAGTCTGGCCTTGACCGCTGGCAGTGCCGGACTGCCGGTGGCGTCAGTGGCTCGGTGGCTGTGCTGTGTTGTCGCTGCCGGTGGCATCAGTGGCTCGGTGGCTGTGCTGTGTTGTCGCTGCCGGTGGCGTCAGTGGCTCGGTGGCTGTGCTGTGTTGTCGCTGCCGGTGGCGTCAGTGGCTCGGTGGCTTGTGCTGTGTTGTCGCTGCGGCCAGTCAGTGGCTCGGTGGCTGTGCTGTGTTGTCGCTGCGGCCAGTCAGTGGCTCGGTGGCTTGTGCTGTGTTGTCGCTGCGGCCAGTCAGTGGCTCGGTGGCTTGTGCTGTGTTGTCGCTGCCGGTGGCGTCAGTGGCTAGGTGGCTTGTGCTGTGTTGTCGCTGCGGCCAGTCAGTGGCTCGGTGGCTTGTGCTGTGTTGTCGCTGCCGGTGGCGTCAGTGGCTCGGTGGCTTGTGCTGTGTTGTCGCTGCGGCCAGTCAGTGGCTCGGTGGCTTGTGCTGTGTTGTCGCTGCGGCCAGTCAGTGTCTCGGTGGCTTGTGCTGTGTTGTCGCTGCCGGTGGCGTCAGTGGCTCGGTGGCTGTGCTGTGTTGTCGCTGCCGGTGGCGTCAGTGGCTCGGTGGCTGTGCTGTGTTGTCGCTGCCGGTGGCGTCAGTGGCTCGGTGGCTGTGCTGTGTTGTCGCTGCGGCCAGTCAGTGGCTCGGTGGCTTGTGCTGTGTTGTCGCTGCGGCCAGTGAGTGGCTCGGTGGCTTGTGCTGTGTTGTCGCTGCCGGTGGCGTCAGTGGCTCGGTGGCTTGTGCTGTGTTGTCGCTGCGGCCAGTCAGTGGCTCGGTGGCTTGTGCTGTGTTGTCGCTGCCGGTGGCGTCAGTGGCTCGGTGGCTTGTGCTGTGTTGTCGCTGCGGCCAGTCAGTGGCTCGGTGGCTTGTGCTGTGTTGTCGCTGCCGGTGGCGTCAGTGGCTCGGTGGCTTGTGCTGTGTTGTCGCTGCGGCCAGTCAGTGGCTCGGTGGCTTGTGCTGTGTTGTCGCTGCCGGTGGCGTCAGTGGCTAGGTGGCTTGTGCTGTGTTGTCGCTGCGGCCAGTCAGTGGCTCGGTGGCTTGTGCTGTGTTGTCGCTGCCGGTGGCGTCAGTGGCTCGGTGGCTTGTGCTGTGTTGTCGCTGCGGCCAGTCAGTGGCTCGGTGGCTTGTGCTGTGTTGTCGCTGCGGCCAGTCAGTGTCTCGGTGGCTTGTGCTGTGTTGTCGCTGCCGGTGGCGTCAGTGGCTAGGTGGCTTGTGCTGTGTTGTCGCTGCGGCCAGTCAGTGGCTCGGTGGCTTGTGCTGTGTTGTCGCTGCCGGTGGCGTCAGTGGCTCGGTGGCTTGTGCTGTGTTGTCGCTGCCGGTGGCGTCAGTGGCTCGGTGGCTGTGCTGTGTTGCCGCTGCGGCCAGTCAGTCAAGTGCTGGTGATTGCGGCGAGTTGCGGTTATTTATATAATTGTTCGCAAATGTCGTCGGTTCCCAGCTGTAACCGGTTGCCGAGACCGCGACTGTCAGACCAAACGCACCTTGCCTCCAGTCCTGCCTCGCATCGCGTTGCTGTGGAAGTATCAAATCATGATGTAAATCGAGCTTACATCATGATAACGAGGAGAAGGGTGATTTTATTTCTTACATTTTAAATCTATCTAATACTCGTTAAGTGCACGATTGATTTAACTCGTGTTGTAATGCAGTTTTCTAATGACTCTCAGTTGCATTTCAAAACATAAATGTTCTAGGAACAATAGAAGCTATTGCAACTGACAGACATGAAAGTGCATATTAAAGTCGTAAATCACTGAAAGGCAAGCCTTATATTATCCTTAATAATAGGCTCTCTTTTCCTTGAAATATTTCCTTGAAAATGCTTCCATGACAGTTTGAACGAGTGGCTAAAAACTGAACATTTGAATATAAGAAATTGATACGGGGTTTTGAGCGCTTCGTCTCAAATTGCTCTTCTTCTCCAGCATTAATCTCTCTTTTATTACTCGGCTATGGAGAGATGTCGACCAGAGAAAGCGAGCGTTCTCTTCTGGCATTGTGTGAGTGTGAGACCGGAATGTACACTCCGAGTCAACAGCCGTGGCACCTGACCCTCGCTCTCGCACGTGTGGTCCCCTAATCCCTCAGGTGCCATGGCCGTTGCAGTAAAGTGTATAGACGTAAGGGTTTGTTTATCTTGGAGCTGCGACAAACGACTGCTGCAGCGATGCGAGTGGGGGGTGTTCATGTTCATGTCACAGCTGCGACAGTCGCTCTCAAGGTGAAGAGAGTGTTTCCAAAGAAGAGGATTTAGTTTTCACTGGATATTGTAAATGAAAAACGTCTTACAACACTTCAAAATATATTTACACTTATACTGTATCTACATACAAGATGGTAAATATTCAAAAATGGTGGAAATTGGCGATCGATTTCGGTTGGTCACACCAACCATCGATTTAGTTTGACATCAAGTGCTGTAAAGAATTATTTATCATAATCTAGATAGCGTCAGTATTGTGCATATCCTATCAATAAGGAAATAAATGTATTTGGGGAATACCATCACCTTTATCTTGATTTAAGACAGTATCCCACTATATACTGTCAAATTTGCTGACTATATGAGAATAGAAATAGAAACGTTTGACTATACTTTACATTCGAGAATTTCCGGACCCCTGCAGAAGAACTGGAATAATAATTGCCACATGTGACCTATTTTGGGAGAAGAAAGATTAATTCTAACATGCTATAATAACCCAAATATGTTGTGATGATTCTTGACCATTTTATCTGATAATAACAAAAGTGATATCAAACTATTAAACTATCCACATCCATCCATCCATCATTGGACCCTCGATACAAGCTAAAAAATTAATTGAGCTATTGTCGCTGCTCTCATAGATGGTCGGGACCCAAGAGTGAGTCACAGCGCAGCGGGGACACCCGAACCGCGCCGGCGTTTTGGGTACTTTTGAAAGCACCGAACAGCGCCGGTCATTAAAGAGGATTGGGAAGGGTCGCCTCGCCACCCGGTCAGGTAGTCGCTACGGGACTGGGGAAAGGGAATAATGTTTGTCCCTGCTTCCAGTCTGTGACTGCTGCGCTGCTGTCTTATAACTAACTGCCACCAATATAAGGAATTACTGGTTGATAAACTACCGCTTTGTTGGCCTTTAAAAAACTATCAACGTTTTAAATGCGTCATTGGTGTGTAAATTTGAGAACTCAAAAAGGAAGTGTAAAATTAAAACGAACAATATTTCCACTTACAGAAATTTTCTAAGATGAATTTTTAATGTTTTTTCCGAAACCTAATATAACCGCTTTGTTGGCCTTGAAAAACTATTAACGTTTTAAACGCGTCGTTGGTGTTTAAACTTGGGAACTCGAAAAGGAAGCGTAAAATTAAAACGAACAATATTTCCACTTACAGAAATTTTCTAAGATGAATTTTTAATGTTTTTTCCGAAACCTAATATAACACTTAGAAAACGCACCGAATATTAAGGTCCATAAGATTGTGTAAAATTGACTAAACAACTAAGAAAAGAGAAAAATGATGTCTATACCGTTCAACTACATAAACGTTTTTCGTCCCATAAAATAATTATTCAATTACTATAATAATATATGTAATTTTTCAATATAGACCGAAGGAATTTAAAGGCATTTATTCGATGTAGTTTTTTATTGAAATGTTAATACCAATTTATTTTATTTTGGTAATGTATCTTGTATGGGCCTGTTTAATAGTACTGTAATACAAATCTTTATTTTTATTGAATATTTGTTTACATGCCATGTTTTACCATGTAAATATTAAGTAGTTGAATCTGGATGGTAAGGTATGACTGATAACTTTTATAAACAAAAGCTGTAATGCTGTGCACATTTATTTTGATCTACATGTTACCCCTAGGAATATAAATGAATAATCAAACAATATTTGATGTTTGAAAATACTCAATAAAATGTTTCACTCGGATCAAATTATTAAATATACCTATTTTTTATATTTTATATTATTTTAATGCATAATACAGGGTGTTTTTTTTAAACGCAACCCATTTTTAAGATTGAATAATGCACATGTACATAAGAAATGAGTATTGTTTTGTTGATTTTTACATTTTACAACCTATTATTTAAGTTTGATCACAATTAGTTTAAATGTATCACAATGCCAATGGCGGATTGTTTGGACACATAATGATGTGTCCAAACAATCCGCCATTGGCATTTGTATAAAGTTGTGCTCTCTCCATCAAATTCCCGAACACGTGCTGCAAGGTACCTCTTTGTATTTCTTGCATTAAATGTGTTAGGCATATGTTTGTTTTGAGGTGGTGAATATCCTGTGAATTGTTTTCTTAGGCCTTACTTTTCATGTATCACAAAAGAAAATAATATTGTGGGGTCAAATCCGGGGATCTTGGGGAGGAATAATCCTTCTCTGATTAAATAATGTTTTGGGTTGCGTTAAAAAAACCCTGTATAAATAATGTGTATATGGATGTATATTTTGTAAGTACTTGAGTCTCTATTTGGTATTCCAGTGCCTATGTATTTGAGTGTCTATGTATGTTGGCTATATTTTTAAAGTAGATTTTTAAACATTCTCAAATTTTATTATGCATTCAAATAATTGAAAATATATTTAGTAATTTTTTCAATTTCCGCTGACTTTTTTTATAACTCCTTGACGTTGATCGTCAGAACATTAGCAAAAATAATCACTGGAATTTCTTCAAAATATTGTTTTTGTTTACTTATCTTTTGTTCAGTTAAATTATTTTACAATTATTGCTTAAATGTTCCGTTTTTATTGAATTACCTATGTAAGATTTTTGCACCAGACAATTAAAATTTATCTATAAGTTAAATTCTGTAAGTATGTTCAATTGGAATGTCACTTACAGTCTACAGTAATTAAAAGACATATAAATATTGAAGCAACATTATTCATATGTCCTTAAATAATGGCAACGATTGATTTAAGTTCCACAGTTTAAATATATATAAGCCCAACGAAGTGGTAGTTTATAAGATACAAACCTAACAACAAGGAATTCTAATTGGTAATCACTGTTCTTTGGTACATTGAGTGAAAATATTAATCATATATATTTCAACTGCTTGTGATATTGGTACAGGAACAATTATTGTGACTTGATAGGAAAAGCGGTCGACGGCAGTAAGAAAACTGCAGCTACTGCCACTGACAGGACGCAGGGAAAAACATAATTCCCTTTTTCCCCAGTCCCGTAGCGACTACCTGGCCGGGTGGCGAGGCAACCCTCCTAATCCTCCTTAATGACCGGCGCGCCGAGGCGCGGTTCGATGCAGTCAAAAGTACCCGAAAGTCCGGCGCGGATTGAGTACGCCCCAGCGCAGCTTCAACGTAAACAGACCCATTACGCACGCTTGAGCTGCGATTAGCGACACGGGCTGCGATCCTATCAACGAGTAGAAAATACAAGCGTGGGATCTGTTTACGTTGAAGCTACGCTGTGACTCATTATTGGGTCCCGACCATCGATGAGAGCAGCGACTATAGCTCAATTCATTTTCTCAGCTAGTATCGAGGGTCCAAAGATATACGTGGATAATATAACTTTTTATTATCCTGGGATAAACGGACAAGAATCAGATTTGTGTTGTGATTTTAGCAATGGTAGCATTAATCTTTCTTCTCCCAGAATAGGTCTCATTTGGTAAACATTCCAGTCCTTCTGCAGGTGTTCAGGAATTCTCGACGGTATATAGTCAAATGTTTCTATTTTTATTTAATCTCATATAGTGAGCAAATTTTGTGGGATGCTGTCTTAAATCGAGATACAGGTGATGGTATTCTCCAAATACATTTCTTTCCATATTGATAGGATTTGCACAATGCTGACGCTCTCTGGATTCTTATAATAATACTTAACAGCCTTTGATGTTAAAACTAAATCCTCTTCTTCGGAATCGCTCAGCTTCACCTTGCGCGACTGTCGCAGCTGCGACATAAACACCCGACCAAAGCGGAGGGCAGTGTCGCACCCCCTCGCATCGCTGCTCACATCTCTGCAGCAATCGTTTGTCGCAGCTCCAACATAAACGTACTAACAACACTGACTGCGCCCGGCACCTCGCCACTGAGAGCTGTCGACACGAGTGTTTGTGTGTGAGTGCGCGTGCGGAAGCGCCGGATCGTCAGGTGACCTTGGAGCAAGGTCGCCGCTCGGATAATTGCTGATAAAGATAACACCTTTCCTTCACCTGTCCCGGTCCCATCACTTTGAAAAGCCTAAGTTTATGTTATCAATAATTCATGTGCGCCACCTCCATTGTTATTGATGGGGAGTTTCCTATGTTAAAACATTTACTGTATACTTTATTTCAACGGCAACGGTCATAGCACCTGAGGGATTAGCTTGCGAGACCGAGGGTCCACTAATCACTCAGCAGCGTGGGTCTTCAGGTGCCACGACTGTTAAAATGTACGTAGAATACACACAATAATTAATGAGTGCCGGATTATGCCCGGTGCGGCCCTAGGCCCAGATTTCTGAGCGCTCCTCTCTGGGCCCCTGATGGCCTCGGCAAAATTAATGGTCTTTTTTGGCAAAATTCCGTTCCGGACCCTAATTATCCCGAATCACTCACAATTAATTCCTTCTTTTCGCCCTTGTGCGCCCCCTCCCTACAGCGGCCCTCAGCCTGGGTGGGCCTAGTGGTTAATCTGGCTCGGTAATGAATTGAAATTTGCTCCCAAACTCAGTGATTTTAAATTGTATCAGTTCTTATGGTATAGATTTCTCCGAACTCCCAAGAGGATAGTGTCGATTGATAAACGTTTCTGTTGTTTAAAATGAAAGGTTTTACAGACGGGCGCACCCTCTTAGTTTGAATCATAAATTTGGTTTAAGCTGAATTTGTTACAATCTCGTATTGTAAGCCAATAGACAAAAGTTGCTTCTACTCCATTGTTTATGTCTATCCCAAGTCTGGGATTCACTAAACCACTTAAAATTCAGTAAAGAGAATTCAAGCAGTTAAAGTGAATAAACAATGGCAGTCTTCACGTGACGCGTTCATCCCACTCCATTTAACTTATCTCTCTTCACTGGCCTTATACCATTGTTTCGCAGAAGCCTCTACTTGATTTAAAATAAAGGATCCGAGGTTTTATATAATAATATACCTACTATTAAATAATAACAACTCATGAAAATTGTTTAAAGCTCTTTTAATTGGCGCTTTGGCCTCACCGGCATTACACAACACTCATATCCACAACAGTAAACTGGTGCGTGTTATCATGTTATCAGACACCTGAATCCAAATCGATTTTGTGGGTGGTTAATGGTAAAAACGCATTTTCGATTTTTATAGATATCTGCCACGCGATCATACTAATTAGTGTCTAAATTACCCTATTGATCTCATTATTTGGAATGAAGCTTATGAAATATTCTATTTGGTTGCCATCGGTGATTAATTGTACTTACTTGTATTTATTTTCGCTCTATCGCTCATTTTACATTAGCTTTATAATAATATACTATAATATTGAAATAAAAATATTAGTGCTCTGTACCACTATTTCACTGTAAAATCTACATGCTTTAACACAACATAAACAGCGTAAACTCAGCGGTACAGCGTAAACTCGTCGTAGTAAAAACTATAAACATTTCAGTAATTCAAATATATTTTTTTATGTAGCAAGGTTCAAATTGGAATAAAATATATAAATACTGTCTTAAATATTTGAGACCCTTGTTTTAATTAGGCTTAAAATTAATAAAACATAAAAATAAAAAAAAATATAAAAAGTAATAAAAAAATAATAAAATCGATATGTCTGTTAAATTATCAGCCCGGCACACAGCGGCCCGCGTGGCGCGACTGACACCACCGCGTCACACAGCCTACACGCGGCGTGGGCACCTCAGCCAATAGATTAGCCAAGCATAGTCTTAAATCAAATACAACAAACTCTTTAAACGCAGCGGACACCTCTGAATAACCCACTTAATAGACTTAATTGACTTTAAAAAAGTCTTAAATCAAATGCAGAAAGCGGCGTTTAACCCTGTAAACGTTGCAGGCACCTCAGAATAGCCAGCGACAGTCTAAAATCAAATACAACAAAGCGACGTGTAACTCTACAAACGCAGCGGACACCTCAGAATAACAAAAGACAGTCTAAATCAAATACAAAAAAGCGGCGTGCGACTCTACAAACGCAGCGGACACCTCAGAATAGCTAAAGACAGTCTAAAATAAAATACAATAGAGCGGCGCGCGAATCTACAAACGCAGCGGACACCTCGGAATAGCTAAAGACAGCCTAAAATAAAATACAATAGAGCGGCGCGCGAATCTACAAACGCAGCGGACACCTCAGAATAGCTAAAGACAGTCTAAAACAAAATACAATAAAGCGGCGTGCAACTCTACAAACGCAGCGGACACCTCAGAATAGCTAAAGACAGTCTAAAATAAAATACAATAAAGCGGCGTGCGACTCTACAAACGCAGCGGACACCTCAGAATAGCTAAAGACAGTCTAAAATAAAATACCCCTGTTGCAGCAGACCTGCATACTCAGCGAATTTCCAGTACAAAACAACATATTTCAATCCAACATAGCGAGATTTTACAGGTTTTTGAAAGCTCCATAAGAATAACATGGGGAATGAGTATGCAGGTTTGCTGCTACGGGTATATTAAAACTGGGTGGTTTTAATTCAATATTTAGTAGAACTGAACTAGAAGAAACCACTTACCAAGTTTTATCAAGATATGTTGAGAAATAAGCGAGATATAGAATTTTACTTATTTCCCATAAGGTTAACATTGGGACAACGTACTGTGTTTACCACTTTCAATATCTCGGTAACCAATGGACATAGAGCAGTGATTCAAAATACTAAATTGTTTGTTTTTTTGAGCTGAATTCAATGGTGCCAACAAAAATTGGATTATTTTTATTTTTCTATGTAAAAAACTCAAAAAACCCATTTTTGGGGGGGTTTACCCCCCTTTACCCCCCCTTCCGGTAGTCGGATTGGGCTGGATTACGAACTCGTCCGAATAATTACTACTTTACACATCCATGCCAAATTTCATTAAGATTGGACAATTTTTACGTGAGTTATCGTGCTTAAAGACACATAGATATATATATATATATATATATATAGATATATATAGATATATATATATATCTATATATATATAGATATATATATATTTATGAAAATGAACGAATAGTGTTTTTTGCTTCTGGGGACCCCAAAACGAAAAGTTATCATGGTTTCGGGCTTAGGTCTTACCATGAGTACTACGGTAACAGCTTCTTCCCTATAGGGGAAATTCGCTAATACAATAAAGCGGCGTGCGACTCTACAAACGCAGCGGACACCTCAGAATAGCTAAAGACAGTCTAAAATAAAATACAATAAAGCGGCGTGCGACTCTTCAAACGCAGCGGACACCTCAGAATAGCTAAAGACAGTCTAAAATAAAATACAATAGAGCGGCGCGCGAATCTACAAACGCAGCGGACACCTCAGAATAGCTAAAGACAGTCTAAAACAAAATACAATAAAGCGGCGTGCAACTCTACAAACGCAGCGGACACCTCAGAATAGCTAAAGACAGTCTAAAACAAAATACAATAAAGCGGCGTGCAACTCTACAAACGCAGCGGACACCTCAGAATAGCTAAAGACAGTCTAAAACAAAATACAATAAAGCGGCGTGCAACTCTACAAACGCAGCGGACACCTCAGAATAGCTAAAGACAGTCTAAAATAAAATACAAAGCGGCGTGTAACTCTACAAACGCAGCGGACACCTCAGAATAGCTAACGAAAGTCTTAAATCAAATACACAAAAGCGACGTGTAACTCTTTACTCGCAGTGGACACCCCAGAGTAGCCAACAGTATTTATTATTTAACCCACTATAATTAAAAATCGAGATCAAAAAAGTTTGGTTTGTGAAGCATAATGAAGCTTTACGGACAAGTGTGTTTAATAATCAGTTGTGGCAAATGTCCCAAAAATCCAAGAATCGAAACATAAAATCACAATCACCAACAATGAATTTAAAAAAAAGAATTGATTGTGTTTAAATTTTCAAGATTAATATCTCTCCCCAATGTAGTCGCGTGACTATAATTCATTAATGAGACACGCGTTTTGGCCGCTGTTAAACATTTTGTTGTTATAGTTCTAAATTCTTAATAACTTTTTAGCGTTGTTGGAGATTTCCCATGCAATCACACACTTGGCTTAAACTTGCATTCTCACCATCATCACCGCGAGTTAGGTCGCGACCTTGAGAAAGCAATATTTAACGAGAATAAATGAATGATAAGTGAACAATGGATGGCTATGCAAATCTTGGTTACTGGTATTAAAGTCGCCATACCCGGTTGTAAAACTAATTAAATAAATAATAACCAAATTTACAATTTATAAGTACTTAAGATATGTAATTCTCCACGTGCCTAGTCGTTGTACCTTTAAGTGATAACTAACCATGAGTCACGCAGACTGATGTAGTAAACAACATGCAGTATTTGTTCAACAATTATCTTTATACGGAAACAGTAAAAAGCTTTTATATACACATCACGAGTGTTACGATTCCAAGTTTTCGTATTAATAGAGTAGTGGGTATTAATTAAACTATTTTATATTTCAGTTGTTATAATAGTAACCATTATTGAATTATACATACCAATGCATGTAAATAGTATATAAGTTTTCATGCGTTAATTTATTTAAATACACATAATTAATATTTAATGAATTATTCTGATTTTATCACTATGAACAACAGTTAAGTAAGTTTTAATATAATGATGAAAATTACCTACGACAGCCTGCTACTGCTGCGCTTCTATTGCTACATCCATTGATTTTACACATCAAGGTCCATATTCAATGCTACATCTTAGCTAACAATCAAAATTAACTTTGGTTTGCTTCACTTATTTTCTCCATCCGACTTTTTTATTAAAACTTTTCGATTAGTCTGTTAGAGGTCGGAGAGTGGTAATGATCCATCCAAGTTTTGGCGTCCTGAAAATCTGTATAAATTATCAGCGGAGAAGTAAAAAATAAACCGAGTTGGGCGAGTTGTATCAATCAAAATCGTGTAAATTTGTTCAGAAGTCGTTGGTTCCCGTTCCTTCGCCGAGTGCAGAGTTTCGAAGCCCCCTCCCTAATTCAGCAGCGGAATTGATTGTGAATACTGCACAAGTCTGCACAAGGTTTTTGGTTTTGCATGTCTGTGTCTCAACTGAATTCGGCAGCAAGAAACCCGACTTCACCTTACCGTGTTCGAAGAATGCTGAAAATGTAACCGTACTCAGCAGCCGAACTCGACAGCTTGGAAAACCTGCCATTACGATATAGTATGTATAAAATTGCATCGAACATCGTTTGCACCACTTATCAAACATTTTCAAATCTTTAATACGTTCAAAATGTAATGACGCGCCCCGGACCCCGTGTTATCAGCGCAGCGGCCGGTCCAGCGCCTTCGCCGACCCCGTGACTCAGCCGCGCCGCCGGAAGACGATGAATCATGAATCACACTCCACTGACTGCGATACTGCGTCGCCTTCGTGGAACTTCGATGATTTAATTGTTAATCGACGTCACGATGTTTTCATTGAGAAGAGGAATTTATGGGTGCGTAATTTTTAATTTATGTCCTACTACGGGCTGTCTATAGAAGGTTTGTAAATTTATTTATTCGTACAGTTCATCGTCACCTCCCAAAAGAATGAATTCGCGTGACCAATTGGCATTCGGAAGAATCGAGGCAAAGGCCACATATTGAGGTCACTTCGGCTGTTACACCTTAATATCCATTACGGTTTGGACCTCTTTTTTCTTGATACGTTTTCCCGCGGCCTTTTGTTTTTGTGCTGATTATTAAATTAAATGTTTGTTCCGTAGTTTCATTTGCAGTTCAGTACACCTCGGATTATCCGGACCCCACATTATCCGGATCCCGGATTATCCGGACCGGGCTATATGAGAAATTAAAAAACTAAAATCATTGCAAAACCACGTTTTTAGCGAGTTTACGGGTGAAATGCGCCTTCTGATAGTAATATACAAATGTAATACATTACTCTACGCATCTGGAATCACAATAATTGAATTAATCTCATTGCCTAAACATTACATTACGGCATTTTCGAGAACGTAGTTTTCTGGATTGCTACTTGGGGTGCTGGCAGCAATCAACAGAGGCGAAGCCTACGGCAATTTTGCGAGTTAGTTCATTGCTGTAATTTTTTATGTGTTACGTGTATTTCTTAAAGTTGCTGTAATAAGTTTTTGAGTTACTTTAAGTTTCGTCATGATTATTTCAGGTTTGAGTTATTTTGAGTTATGTTTGTTTAATCTCAATAATTAAATATTTTAATCTGGCGTTTTATTCCAAACCTAAACCATAAGTACGGTAAAAGTTAACATTAGCCAATATTCATAAGATTAACAATGAAGTTTAGTTCTAAAATTTGTTTCAAAATGAAACCCTCGTAAAAATTTGATAGGCTCATATGCTGTACAGTCTTGATACGCTGTTTGCAACATCAATTTTGCAGGGGCTAGGTACGTGATCGCTTTTTAGGTATTTTTGTAATGACCTCGGATTATCCGGATTTTTTGTTATCCGGATCGGTGTTCCGCCACATTAATCCGGATAATCCGAGGTGTACTGTACTTTATAAGCATTCTTAGGAAAAACACTGAATATTAAAAGGTTTTTTAACAGCGGTAAAGCTACATGCAATAAAAACCTATTTTCAAATAAAAAAATCGGCATCTACTTTAGTCTGCAGATCTTGTTTTTATGATGTTTTTGTCCCTTGATGATGAGATGACTAGAATTTAAATAGTTGAATCTAATTTTATACTTTTAAGCAGTCATTCAGTCAGTTTAAATTAAATGTTAAGATACAATATGACATTTAAAACCTTTACCATAAAAGAATAAAGGTTGACTTGTTTTCTGTGCCTTTAATATAGGATCACACTACCTGACGTAGGGTAGGGGTTCTCTTGAATGTTGAAACGTTAAATACGTGTCTACCGTATGTAAATCAAATTAGCTACATAATTATGAATTCAGTCTGGAGCTAATTTATCACAATAGTTTATTTTCCTGCTCCGATCAGTATACAACAGCTGTGCGGTCTGGTAGTGTTGTGGTACTACAAGTAGACTCTCTCTTATCCGGATACCACGCTACCAAGGCAGTCCGGATGACGGGGTTTCCGTTTAAACCGACTTTTCCTAAAACTAACTTAATATTAAAGTTTTGATATTTTATGATAGGCCTAACTTTTCCATTATATATTTGATAGGGGAATTGTCAGTGTCGTTCCTTAATCACTCAAAAACTAAATCATTTCACTTAAATTGCTTAGTGCTTAGATACGCCATTACTGGACTCAGATATGTTTCCACAAGTATTGTCGAAACAATACCGTTCATTTCCTACCGATTACGTCCGGTTAAACCGATGTTCTGATGAAAATTGTCCGGTTAAAAAGGTGTTCCATCGAAAGTAGTCCGGTTAAACCGATGTCCGGTTAAAACGTGGGTGGAAACGAGGGAGTCTATACTGTACAGTAGGACGCTGAGATTGTGGTACACACACACCGCGGCTCTCAGGCTGCAGGCTGGAGGCCCGCGTCACGTCGCTGTGAGTTAGTATGCAGACGTCGCCTTCCCCCTACACCACACTATATATAGCGGTCTCCGGTCTCCGAATAACCGTGATGCCTACATCCAGTTTGTAGCTCTTGCTTCCTGCCCAGACTTAACAGAAAACCTTGTTTACAGACCAGAAATACGCTAGGTATTTGATGTTTATTCTTACAATTGCGCAAAAGGAAGAGGGCGCCCCGTGTTTACAGCGGCTAATTGGCTACTTTGCCGCTCGGTGAAAGTCGGTTTTGTTCCGTTCTTTACCTTCTATTCGCCTTCTTGTGTTGAATATACTTCATAAGCCCTAGTCCTTAACTTGTGGGTTGGAATTTTTATCCCTTTATTAATATGTTATGGTTTTAGAACCCTCTCAGATAATCTCACGGTAGGTTCCAAAAGTTTGTTGCTAATGCATCACTGTTCCTGGGTTTCCAATATTTAATCATGATAATTTTTGAATTAAGTTTATAAAAAGTAAACGAT
The DNA here is from genome assembly GCA_035578135.1 of Flexamia atlantica. Classification (NCBI taxonomy): domain Eukaryota; kingdom Metazoa; phylum Arthropoda; class Insecta; order Hemiptera; family Cicadellidae; genus Flexamia; species Flexamia atlantica. Next base: position 56,909,800 of record JAQJVK010000006.1, read on the forward strand.
ATTCCTTAAGAGGGTTCCCTACCAACGGCAGTTCTCGTTTTTCTGCGACAATAGCGGCGACTTTTGGAACTGCGGCTCCATGGAGCCGCAGAAGACCCCATTTTAAATTTGTGCACTTTTCGCCGCGCAAGCCGGTGCACGGGTAAACGCGGTGTCATTTAGCGTCTCCAATTCTTAAAATAAAAGTTATTCGGATATAGCATTGTAAAGGTAATGAGTTGCAGAGTATTTATTGCTTCTCCAAAATCTTTTATGCTCACTCATTAAAAAGGTACACGGCGTTAAAGTTGGCCAACTTCAGCGGAATGTATCTTCAGAATACGTTAATATGAGCGATTTTGGATTAGCAATTAACATTCTACAACTCTTTATCTTTGAAATGCTATGTTAAATTAAATTTTATTTTGAAAACTGTATGCGCTAAATGACACCGCGCGGAGCGTGTTTTAGGCATGCTTTGGGGTAGGTAGGAAACCCTCTTAACTACTAAAACCCCTTCCATAACTTAACTGTCATAATCATTTTTTTTTTAATCTTACCAATACTACAAACAAGAAAGTTCGGATGTATGGATGGATTTTTATGACTCGATCACGCCTAAACTACTGATCCGTCTGGGTTTTAAAAATTTCACAAATTTAGATCTAGATAGAGAGCACAAACAGTTCGACACCGTTCTGGAACCTAGCGAAAGCCCGCCCCTCACACTCGGTTAGTCTAGCGTCCTAGAGGGCTGCCTCGTGAACGTCCTTAGTTTCAATGTTTACATTTTAGAGGAATGTGAACATTCAAATATCGAAATGTAAATAGCTGTGGATATTTACTAAGATTTTTATCGTGAGCGAAGTCACGGGCAATTGCTGGTTAAAAAAAGGTCTGTTACGCAGAAATGAGGTGTAGTTTAATATGAATTTGTTAACGACTTGCTTCGACGAGGTGGAAGAACAAATCAACGTCCAACACAATAGCTGGTGAACCATAAATTATTCATAATTCTCAGTTTCGTTATGGGAGAACATATACTTTACTGTGATAACATTTTTAAATTTGTTTAATTAATTGGCCTATTTGCAGTTATCTGAGGCTTCGGTCACGATAGAAGTATTCAAAGTTAATTAATTTTACTGTAATAATAAGAAATAAAGAACTAAGTATTTTTATTCAAATACCTGTTTATTTCTGCATATTATCGCAAACATAGTGAAAAAATGGAGCAGGGGTGTTTTTCGCCTGATAGTATCGTTATTCAATTCAATGAAATAAAAATAAAAAATTTAAACACTTGAAAGATTGTAAGGCTTGCTGAAACTACGGTTTTCACCGACATCGGTTGTGTGGTCGTAACTCCCCATAATGGTATCTTCCATTTAACAGAGTCTAGTCCAAGAGGAGAGGAAAATGTGACCGTGTTGGCTCGATGACAGGGTTGCAGTATTCTGAAAGAGTATTTCTTGCGGAATGGTGTAGTAGCCGTGTCATTGGCCCGAAGGACCAGAGTGTTAGGTTATTTCAACTGGCGGCCGCTCACCGGAGTCCTCCCAGGACCGCGGCTGGTGGGCGGTTGTAGGCGGGAGTAACCGCAGCGGCTAGCCTATACTGTGCCGGGCCTACGCTTCTCTACCACTATGACTATGTTAACTTCTGTAACAATAACCTGTGCAAGTTGTTTTGTAATATCCGGTAAAATAATAGCATGCCGGAAATAAACCCCAAGAAGTCAAAACTTAAAAAAACATTTCCTCCTTGTAAGTTGAAACAAAAGGAGGATTGCACGAACGCCAAATTACTCCATTTAATTCGTGTTTGACCCTAGGGCCATCACTGATGGTTGGACCAAGGCCGATTCTACTAGCAGTTGACTCGGCCTTGATTCTACAGTTACATGATGGTCGTAGGTTTGACGATTGATGTGTAGTGACAAACTGCAATAATTCTAAATTATAGCGTTACATATTTTGTTTTAATTTTTGGGAACGCCCAAATATATTACCTCTGGTTAACAAAGTCACCACTTACTCAGTGAAAATCTGTATTTAGTTCTCAATGCCTGCCGTCCACTTTTGAACTTCATAATAATATGCTGTAGACTGGGCGTGCGCACCAGGTTTGACGACGGGCCCGCGGTGGGAAGACGTTATGAAGACCGCCGCAGAGTTTGGCCTTGGCGCGTATTCACGTCTCAGTGTCCCCGCTTTGTCCCCAAAACGCGATTTTTTTGCGTGCGTTGCGAATCATTGATTATAGAACCATCGCCGCTTTGAAAGCACTTTCGATGAATTGAAGTTATGAAGTTAAGGTAACCGCCCAATCCATTCAGTTGTAGCTGAAACGCATATAATCCTGTTCAAGGACAAACTATTTAAAGGTCTTGATAAAAATTGCACATTAAACCCCCTAATTAGTTTTAATTGCTTTATCACTAATCTAATTGATGATGCTGTTTGATTAAACGAGAGGACCTGTGTACTGTGGCCCTGTTCTGCCTTGAAACGTTCGTCATCTCAAAATCAAGATCCTTGACTAAATTCGACTTTTCACTATAATTGTCGAAGCCTGCCTTTAGGATTGAATTTAAAGGAGTAATGGTGAGAGAAAAATAAGTCAAAGTACTGTGTTGAGTGTTGACATCACACAGTATAATCTCCGGCACATTATTGTAATATTATAGACCAGTGGAATCGAGCTCGTTTCCTAGGTGATCATTAAGACTTCCTTGATTTTGTTTGGTCTAACTGGGTTATCAAAATAACATAACCAGCGAACTATAATTAAACATTTGTAATGTTATTTAGTCATCATGATTTCTCAAGCCATCTTACCCATTAATATTAATTACCATTTACTCAAAATCCGCCCTTACGTCTTACAACTTAGATCCTGTATTGCTCGTTGACCCATATAGAGTGTAGAGCTTGTCAAGGTGCCCACGAATTTGCAGGACACATCTGATTGGAAAGTACAAGGAGAATGGAAGATGTCTCTTTTAAAAAGGACTGGTTAGGGAGGTTCCGGATCATTCAAATTTTTACACAACTCTCAAAAATCTTGCAGGTCATAAAACAATGTTGAATAAGAAACTGTTTTAGTTTAAATTTAAATGAATTGAAGGTACTTGTGTAGCGCAGCGACCATCGCAGAAAACCGTATGAGGCTTCTTTTGCCTGCTCAGTTAAAGAGTAACAAAATCTCATTTCAGACCTACAATATCCCGCGCGAGTAGCGGCGGCGGCGGCGGCGGTGTGAGGTGAGGGCGTGTACGAAGGCTCCACTCCGTGTATTATTAGCCGGGCGCCCCCAGCGTGCGGCTCGTGTTGTCGCTATTATTGCCCGACCTGCACCAACGCGACCCCCATACTCTCCGTCTCGATGCCCTCAATAAGTACTTCATAACGGCTGTTTGTTTGAGGAAAATAAGCTATGAGTAGGCTACATGTTTTTGTTATTTTACTGATTACATCACTTATATTGTATAATTTTTCTGAATTATTTTTGTTTGTTTGCAGGTAAGCTTTCTGACAAGTATTAAAACATACAATCTGTGGTAAGTCTATAAAGAATAATTTATTTAATAGTTATTATTCATAAAATGTAGTCCTTTTATACAGATCTACTACGTATTAAATATGTCGTATATCTGTATACCCATGTATTTACAAATATGTAAGATCTGACAAATTTTGTCAAATACCTCCGACCTATCATCTTACAGCCCACACTACTTGACCTAGAGCCTTGAAACTCTTCATGGACGTTCCTCTTAGGAAATAGGCATCCGCTAAGAACGGATTTTTGAAAATGTCCTCAGGGCTACCTACACCTTCACCCTACGGAACCTCGGTACCTCAATGTTTCAATATTAAGCTATAGAGAAGATTATGGAGGTCAAGTAAATGAAGTACGATGGATGAAATGAAACATTAATCGAGAATCCCAGGAAGTTTTTCTGTTTTTCCTTGGGTGAAACCAGGTTGATCAGCTATTTATTTTATGAGATATAATTTTCTACACATATTTTCCTCACTTCACGTATTTGAAATTGCATTGTTTCATTTTCCACGAAAGCCATTGTTTAACTTCTAGAAAGCCCCCCTTTTTGTTCGACAACAATAAAAAAAACATGGTTTCGTAACTATTTTTTTATAATTTAAGAAATAGCTCTTTATTTACGCCCGAAAAAATAACACTCGGCGTTTAGACAATTTTTGCCTGATACTAGTTTTTAATTCAAATAGACTCACGTAAGATTGAATTTCGTAACCATACGTTGGGTTTTTTAATAACTTTTCTGGTGCAGTATATACTTGCCCATTTTATAATGTACTATGCTTCTGATGCCATTAAGTCATTCGATTTTTATTTATTGAATGAAGATTCAACTATGCACTTATACCTTTAGATTTACAATATATTATAATTCGACTATGCTAAAATTAGCCTGTTGATTATACCATATTTTTGGAAGCAGGAAAAAAGTTTTCAGAGCAAGATTAGAGGTGAATTAATATGAATGACGGGTGTATTAATGGCAGTACTTCTGGCCAACGCAGTGTTGCCGGTATTCCCGAGAGTGCTGCCAAAACGCGCCTCCCAGGACAATGATGAACAATAATGTACATAGTCCTTCGTACATAGAAAGGAAAACTCTGCTGGCTAATTTTATCGTATGACATCACTTGATTACCGCTAAACACGATAAAGCACTTGAACATATCACCATTGACTTTTTTACTGTCTATTAATGTAAGTCAAACTAGGACTGTTTAAAAATGTTAGATTTTGTTAAAACGCGGACGAAATATTACATTGTTTGTTTTTTGGGCTTCAGTCGAAACGCTGATGCAACATCCCATTGCTTTTTTATTTTTTCGGCTTCAATACAAGCGTTTACACACTGTTTAATAACGAATACTTTCATGTCTCACAGATGTCAAATCGCTTTTTTATTTATTATTTACAAGTTTACAGCAGGAACCTAAATTTAGTTTTTCAAGTGTATTTCACAATGTTATTTTTTCTTATTTTCATTCACTGCGTATATGGCTGTGTGAGGGGGGGCTGGCAAGGTTGACAGTTGTCGCTTAAATAGTTTGAAAGTTTTTAAAAGTAAATTCAGCCAAAAAGCCATTAAAAAACTTCCCCCAGCACTTTGGATGTTGCTCTTGACAACCTGTCGAGCCGAATGGAACATGAAAATCCTGCCCAACCGCAATAGAATCGTTGAAATTAAACTCTCGACTTGGTAGCGTGACGTGAAGGGAACTCGTCATCGCTGATGGCTGCTGATGATGTCTGGGGCGGGCGAGACGCAGATCGCATCAGGCAGTGGAGGGCGGCGAGGGTGAGAGTTGAGAGCGAGGTGAAGTGCAGCGGACACGCTCGAGGGATCTTCACTCATGCCCGGGAATATTAACGCTAGTAATTTGCATGCGATCATGTAATACGGTAGTGGAGGAAAAGCATGGCTAGGAAACAAAATACATTTCCGTGTATTAAGGTTGGATTTAAATAGTTTTTCCTCTCACTGTTTATGATCTGCCCATCGGCATACTGCTGAGGGGATCTGCGAAAATCCCCTTCTAACAAAACTAAAGATCAGCTAGATTTTTTTGATATATTATAAACATTGCATTACCTGTCCCAATAAATATTAAGCTTGTTTCAAACAACATTTTTTATATTTCTAGACGGTCGAATGCAAAACTAAAATAAATGAAAAAACTCAGTACTGTAGTTTATTATCGGGATGTGTAGATCATGTTGAACTCACATAATAAGAGTAAACGGCCGGTCGAAGTTATTGACTTTAGTTCTTACATTTATGTGTTTGCATCTTTAAAGCTATTGGCGGCAAAATTGTCTCCAAATATTTATTTTTTACTTTTTTCAAAAACCTCAACTGCCCGTCGTCATGGCTAATAAGCCTGAGCGGCGATCTAAAGACAGCTAGGCACTTCAGCGTCAAGTCACATGTACCAGCCAGGGGAAACCCGCCGCTGGGATCGAACGAGCGACGGTTGACACACGGGCCCAGCGCTCAGAGTTACCGCCTCGGACATTATTGATTTGTAATATTATTGTCAATAACTTAAGCCAAAACGTATGAGGTCCATACGCAAATATTATGTGGATATGTTCATATAAAATTGAAGAAAATCAAAATGAAAAAAATCAAATATAAAAATTTGGATAGACCACGGCTTTTCTTTAAATAATCATATTTTTCTCAACGAAACATTATTTAAAAATGAAACTTTCCCTACAACGTTTATTTTTAACCGTAAATTAACTAAACGTCAGCTAATTAAGGGCCTAAGTACACCGCTGCTTGTTACCTACCTGAGTGATGCTAGATCAAACGGAGAGCCCGGTCCTTGTTAGTTATCTCGGAAGTTGCCCATTACCTGCAGCGGGGGGGAGGTAAGCAGCGGTGTAATTAATGAAATACCCATCTTACACTGACTGGGTCCTTGTGCTGTATCGCTGGACCGCGCGGCTTGGCACGGTCTTCCTCCTCACCCGTCATCTCCGATTGTGCCCAACACTCAACACCGCTGGCAACCGTTTATGATATTAATATTGTACAGCACCACCATATAGTTCTTATTTTTAAACACCACTTTGTCTTCCGTTGTAATAAATTGGTTTAGCGCAATCAGCGTTATTGAATTGTAAATAGTACCAAAAGACCTGGATGACTGGTGACGATTAATAGTTTTTAATGATTGGAGGCTAACGATTAAGTATGGCAGTTCGCTCGCTTAAGCAGCAATTATTTTCGTTTAAGCTATGCAGTTGGATCACTGTTCTACGGGACTCGCAAAGCGTGGGAGCGCTTATTTATTTATTTATGATCGATATTATTTATTGAATCTGAGCTGGTTGAGAAACGAATCCGGGCTTTCCGAGCAATAATAACCTGAGTATAAAAAAAAACTATAAATTAGATCAGGAAACTAAAAGCGTTTGTTTTCCTTGCTTGGAGCTTCAGCGTGTTTAGCGTTGTGTATTTCAGAGGCTCATACCGAAAATTCTCATAATCCAATTGTAGTTGCTAATTAGCACTTTTCTTTAATTGTTTGCGAGTCCTTTAACTTACTTTAAATCTGCATAATTTATTGTAAGTTTTTATGTCGTTATAGATATGTATCTATGTTGTCGCTTATTCTTGTAATAGTTTTGCACGTTCTACTTCTTGATAGATCCATCAGTTCATCTAATCGAATCTAATCGATCTTCATCAACGTCGCGTTTTTCACCTACTTAAAAAATCGTACCGTTGGAAATAAATAGACAAGGAATTGTAATTGCGGACAAGGTACTCAATTTCACTACATACTTTAAATGAAATATAATATGACTTTTATTTGTCATACGTCAGAAAAGTCATATAAATGTAGGTAATTTAGGAGGAAAGACAGCTCGTCTTTCCTCCTAAATTGCAGCAAGCTAGATCGCCGCAGTCTGTCGTCGGTGCCGGCTGTCGGCGGAATGTTTTGTTTGTAGCTCTCGGCTCTGTTGACTCAAATAATTCTGTTTACATTCCCATTAAATCTAAAATTGGGCTTAGTTAAACAACTGTTTCTATTGTAAACAGGTGCTCAATTACAGTTAATGGTAACGGAGTTTGAAACTGTATTGGTTGGGTTATCTTGAAAAACGTGTTGAAGTAACTAATTATATAGTCTTCCACTTTATAAATAGTCTATCAAAACTCTTTGCCGTTTAAAATTTCTTGTGTTTTCATATCAAGTTAGTACTTTGTCGTAAGTTATTGCAGTTATATTCCGTAACCGATGATAAGAGGAGATTCATGTTTAAGCGAATCTCTGAGTCAGATTCAGATATTAAAAATCGGAATGAAAATTAGTACCTATTAAAATTAATTTAAATCCAACCTAATTACAAGCAGTTAAAAAATAATGTTAGATATTATAACGACTAAATGTATTGTGAAGAATGTGGCATATCGAATTGTGGTTTGAAATTTGATACATTAGACTCTCGATAGTTCGACACTCGATACTTCGACACTTTGTACAGTTCGACACCTCCTGACACTCAACAAACATTTTTGTATTTTGTTCAGTGATATTACTGGGACCTGTAATATGATAAAAGTTAATAAAATAGCTGTGCAATGGTTTAGGTTTATGGTAGGCCTATTTAATAAATTTAGGAGATATGTACAACCTGTATTTTTAATGCTTTTATTAATGTGAAATCCTATATAATCCCTATAGTTCGACATTTTGATACTTCGACATTCCCGAAGTTCACGAAGTGTCGAATTATCGAGAGTCTACTGCATTTATAATTGTAATCTACTGTTATTCTTTAATTTTTGTTCTCTTTCTGACGATTCTGACGGACGGTATAGTCTGCGATGTTAGTCTACTGATTAATGGGGACGACTCTAGTCTTTAGTCTCTAGTTTCTAGCGGATGTCGCCGCCGCGTTGTCACGTGTCTCGCTCATGTCTCGCTTCACTTCCTCATACTTACTGTACGTGCCGTCCGCCGTCCGTCTCGCCGTACTGCACGGTCTTCCCGCCTCGCGCCTGCCACCCGTGAAAATGCAGCGCTCGATCCCTTCATACAAATGCTCTCATCAAAGAGCTGTAAGATGAAAGTATTAATGTCCCCTTCCTCTTGTGGGGGGGGGGGGGGGGTGGTGGTGGTGTAAACACCTTATATCGCACTCTGGCTTTCAGCTCTTGAGTTTATTTGCTTGTTTCTCGTTTGAGAAATGTTTGTTTGGTTTGTTGGTCGGAGTTTTGCTCAGCAAAATTTCTTAGTTTTTAGTCGTGAACCCCATACTAATCAGTATGTAAGAGACATGGGCGGATTTCTGGGGGTGCCCGGCACCACCCCTGATTTTTGTGATTTTGTTTGATTATTTTGCGGAAAAAGGGTAATCAATTTTCTGTATACCTTTGAATAAGCTCTACATAAACTACAACAGGGTTGGTATAAAATAAAATAACATATATTTATTGGAGTATGCCTGCAAACAGACTATTTGAAAAGGAATTTCATGTTTGAATTTGAGCATAAAATACTTCATAAGTGAGGTGACTTGGCACCCCCAAAAGTTAAGACCTAAATCCGCCCATGGTAAGAGGGACTTCAGTTGTTTTGGTATATATCATTTTATCATATCAAATAATCGTTCACTCGTGTAAACTAGCTGACGGTCCTGTCTGGTCCCAAACGGTTTTTAATTTAAAGTTTCCCAGAAACTTCCTTATTATTTAATACTATTTCTTGTACAGCTTGGTTATTTACTGAGTTGTTATCTTGAATTGGCATTCCTTAAACATTTGGTAAAAGTATTAACTTATTTCCAAATAATAAAAAAATGTGTAGGTAGTGTAATGGCGTACAATTATTTATCTAGAATTTACTAGCATTAATATTATCTAGTGAATGTTAGATAAAAGGAAATGTGCTGATAAGCAGGAAATGGGTATCTAATCATGTTTGTGCGAAGCTCTGGCAGCAGCTTAGACAGATTATATACTTTGACTATTTTATACATGTTAGCGGGCACTTTTATACTTGCGCGTAGTCGGTAAAGGAATTTCTTTCAGTTCCGTTAGACTATTTATTCAACTCGGAAGTCTTTCAGTTCACACTTTCCTTTACGTTTGAATTCCATACGGAATTCGTACCGTTACACTCTCATAATCCAGCGCCTAGTTAACATGTAACCATATTTATTTCTATTTCCAAAAGATTTGCTATTGGTCTAATTTCGATTCACCTGTGATAGGATTGTCAAATTAAGCAAAATATTGACTGGGCTACCGAAGACGAGACAATTCTGTGTTGCTCCCACTTAATTCGAGAAACCAAAAATATTTTGAATTGTCAACTTCAGGGGAAGGAGCTTTACTAAAGTAACAATATTATTTTACACTAAACAAAGATAATTCTGTTAAGTCTGCGGATAAGTGTGTGACAATGCCAGTAGAGGCGACAGTCAGCTCTCTCGGACACTGCTTTCCCCCCTGATGTCTGTCTGCCAATTGTTAACAGAAATCTGTGAACGCGTCTTCGCTTTCCTTCGCCACGCCGCATGAAACTCTTTTTAATGTCTAATGTCACTTTCAACACCTTTATGTACGGATTCATGTTTTTAATATCACGATTGTTCGATATCGAAAATGCTTATGGGTTTATCGAAACTGTCGAAATTAAAACACGAGTTTGGCGAAATTAATAAAATACGGTAAGTATTACCTACCGGTACCTCTATTTATCCATTAGTACCTGGTGGACCGAGCCTTGACTCAGTATTATTTCATGTTTACCAGTTCGTACATTTACTATAAAACATTTCATTGTCATGATAATAATTATAAATACGCAGTTTAATTACTCCATTCAACCTTCAACCACACGCTGTATTTCATTTCGTGTATCTGCTGCTATGCTTACTATTGCATTTCGTGCATCTGCTGCTATGATTACTATATTTACACTATATAACGTTGTTTATTTCGTTGCTAGCGTAGCAACCCATAAGTTAAGGCCCAATTTTAAATGTAAAATATAAAAATTAAGCTTCATTTCACTATATTACGTTATCACTAATTACTCAACGGCATTTTTACTACGTTCCTGTCTCAAGCATGAGCTCTCTAGTAGGAAATATAATCCCTGATATTGAGTTATTTGGACCATGTGTTTATCGTCAGATTGTTAACTATTTTCAAGTAAATACACATATAGTAAATAAATTTTGCAGTAATGTAGGTCGTTTATACATAGAACCATAAAAAAGTTATATATAACTTTAAATACATTCCCAAGTGAAGTAGGACATCCAATAAAATTGTCTTTATGAGCCTCTCGGCAAAGAAGGCAGACAGAGACACGAATGTTATTTAACGGAGGAAAGTGTTATTGTTTAATGTTTTGCTCCCTCCGCTCTATCCCATTTTATCTCCCCGACCGTAATGTCAATATTTTCAAATCCTCTTCGCCTAAGAGAGTTGCTCTATCGCTCATGTTTTGTTTGTACAGTCATCAAATTCAGAGTCGAGTTTATCTCTCGTGTTGTATTTTTGCATTGGGCGCCTTCTGAGCTTGCTCACAGTACATAGTTCAGTCGAGCTGGATATATCTGATGAGTGATGGCTGTAAATAACTTCTACTCGAGTGTTTTCCACTGTTATCACCGCCACTCGGTCGCGTTGTTATCACCGTAGCTATGACAGGTTCAGGCGATTTAGCAAACTTAAAATTCCAGACTTATAACATATTATCAGTAATGGTAAAAAAATGTTTCAAATTATATAATTTTTTTAATTTTTGCTGTTTTAATGTTTTGATCTTTACTTGTTTTATGGCGCATCTTTATCATAAATTAATATTTTTGCGTTGTATTGTAATATTAATAACTTTATCTTATCATCTTAATGGAAGTTGAGAATCATTGAGAAATATTGTACATCGATTGCAGATAGTGGCATAGTCGGGTTAAGCTAAAAATCGAGTTGCTACAAAATTTAATTCATTCATCACAATAATTGATCACTTTTTTTAAATTTAATACTTATTGCTTTTAATCGATAAACGATAGTCAATTAACGAACCTCGCAATTAAATCAGCTAATCCTTACTTGTAACAAAATTACTACATAATCATCTCATCTATTCAACACTTTAAAATGTTCCTTCATTCATATCACTTTGAAATAAGCACTATGAGTGTCGGTGTCCTCAAGTATCATCAAAAATATTTAATAACATTTTCAAAACTCACACCACGGTAAATTTAAAACGGCTAGGTACATACGTAACCTTCAATATCTAAGTGCCATAATATGATAATTGTACATGTAACAACGATCCTTGATTTTGGCTACCTGTCATGCTTCTAGTACACAAGTATTTGATGTAAATCCAAAATATGTAGGTATCCTCTACTTTTATCCAATACTTTCAATACCTCTTAAGACCGGGACGTAGCACTGGCTGCATATTTTAACCTGAATATGAGTGAAGGATGAGTGTAGGATGATTGTGGCGCGATCTTTGTAGTCTTGTTACTGGCTGAGACCGACATGTTCCTTAGACAGGACTGTTAATTAATTGATAGCCCAACAGTCAATGGCAACTGAGGGACCTACATTTTTAAGTGGGATTCGAACTAGAATTTCGCCTTTACAATTAATTTACGACCTGGTCTAATTATAAGGACGGTCCTATGAACGTAGTACTCAATAGTGCGGATGTTAATCTAGAAAACACCGCGTCCACAAGCCATCGCTCTTAACTATCCACAATTCGTTATATAGGAAGTAGCCAAGTGCAACCCGAATTCAGGACACGCCACCGTCCCAGTCGATCATGAAAAGTTGCGAGAACTTCAATGACTTATTTTGTGGCCGCTGTTATAACTCGCGGGCTGAAGGCTGGTGTCCCCGGCAGCACTCCCGTCGTGAGTCACTGTCCTGTCGACACTCACCTCTGTTTGGTTGTGCCTCAGTCCGGAAATACCCCCAGCACGTGGCACGATACGAGTGTATCGGCATCAGCATGTACGATGAGCCGCCATGTTGTCTCGCGGTGTCGAGGCCGGCGGTTATCATGCGCCCGGTGACCGTGTCATCAGCGACTCACCGCCGTATCGCTTCATCTCTTCGTTCCTCTGTTGACTCGTCGACGATGAATAATTGTTTAGTTACTGTTAAGAGAATTATATTTTTCACGTTTTTTCAATCAACGATCAATCTTAAGAATCCGCAGTTTTTCAACGCTGTTTAAATCGTTGATCTGGGATTTATTGTTCGATTTGGGGTTCTCGTACTGACGACGTTTTGAATGTAATTTTTGTAGGAGATTATTATAAGGGCGAGTAAATGTAGTCTCTGATGCACGTAAATCTGATTTTTCGTGACACTTTGTGATTGTTCGTCTTCTCAGGCGTGTCAAGGCCACAGGACCCACGTGGTTCATTAACCCTCAAACAAGAGAAAATAAACTAAATAATTCGTAAGAACAATCACAAACAACTGAAACTCGACTGCAATGTCGTATTAAGTACTTGGAGCACCATCCCCCCAACAAAAGTGATCTTAAAGATGACCACGTCTTCTTGAGATTTGGAACATGTACCATGCGATGTCGGAAGCGACGACGGCCGGTCCCGCGGGCGCCGCCGCCCCCTGACCTCAGGGCCGCTAATGGCTGATAACACGCGACCCTCGGTGATAGCGTGTCCTCGCCGACCTCGCGCCGCCGCCGCCGCCGCCGGAACCTCAGCACTCTCGCAGTGTACTCTCGTGTAGTACTGGGCTTTCAACTATTCTACAATTTTTCTCTTTGAGGTATAGTTATATTAAGTTGCGCGTGTTTTAAAGTCTTTTTTTGTCTATAAGCATATTTTCGAACTGTCCTAGATTTTACTGTTAAATTAAAAAATTTAAGTATATTGTAGCAATCTTCATCGATGTGAATATATTTACATCGATGGCAATCTCCATTCAGCATGGAGGGCTCCTTGAATGGCGATCCTTCTTTGGTACGAGCTTGGATGTTTGGACGAGGTTCCCAATTTATTCAGGGGAAATACTGACTGACGCCAAACGGTAAGCTTCACATTGCCGATACTCCATCAAATGCGATATCTGACCACTAATAAATACTTTGATACTCGTCGCCGTGAATGATCTCGATAAAACACTTATGAAATTACCTTAACTCCTTTCTCGTTGTCTCCAGTCTCAGTCTTGACATAAGCTATCTAAATCATCGTTTTAGCGTCGTACTCAGACGGTCCCCTGTACGTTACAATAGCAATGTATAGCCGTGCCCATGTCGTGGCATACTCAGAGCCCCCTGTACGTTCTGTGTAGCCATGTCGTGCAAAGTCGATGTTTGCACCGGTATCGACGGGGTTGCAGTATGTTCGCGTGCCGAATCCGAACGTCATCGACCGTCTCGCGCCGTGCATGTTGTCATGCTTGGCTCCACCGGGGACGTGTATAAATACGCCGCCAACAATGCTTAGGCAGCGTGTGTATGCAGCTAGAGTACCTGCTTACTTCTGCCCGTAAACTACAGAATTTTAATGGTTTAGTAAATTATATCATTGTTTTAATTGTTCGAACAAATTGAATTTATGTATTTAATCACTCACTTGTCATTTTTATTTTTGTTGATAACATAAGTTGCATATAAACTGGTGCAAAATCGGTGTTAAGAAGGGTCATAAATAAATAAATTCATTTCACTGTGGTTAAGCCACAGATATTGAAGAAGGTAATCCAGCATACATTATTTGGTAACTTCACAGGTTTCCCCTGATCCATAGGTTTTCACGTGTCGTAAAATTAATGTTGACAACCTTAATTGAACAGTTGTTTTGTTTCTTTATCGAACCCTTTCCATTAAATATAATACGCCCATTTGTGACCGTCTATAAAAATGATGTCAGCTAAGTTATACTCTGTACAATGGAAATTTATTTTTAATACAGTAAAAAGTAAAATACGCAAGGTAAGAGTAGCAAAATTACAAACTAGGTCCTCCAGCAATGCCGGCGGGTTGGGAAGGTACAGAGTGATAATTGGCCTCGAGGTAAAGGAACGTCTCAATGTGTCAATTGTGGAGAGTGTGTCAAGACCAGGGGTAGGCGTGACACTAACATGCGAGCCTCCGCTACTGTGTAACTACAGTACTGACTGTGTAACTACAGTACTGACTGTGTAACTACGGTACTGACTGTGTAACTACAGTACTGACTGTGTAACTACGGTACTGACTGTGTAACTACTGTACTGACTGTGTAACTACGGTACTGACTGTGTAACTACTGTACTGACTGTGTAACTACGGTACTGACTGTGTAACTACAGTACTGACTGTGTAACTACAGTACTGACTGTGTAACTACAGTACTGACTGTGTAACTACGGTACTGACTGTGTAACTACTGTACTGACTGTGTAACTACGGTACTGACTGTGTAACTACAGTACTGACTGTGTAACTACAGTACTGACTGTGTAACTACAGTACTGACTGTGTAACTACGGTGCTGACTGTGTAACTACAGTACTGACTGTGTAACTACAGTTTACTGACTGTGTAACTACAGTTTACTGACTTTGTAACTACAGTTTACTGACTGTGTAACTACAGGACTGACTGTGTAACTACAGTACTGACTGTGTAGCTACGGTACTGACTGTGTAATTACAGTTTACTGACTGTGTAACTACAGTTTACTGACTATGTAACTACAGTTTACTGACTTTGTAACTACAGTTTACTGACTGTGTAACTACAGGACTGACTGTGTAACTACAGTACTGACTGTGTAACTACAGTACTGACTGTGTAACTACAGTACTGACTGTGTAACTACGGTGCTGACTGTGTAACTACAGTACTGACTGTATGACTACGGTACTGACTGTGTAACTACGGTACTGACTGTGTAACTACAGTACTGACTGTGTGACTACAGTACTGACTGTGTAACTAACTGTGTAACTACAGTACTGACTGTGTAACTACGGTACTGACTGTGTAACTACGGTACTGACTGTGTAACTACGGTACTGACTGTGTAACTACGGTACTGACTGTGTAACTACGGTGCTGACTGTGTAACTACGGTGCTGACTGTGTAAATACGGTACTGACTGTGTAACTACGGTACTGACTGTGTAACTACAGTTTACTGACTGTGTAACTACAGTTTACTGACTGTGTAACTACAGGACTGACTGTGTAACTACAGGACTGACTGTGTAACTACAGTACTGACTGTAGCTACGGTACTGACTGTGTAATTACAGTTTACTGACTGTGTAACTACAGTTTACTGACTGTGTAACTACGGTACTGACTGTGTAACTGCGGTACTGACTGTGTAACTACAGTTTACTGACTGTGTAACTACAGTTTACTGACTGTGTAACTACAGTTTACTGGCTGTATAACTACAGCTTACTGACTGTATAACTACAGTTTACTGACTGTATAACTACAGTTTACTGACTGTATAACTACAGTTTACTGACTGTATAACTACAGTTTACTGTCTACGTAACTACAGTATTAACACCCTGCAGGACTAACTGTGTAACTGCAGTACTGACAGAGTAATTAGAGTACTGACGGTGTGACTACAGTACTAACTGTAGTACTGAAGGTATGACTACTATGCCGACAGAGTAACTGCAGTGCTGACGGTGTGACTACAGTTCTGAAAGAGTAACTGCAGTTCTAATTGCTGCGAGATAAATGTTGGCATGCTAAACATAGTTGTACAGGGTGTAATTTTTAAAACGTAACCCATTTTTAAGATTGAATATTGCGCATATAAATATAAAATGAGTACCTTTTTATGGATCTTTACATTTTATACAACCTATTATTTAAGTTTGATCACGTTTAGTTTACATTATGCGTTCAAACAATACGCCATTGGCATTTGTATAAAGTTGTGCTCTCTCCATCAAATTTCCGAACGCGTGTTGCAAGGCGCCTCTTTGAATTTCTTGCATTGAATTTTTTATGTTTGTTTTTAGGTCCAGAATATCCTGTGAATTGATTTCGTAGGCCTACTTATTATGTATCCCCAAAGGAAATAATATAGTGGGGTAAAATCCGGGGATCTTGGGGGAAATAATCCTTCACTGACAAAATCAAGTTTTGAGTTGCGTTAAAAAAAAAAACATCCTGTATAAAGAACTCCACTGTAGAGCCATGAACACACAGTCAAACGCTACGTTGGAACAGGTGTCGCCTGCGAGCGCACTTTCGACCACCTTCTCAAAGATAATCGGCAGTAGTTTAATGTAGAAAAACAAATTTACGCTTTCAGTTTATGTTTAATTGGTTTGTTGAAATGAGCTGTTTGTTTCACGTATAATTAATTAGTGATCACGATTTATTAACTACTTTACCCCGAATAATCCCCATAATTTTCCCGGGTTAGAAACGAACATTCGAAGCCCAATTTGACGTAAACTTTAACACTAAGAAACTACCAGTTTTGTAAAGAAAACGAGTCAATGAAGCTTCTTATTGTACCATCTTAAACTATCCGGGACTCGTTGAATGTTCATCTTGATCATATGTCATGATCATTATCATACGTCTGTGTTAAATAAGGACACGCTATACATTATGTTTACATAGAACTAATCAACCACTGGTTTTTCCCTTTTCACTCATCAATGATTTACAGTGCACCGACTGCTGATACACAAACCTCCATTACTTCAAGTGACAATGTAAACAGAAAGTTAGATGAGCGGACGTTAAGTGTGTCACTTGTCCATCAGAGCTCAATGCAGCGACCGAGCGTCAATGATGCACCGGCTTGTTGGTACACAGGATGATGACTGGTTTCCTGCCGCGCCAGTGTCCTGCTATCCTTCAAAGAGTACCACTCGTTCATAACTACTTTTTATATTACGGGTTTACGTTGTCGTCAGTGAAGTTTCTCAACCCGCTTCCACAGGTTTCCACCGAGTTTATTTATATTTTTGCACATTTATTTATACACTTTCAACTTCAGTTGAACCGTGGGTCAATGCCCCCTCATAAATAGACGGAGGGTCACAAGTGCTGTAATGGGGCCGGGACGTCCTGCACGCGTACCGTCATCGCTACATCGCTTGCATCGCTACATCGCTGTATCGCTACGTCGCTATACCCGCCATATCGCTACACTATGTCGAGGACTTGCCGGGCACCTCATGACGGTCTATAACAAAAGTTTCTTGTTTTAACAAATTTGAGCCCAAGTTAAATTTTGCAAAAAGTTTGCAAAGGACAGTAATTTACAAACTGAAAACCCCGATTGTGGTCTTGTATATAGGGATGATTCGAACTTCTCCTTTGTCATTTTGTTTTTATGTTTAACAACTTTCTTGTGCTGATTTTATACTTTACACACACCCTTCCAGCATGTGTAACATTAATCGCTGTACAGTAAACGCAATGATGTATTGTGTTTTCCCGAAACAGACTCAATAGATCCGGTTGACGAAAAATAATGCCTCTTTAATAACCAACTACTCGTGCAACTGGTTTCTGTCTTGAAATTGCGTCCAATTGATAGAGTGTAACACAGTAAAAAATAAGAGAACGCTTATTCCTTGAAATAATCGGTTAATCGAATATACCCGATTGGATGCAACGATACGAGTATTGTTACCCGAGTTTGAATAAAACTGTCGTAGAGATAGCTTAACTGGCTGTTACTCTCGTACGCAAAGAATAAGAAACTGGGCCAAGGAAGAAAAAGCTCTTGCCAACGGTATAAATCTTTAATCAAATAAAACGCACATTACGAATGGATCCGATGCGCTGAACATGTGTTGGCGTCCAAGCGTGCTGCGACCAAAGTTAACGAGGAGTTTAGTTTTAGTTTTGTTGCACCATTTATACAGCTGTAAAACTGAAGATTTTGACAGTCGTCGTTATTTATTGTACAATTGCAGCGGTAGAAACATTCAGAGACTTGTGGCGGCGTGTAGAGTCTACAGTTAGAGTGTTTATTCTGTTCCTATATACTGGTGATGACACGATCTGCCACTCTCGACGCAGGCAGAGGGCCAAAAACGTGTCGCCCTCGCATCGCATCCACCGACCGCGACGATGGACAGAGAGTGGAGCTGGCTGCAGCCCGGTCGATAGTCGGAGATGACTGTGCCACTCCCTCACAACCTGGCCGGGTCTGTTGTAAAGCAGGTCAATTCAATCATCTTTCAAACAATCGATTATATTTTATTACACTTTAAATACACTCGTAACTTTTCCCTCTTCAACTTTCATTATTAGTGAATTAAAGAAACTCTAGTGCTGGCACACAATCGGTATTTCAGAGCTGTATAGTTGTTTTCATAGAAAAATATAAACACAGTTTCCTCGTTTTGATTGCTGTGTAGTAAATGGAGAAGTGCTGTCCAGGTCGAGTAGAAATCGTCGGTATCAGTGATTCAATTCGTAATATTATTACGAATTATTAATATTATTCGTGATTCTGGCCATGTTCCGCTCGCGGTTTTGGAAACCCTGGAAGACGTGTGGTCGGATATCAATCATACATTTCTCCTTTACTCAATTATTATTTAATAAAACCAAATTACGGCTCTACTGTACAGTCAATCGCTGTTACTGTATTGACATCAATTGCTTTCACTTCACTTGCATTTTTTTTTAGAAATTGTCATACGATATCCTTGTCCCCTTGTATATTTCTAAAACCCATTGGTTTGTTCGAACATATTTTACTATCCACTTCTTGGCGTTAACTATTTGTAGTGTTAAATAACTAAATGAATTTACATTAGTATGTTAGACCCAAAGCCCAGGTCGATGTTCCTATTGAGGCCGCTGTGCTCGTGTGTGTTTGTGTTGTTGTATATCAGATACAGTCTGATAGCGGGATTGCATGCGTAGTCACACCGCCAGTAGTCGCTGATGCATGAGCGCGCATCGCGTTCCACATTTGATCTGACTTTATAATTTCGGTTTTATAACTGATTTGAAATAACGCTGCTTTAATCATTCTAAGGGGTTCATTTGCTTGTTAAGCCGGTACATTTAGCTTAAGATTTCAACTTTTCATTAGTTTGATAAAACACATGAATTGCTGAATAACAAGGGTACTCTTTCTACATAGAAGGAGACAAGGATATTCACCAAGCATATATTTTGTAAATAGGAAACGAAAGTTTTAAAAAATTATGGGATTATAAAAATGTAGTGCACGCAATGTCCCGCCGGGAACCGGGAACCTGGCAGCTTGGCAGACGGAAAGAAAGCGTTTCCACCTCGCAGCGAGAGGATTAATAGCTTCCTGCAGTTTTATTGATCGTGCCCTTCCACCATGTCCGTTTTTCCACTTCCCTCCAATTACCATCCAAATTAACATGAAACTTAAATGTTCAGTTTTCAGTTAGTTACGAGATTTAATAAAAAAATCCTCGACAAAAAATGCATAGTTCCGCGTGTAATAATGTTTACATTTACTGCAAGTTAATAAAGATCCAATAAGGCCATCGATTGTTTTGTAATATCAAATCCCATTCTCAATCCAAGATGAATAATTTACAATTACAACTTCGCATATAGAATCAGGAACTGCGGTGATATCTTAACTCTTGACATGTTAGTGGGTGTTGGAGCCACGAGAAAAGCGACATTTCTACCAGATTGGGGTGTATTACCCATACCAATATCTACCACTTAATGTTTTTCATATTTTGAGGGTTTTAACCGGCCAGTATTATTTGTTGAAATAGTCAATCGGTTTAAAATATTAATGCATCGTCATAGATTCAAATTGATGGTTAAATACAGTACGTTTATATTGCATTTATGACTAAAATAATCGTGCCTTGAAAAGTTAATGGCGGTATTGAGTTGGACATTTATTATGATCAGTCATGCATTCTTCTTTGAGCCTGATGATCGTTAGACTGAATGCCTCAATCGATTGCCTTGAGCTACATTGAAATGAACTCGCCAGTTCCCATCTATGTGGTCACAGCGTCTAGTTAACTTACCAAAACTTAAAGGTTAATGCAGTTTTATTGATAGCCAACGTTTGGATTATCTCCTTAACATTCCCGTCTTGTGGAGAATAGGAACACAGTATTTCTGTTTCAATCCATAAAAAAACCTTCTCTCCCGTACTGTAGTCTAAAAATCATTACTTTGTAAATGAGATTAAAAATTAAGACTCATTAACAAATATGATGTCACTGTTTAATGTAAGTAGTTCCCATTGTTTGCCGAGGTGGGGTGAGGCTGTGAGGGAAGTCACAGTCGGTGCCGGCAGTGGCGGCTGGCGGCTGGCGGGTGGCGGCTGGCAGGTCTCGCTGGGCGTGGCTGCCGCTCTCGCGTGTCGAGCCTCGCTCTGTGGGGCGGACTCTGATAATGTAGGACAGTTATTACTTAGCGCTTCCCCCCCCTAGGATCGTTATCACCAGTTAATTTCAATTTCCCCTGATAAGAACGCGAATCGCGTTGATACGGAGGTGTTACAGTTTTAAATATTGTATTAAAAACGTGAATATATATGATTTTTCCCATCGCTGTTTAAACTGTATTTTAGTAGTTATTGTTTCTATCTTTAACCACACTTTACAACTAACCGTTGTTGATAAAACCCACTTTACATCAGACCTGTACATATTCAGCGAATTTAAAATGAATAAAAACGTATTCCAAACTAACATAAGCGAGATATGATATGTTTTTATAATCTGTACAGGAATATCATTGGGGATGAGGAGGTTGGGGTTTTTTATAACAGGTATGAAAAAAGTGATGGCTTTAATTGCGAATTACGATAGAGCTGAACTATAAGCCATACGGAGTTTTATCATGTTGAGAAATAAGCGAAATGTAGACTTTTATTTATTCCCCATAAGGTTAGCATTGGGATAACGTACTTGCTTATTACCAGCGAAGCAATATGTACGTAAGCTTAGTTCATAGCCAACGTTTTTTGCAAGGATAAGCTTCTTAACATCACGCATAATTGTTCGGCAGACAATAAAAGTTCAGTTGAAATATTTTAACTTAAATAACAACTCACTTTCTCCGTTGTTGGATCATCTCTGTTAGCTTTAGCTTAAGCTGCAATCGTACTCGAGCACTCTTTTTATGCGCCAGAAAAGAGAGCCAAAAAACGCCCCGGGGGCGTTTGGGGGGGGGTTGTTGGCGTGTGTTTGTTTTTTTATTTGTTGGTTATTAATAAACCTCTCCAGTTTCTTCTGTGAACCGAGCGGCGGAAGCTCAGTGAGCCAGCAGCCAGCTGCAGATGTGTCAGGCAGTGCAGCGCCGCCCGAGACGGAGTCTGTTAATGAAGCTCGCAGTCTGCGTTCCGTCTTGTTACGTGGCAAATGATCCTCCCCGACCTCGAGTGTGTTCCCAGAACATGCGACCAAACCCCGCGGACCGCGCGACTCAAGGTGAGAGAGGAGAGTGAAACGTCCTCGAGGAGGCTAGGGATGCACTGGAGTGGAACCATCTTGGACCAGGAGAGTGGTTGCACTGGAATGCAATCTTGATTTGAGCAGGAGAGTGTGCCGTCCTGAAGGAGACACTGGCAGTGTCCCGTCCTCAAGGTGGCTAAGGATATACGGTCAGTGTGCCGTCCTCAAGGATGCCAAGGGGACACTGACAGAGTGCCGTCCTCAAGGAGGCTAAGGAGACACTGGCAGTGTGCCGTCTTCAAGGAGGTTAAGGAGGCACTGGCAGAGTGTACCGTCCTCAAGAAGGCTGAGGAGGCACTGGCAGATTGTACCGTCCCCAGGAGGCTAAGGAGGCACTGGCAGAGTGTGCCGTCCTCAAGGAGGCTGTGGAGGCATTGGCAGATTGTACCGTCCCTAGGAGGCTAAGGAGGCACTGGCAGATTGAACCGTCCTCAAGGAGGCTGAGGAGGCACTGGCAGATTGTACCGTCCCTAGGAGGCTAAGGAGGCACTGGCAGAGTGTGCCGTCCTCAAGGAGGCTGTGGAGGCACTGGCAGATTGTACCGTCCCTAGGAGGCTAAGGAGGTACCGGCAGAGTGTGCCGTCCTCAAGGAGGCTGAGGAGACACTGGCAGATTGTACCGTCCCTAGGAGGCTAAGGAGGTACTGGCAGAGTATGCCGTCCTCAAGGAGGCTGAGGAGGCACTGGCAGATTGTACCGTCCTCAAGGAGGCTGAGGAGGCACTGGCAGATTGTACCGTCCCTAGGAGGCTAAGGAGGCACTGGCAGATTGTACCGTCCTCAAGGAGGCTAAGAAGGAGGCACTGGCAGATTGTACCGTCCTCAAGGAGGCTGAGGAGGCACTGGCAGATTGTACCGTCCTCAAGGAGGCTGAGGAGGCACTGGCAGATTGTACCGTCCCTAGGAGGCTAAGGAGGCACTGGCAGATTGTACCGTCCCTAGGAGGCTAAGGAGGCACTGGAATGGAACCCCGGTGGAAGAAGGATAGTACGAGGCCGAGAAACAATAGTAAAAAATTGAGGGAAGTAGGAAAGACCTGGGAAAATATAAGGAGGGAAGTAACCAACAAAGTCAGGTGAAAATGAACAGTCGTGGTTAAGAGGATTAATTAAAATAAGTTCACCAGTCTTGTGAGTTTTCTAAAACTCCTCTAAAATAATCATCCTATAAATTATGGATTAATAAAAAATTGTTTGATTTTTGTGGGTACATAATTCAAATTTAATGCAATCCAAAGATTCGTGCCTCTACGTCCAGTGTTTAATCATCGTGAATATAATTTTATTGGAGCGTTGTATTTGGATTATTTTGTATAGGTTTTGGGCGATACGAGAACTTGTTTACTTACATATTTTCTATTATCGAAGAGAATATTATTGTCAGTGAAGCTGTGCAAAAGTCAAGCCGAACCCTCCAAAATTCGGTTAAGCGACCTCGAAATGTAATCTTAAATGCTGCTTTTGATTTGGTTGTTACCCTTAAACTCGCAGGATACGTGGCGGATTCCCAGGATCAATTTTGGTGTAGCGCCAGTATAGAATCCTTCTTATGTACAGTATTGTTAATGTTGTTCCCACACCCATACAGAAAGCTTATCGTGACGGCTGCGACGCCCACCGGCGGCGGTGATAAGCCGCGGCCGCGGTCGGCGAGTCACGGGCTGCACGGTCGGCGGCCGGCCTTGTGTCTGTTCTCCTCTCTCTCGCGTCACCGGCTTGTCGCTGCGTCCAGCGTCACCGACTCAGTGCGTGTGCGAACCCAAATTTCATTCTTCCCTGTGGTGCGAACAAGCGGCCGACTACCCTGTTACTACTGTAGTACAGGTTCAAGTGGTATTGAACGTGCTCGTTTCTTTCTATATCGGATTACTAGGTCGTTTGTCAATCTTTGTTTGATCACATTGTGAATGATTGAGATCGTACATTTGGGACAAGAAAATGTAGGTAAGTAGGTGTATTTCAAGATTCAAGTCGTGAAATAAACTGCTTGAAAAGGATTTTTGTTGTTAGAGCGCTAAGAGACAATAAATGGAAAATCGTTTAGTTTTATTTTATAGAAAAATAAAATGTGATCATAAACGCAAATGGCTGTGCTGTATGTGATCTTTGAGAGACGTCAAGCTGTGAGTGACGCCACGACCGGTCATCCTTGTGACACATCTGTCAGCTGTTGGCAGATCCCGCGCCCTCAAGTCTCCGGCCAACACAAGTAACACCGTCGTGTTAAGTATTTTCTTTGCACAATATGAACATTTTCAATATGCAATTAGAAACGTATATAGTATAACATGATTTAAAATTATTACATTTCTGTCGTTTGCAATCAAAATTTCGCGAATCACGCTTTCAGCATATTATACTAATGAAATGCTTGATTGGCTTGATCGAAATGCTTTATCAGCTAATATTTCCAAGACTGCTCTCCTAGATTTTAGTATTAGAGACCATCCAAATGACGTCCCACTTAGTATTTGTCTGGGCAATGAGTTGGTTGAGTCCGAAGCCGATGCTCGCTTTCTTGGAGTGATGGTTGACTCAAAGTTAACCTTTGAATCACATATTCATCTTGTCTGCAGAGAGTTAAGCCAAGGAATTTTTATTCTCAGAAGACTTAGAGATTTTGATTCTCCCTTCCTGCTTCTTACAGCTTACTATGGAATTATCCATCCATACATGACATATGCTGTTGCAATATGGGGTCAGAAACGACTCGATCAAAGGCGGTATTTCGATTGCAAAAAAAGGCTGTTAGGGTTATATTTAAAGTCCCAAAACTCGATTCATGCAAAGATTTATTCAAGGCCAACAAGTTATTAACATTCCCCTCAATTTATATCCTGGAAACACTTTCTTTTCTCCTACAGAACTTCTCTATCTTTAATGACTCTATACCAGTACATTCTTAAACTCAAGGAGCAAACCAAAGGGCGTTTTAAATATCCCCCGACATACAACATCATTCTTTGAAAACCACCTATATTTTTCTGCCATTAAAATGTTCAATAACCTGCCTGACCTCTTGAAAAACGAATCAAACCCTATTAAATTTAGGAGAGACTTGAAAAATCTGCTAGTTGGCAAGGCTTACTATAGTGTAAACGATTTTATGTGTGATAAGACCCTTATGTAATATGTACAGTTTTTGTCATAGAAGAACCGTTATTTTATGTATTTATTTGTATTTGTATTGACTTGGCATATGCATGTACTTGTCTAAATGCTCAATAAAGTGACTATGACTATGACTATGACTATGAATAAACGACCTTCTAATCGTAGAAAATGCTGCAACGTTTGCGCATGCGCAGTAGCGTCATTGTAATGTATCTGTTACATCCAAAGGAGCAGTTAAATTGATCCGAAGTTCCAGTTACTTGCTAGTAATAGGTCACAGTTGACTGACGCCGCGATTCTGATTATTTCGATTAGAGTGCCGCAATTTCTTTCTTTCCTTTCCTAATCTCTTGCGACAGTTAAGTTAGAACGATTTGCTACAAAATGTTGTTTTGTTAAATTAATTAATTGTTAAGTTTATATCGTTGTTGTTTTGTTATGGTTTTCTATCGAAATGGCGCCGTGTTTTGATTAGCTAGAGGAACTCAACACATTTGTGTGAATAGTGTTTGATTATTTTGACAGTAATCTTGGTTTACCTTTAGATTAAACTAACATTGTATTTCAACACAGTCCATAATTGGATTACTGTATTAGGGCTAGGCCAACTGGCTTTACACTGAGTTAGTTTATGTAAGCGACTACTAAATATTTGTAGAAGTTTCCATTCCTTTAAAAAAATTTCCGTAATAATGAATTATTAAACAGGATTTAAAAAATGATAACTAATAATCCAGAGTTTGAATATTAACATAGTTTAATACAAAACTTCCGGTGGTAAAATTCTTTCTCCTTATACAGGAATCATTGCATGGGGATCAGCATCCGAATGTCAGATCAAGAAAATTCAAACCCTACGGAAGAGAGCTTTAAGAACAATAGAATGTCTTCTACCACAGGATCACTGCAAACCCTATTTCATCTCAAACCAAATACTGACTGTTCCATCCTTATACATCCTTGAAACCACCAAACTTCTTAAACTAAACCCCCCTAAAGCTAGAGGAGAATGCCACAAATACAACTTAAGAAATGTAGAGCTTAAATATGATGTACAACAACATAGGCTAACTAAAACTAGTAAAATACCGCAAATAATGTGATCAAAAATATTTAATGTTCTTCCTGATTACTTGAAACAAATAAAAAACAACAAAACTTTTGCAAAAAAAAACTTAGTCAGTAACAAGACTACAAGATCGCGCCACAATCATCCTTCACTCATCTGTCATTCATACTTGGCTTAAAATACCTACCTGGGTAGGTCGCCATTTCAACTAATGTATCTAATGTATCTAATGTATCTAAAAGACTACTTAATAGAAAGACCCTATTATAGCTTAAATGAATTTTTTGAGGACCATAATCCACTATCAAGAAAATAGGTCAGTAAAATTTAAAACATAAAACAGCCCACATAACACTTATACACACACCCATTTACACTACATCTGAACCTGACGATTCCCTGGTCTTCAAGACTACGGAGAAGAGGAGCCTGTATGTATGTATGTATGTATGTATGTAGGGTAGGGAGAGATGAGATAGGTTCTTCCCTTCACCTTCGATCATTATACTTCAGTCTTCAGTCTACTAAGTTAGCTTTGCATGGAACCGGAACGGAACGGCATCGGCATTCGGCAAGGACTAATACAGTTCCGCCTAGTCGGTGGAACGGTTACGTCAAAAATAACGCTAACTGCTCCTCGGCATTTTCTACGATTAGAAGGTCGTATGAATAAAACAATTTGCAATATTTTAGATTAGCGTACTGAAATAAATCATAGCTGATATTTTTGTATACTAGTACTAGAAAGTGAGATTTTGTGGAATATTCAGAGAACAAATAACGGCTATTTTTCTTACAGTATAATAAACATTTAATTTAAACTCGGTGAATTTCTATTAATAAATCAATCTCGCAGCGGCCCTGGTGACTGAAAACGACCACCTTTTCCTTTCTGAAACATTTCTTGACTTCTTGTATGGAGAGAATGTTTTGTTATTCTGCACTTAGTTACGTCATCTTCTCTCCGTGTGAGTCTTAAGATTGTCTTAAGGTTTTTTCCTGACGTCTACTTTATAATGTAATGATATTTCATGCGGTTTAAGAATTTATTCATACTACAGTAAATGTTAATGAGATCGAGTCAGAGCTTTTGTGTGGCCTACATAATGGGTCTACAAAAAATTAATCGTGGTATTCTATTGTAACACAGCATCGTTAGAGATGTAGTATGACACACTTTACAAACATTAGTGATGTTTTGTTCTAGAAATCCTCCATGGACTCATTGTGCGCTCTTGATTGTCCTTTAAACGACAAATAAGGAATATTTATCAACAATATCGTTCGCTGTTTTGTTTACAAACACTTGTTTTGACGCTTAAAGGTCAACTGAAGGGTGCACATAGCATTGGAGAACTGCATGAATGAAACACTGGTTTCAGTATGAAACATGATTGAAATATTGGTACCAGTCTATGACACGTTTGATCGGTAACGTACAATGGTAAAACTCCAGTAATTATCATTGGTTTGATCAATAAAGCGGGTATAATTAATTAGTATTTTTGTTTTGTTACTGATGTAAATTTTGGGTGTTAAAAAAATAAAACATTAATTGAATCGAATCTATGTAAACCTTTCATTCCCGAGGTGTGGACATCCACGGGTGTATCAGTGGAGAGAGGAGTTCTTTGTTCGCATCGCCGCCATCGCCAGTTCAAAGCCTCATTGCACGTGTCGGTGCGGACTTGCGGACCTGTTGTGTTGAGGAAGTGGTAGGGGGAAGCCTCCACATGTGTAATCCGTTTACAGCCGCCGCGCCGCGACCTTGGACAACGCGTTCACTCTTCAAATGTATGGAAATTGCAATGTAAATCAAACATGAAATTTGTAGTCTACATATGAGAAAGTGGGAAGAGCGGATTTGACACTTCTGCCTTGATTCATATGTCAAGATTAAAGCATCTTTATTGCCATTTATCCATTTCTAACAACACAATTAGCAGAATCAACAATACTTCAACTGCAGACACCGCAATCTCAATATAACAATCACAGGACAAACTCATGCTGGTTTACAAATATTAAAAACAGTTAAGACCTTATGTATTTCCCGGGCTGTAAATTCATCAATTGAATTAAATGAATGGGCAGTGAGCCCCTCACTTCAGGTGACTTTAGGAGTCCTCCCTACTCAGCCAAAAAATTAAAAAAAAACAGCTCGCACGTGGACCCATATAGACGCCACATGAGGTAAGGGAAAATTTTAAATTCAATATAGTTGTAACGGGAAATGTCCAAACTATTAAAATTGCTATTTGGAATTTTTCTGTAATCAATTTAAAATAGTCAACTTTGGACATTAATATAACGTGTTTTATGACCTTTTTAAAAAAATAATAAAGCAATTCCAGCAGTTTGGAGTATTACTTATTGAAAATAATACTGTATCGCATAGTATGGATATGTTTAAAAAAATATGGGCGCTAAATGGGTCCGCGCGAAACCTTACATCGCAAAATATGCACTGATTTAGCATGTAGCATGGGCTCTTATGGAGTCGAAGTTCCAAAAGTTGCCGCTAGTGTCGCAGAACAACGAAAACTGCCGTGGGTAGGGATAAAAAATAAATGAATTTAAAATTCTTTATTTTCACAGGCAAAGTTAGGTCTGCAACTTACACTTAACCTTAAGAGGGATGACTCTTAAAGGGAAACTAGTCGAGCAGTATCAGGAAGCATATTAGTGTAATACATTTGATTGTTTTTGATCATCCACGTTGCAGAAGGTCATCTGATCTTTAATTTTAAGCAATATTTTCCCCTATCATCTTCCTTTGTATGATTACAAATGTTATGGTTAGTTCTAATTGAGTAACCGTTTTCTTTAAGTATTCAATTTATTCACTATTTTAGTTACAATAATTTTACAATGCCTGGCTTTACGAAGTAACTAAAACTACTTGTCAGTAAGTTAGTAAGATCCCAACTACTGTTTAACGTAAGCATGACTTGATAAACTAAAGGTTCTACTATGTTCTTGGAGATAATGAGGAACCGAATCGATGAAATAAATCTTCGACTTTTTAACAACCACGCGCAGAACATCATCATTGGTGAACAGCTGTTGACTAAACGAGTTCACGCCTTCTGTTAGTGGCAGTGGGCTTGTGGTTTATTGTGGTATATAATGTCAACTTATTTGCAGTCTAAGGAAAGATATTTTGTTCTTAGACTTTGACTTAATCACTTAATGCAAGTAGATTAACCAGGAATAGTAAAAAAAGAAATAGTATGACGTCGTTGCGGTGATTTAAGTTAGTATTTTAATTAAAACAGTTTTTTAAGTTTTATGTTAATATTCTGGATATGAATAAAATAAATCCTACAACACTTAAAATATAATTACTCTTATACGGGACTCATATACAAGACAACTCGTATCATGCTAATTAAGAAGTTATACTAATATTGTCAGTGGTCAGTAATATGTATTAACAATGTTTTTGCATTTAGTAACTTACAGAACTGACTGCACAGTGTATTTCTCGGTTTGTTTCCATTGGCAGTTATGAGGACAGCACACAGCAGCAGCTGGTAGCAGTCAGCAGTCGGCAGTGTTTGCCCCCCGCGCCATCTGCGCTGTCTCAGCGCCGCTCTGTCCAATAATTCCCACACCGATGTTATTCCAATATTTGTCTGTTGCAGGTGCGTTGCCGACTCTGTTTGCTTGGGTAACGGGCTTCAATGGGTGAGCTGTTTTAACATAAATGTAGGCCTATCAATGACGAGAATCTGCCATTGAAGGTTTTAGTATCCATTGAATTAGTTTATTTATTGCTCGTATTCCGAGCTTCATTTGTTATGTTTTCTACGTATATTTTGTGAGAAATAAGTTGAAAGATATTAAATGTCGTTAATAGTTTTTTATTATTTTTTTATTTTATAAAGTCCCTCTCAATGGTGATTTTATTTAGAAAACATTGTTTATTGCTCTAATTCCCCATGATGTCTTTCGTATTAAAAAGGGGTTACATTCGAAAAAGAAAAAACTTATGATTCAAGTGAGCATTCGTTTTAATATGAATTTATACTTAACTGTATTAAACAGGAAAAATGTAGATGTAAGGAATATTTTATAAATTTAGTGAGCGACAAAGTTTGGCTCACTTGAAAAGCTATACTTTGCTATTTCAAATGAACCATTCATCAGTGATTTTGGTTGAGCGGGTTTAGCTGTGCCGAAGGTGGAATCACCATTGGCTTTTTGGAAGGAACATGTATGTAGAGATGTGATTTTTTCGTGACTTTAAAATGACCTGTTGATGACAGTCCAGCCATGGTGCTTTTGGCGAAGGCGAGACTATCAGTGGTTTCGAACCGCTGCAGTATTCATTATCAGATTCTCACCAGGCTAAAAACCCCTTCTCCAATGAAATTTGTTGGAAGATGTTTGAGCTTGATGTGGACTTGATGGCGAATGCTCATAAGTTTCAAAGCCATTAATAGTTTCACTAAAACCAGAATTACTGTTCAGTATCATTAAGTCATTTTGTACTTATTCCTTCATGTGATTCAGATTATATATTTCACAATGAAACTGTCAGATTATTTCAAATTCTCATTTTAGAATCCTTGGCAATGTAATTAAAAAAGAAGATAAATATAACATCACGTTGTTTCTACCGACCTCAAAACCCTTAAAAATTCATACTGTAGCCCTGAAAGTTCTCCAATTCGTCCAGTTTATTACAAAATTGTGATTAAAAAATATTTTTACCATACTTGTGATGTTACAGTGTTACCAATGTACTGTACCGCCGTTAAACACAAATTATAGTGCCATTACTATTTTTTTGAGGTTTGAATCAGTTAATCAGAGTCATTCTAAAGTTTTAGTTTAATGTTCTATACTGTACTGATTTACCTTTATTCAACAACACCACGCCAAGAAATGTCACTGAATTCTCCAAAATACTGTAGGTTCTCCTTAAGTCCTCATTTTTACTCCCTTTGACGTGAAAGGCACCCTGTGACATAGAATATTTTTACTTCTCTCAAAGTCAGCGTTGTATGTAGGATTAGGATATTGTTATTGTTGGGCGGCTGTTCGGCTAGGATATCGATACTGTGATTGTTGGGCGGCGGCTGCCAGTTGCCGCGATAACAGCCCCGACTGACTCACTGTTGACGTTCCGCCTAAACCGCGAGTGCTTATCGCTCTTCCCTCTTAAGTCATCATATATTTAATTTCGTAAGGCGATTCTTTGCGTCAAAATTGTGAACGTCTGGTAAGTCGTAGAAAGATGGGAGAGGGCTCAAATTAAAGGTCTCTATTCCGAGATGGCGGGAAAAATACTGAAATTGCTTGAAATTCACCAGAAAACGAGAAATAACGTAAAATAACTGCCATTTAAAAAGCATTGGGATCTAAAAACGTCTGTTTTGTTGACATTCAAACATGTGGTGCTGATGCTTGATTCAAAGCCATATGATGGATGTTGATACATGGGGTTTTTTTTCAAAAGGCAGCTAACTATGTTCAATGTACTATAACAAATAAATATTTTAATTTTAAGATTTCAGACTTTATAATTACGCGTTTGAGTATATATTTACAATATAAAATTATAAAGAGTTAAGTGTTTCTTTTACGTTATAACGATGCCGATTTAATGCCAAATGATCGATATAAATATATTATGTAGGCGAAATTTTTGCGCCGAAATTATGGGCATTTGGCAAGTCACAGGCCTTGCACTTGCAAGATAGTGGGAAAGGGCTCAAATAGAAGGTCTTGGTGCCAGGGACTCAGGAAAAATACAAGAATGTCTTTAATTTTATCAAGAAATAAGATATTACGTTAAATATCTGCCATTTAAAATCATTGTAATCTAAAAACGTCTAACAGAGTAGATCAGCTGAGTGTAACATCAGCTTTAAATTTGATTCCACCAAAAAGGTTCACCTTTAAATTTGGCCAATCAAAAGTATATTCAATCTTGAATCTACCAAGACAAAGCAGTATTTATTCACGGGCAACCATAAAAAAGTGTTGAACGTAGGGTACCAGAGGCTGAAACGTGGAGTGTGGAGTCGTTAATGGGAGACCATTTTCTGATTTAATCCTTATTTATTCGCTTAGTGTGTACAATGTAGCCTCAAACGGAGAATTCCATAACAAGTACCCTTTAACTGTCCAATATAATATTCTTTTGAACTAGGTGGAGGCTATAGACATTTGTTTACATTTTTGAGTTAAATGTCACGACTTTCTTTGGCAAATAAATTAAGTTTCACAGTCTGTGGTTAACCTTAAGAATTGTTTTAAACCATGTCCATATGTTTAATAATTGTAAACAATGTGAACTGAGTTGTTTTGAGAACGACATCCATAGCGCCATTGTTTCAAAAATTTAGCCGTTTACTACTGAAGTAGGCTAACGCCCTTTCTTAAAATTCTGATACGCACTAGCAAATGTCAAAGTATAATTAACATTTCACTTTACACATTTAATTCCGACACATTTTATTAAGCATTTGTATTTTATTTATAGGGGCTTTTGCCCCTACAAGCCACTAGTTATATATTTAATTTCGTAAGGCGATTCTTTGCGTCAAAGTTGTGGGCGTCTGGCAAATCGTAGAAAGATGGGAGGGGACTCAAATTAAAGGTCTCTATTCCGTGATGGCGGGAAAAATGATAAAATTTCTTGAAATTCACCAGAAAACGAGAAATAACGTAAAATATCTGCTATTTAAAAAGCATTGGGATCTAAAAACGTCTGTTTTGTTTACTAAAACATGTGATGCTCTGATACTTGATTGAAAACCATGTGGTAAGTTAGATATCTATAAGGTAGATTCAGTTTGCTATGAAGGTATTTTGTACTATAATAAATAAGGATTGTTTAAATTTTCCCTCATTAGGGGCTTTCAGCCCCTTCAAGCCACTAGTTCACAATAATTCCAGAATGACGTACCAGGCTGTTTTGAAATCCCGAACCTTTAGAAGATTCGAAAAATAGCATGTTTGACGTTTTATAGTAGACCTATTACCTATTAATTTATTATTTTTTCAATAATTTTATTAAAATTAATTTGGCTGCTAATATATTGAATAAAACCTAAATTTTTTCAATCGCAGTTGAAATTGGTATATCAGTCTGCAAACGATTGCAGTAGTATTCAAAGAGTTCTTCACGATTCAAGAGGTACTGTATTGGTTACGTACTATAAATAAGTTACGCTTGAAGAACTCCGGAAAGGCCATCGACCACATAGTACAAATGTGGTCGATGGAAAAGGCGCCACCCCACTACATATATGTGCGACTACTTATAGGCAAGGTTGCCTTACATTAACATTACTTGTTGTTTACACAAACACCCTTCTTAATTTCTTCCTATATAAATGAGGATGGCTGCCCCTATTTTCCTTACTTTTCATCTTGAGTTAACCACCGGATTAGATCGGGGACATGCCCTGCACACACTAGCATGTCGTAGCTCTGTACTACATGCTCGGCGGCCGCTCTCAGCTCCGCCCGCGGACCGGACGTGTATAATTTGACCGAAGAGGCAGGAAGTGCGTGCGGACGGGCGTCACGCTCGCCGGCGACGTCTTCCCACACGACTACTCACATGTACACAAGTAGCTAGCTGGCCATCGCATGTAGCGTGTGGCGTTGGCGGTGGCGGCTTCCACTTGTAGTCGTGTTGCGTAACCTCGTTGCAGTGTAAACATGCATATTTGGAAAAGTGATCTGGAGTCGTGCCAAGACCAGAAACCTGCTGCTCTAGGACACCTAGATTAGCAGAAAAAGGCCTGGAAGATGGATTAGGCCTGAAAAAGAGAACCAAATTTTTGTTATTTAGTACCTGAGGGTTTTTATAGATTTATTAATTTAATGTGACGCCTCGAAAATATTTCATTTGACAGTAGTGTGTATTTATTGCTTGGACTCTGACTTGTGTGAGTGTGCGGTGCGGGTCGCCGGAGCGAAGGAAGAACAATCTCAAGGTGATCCAGGCAGGCGGCACCGGTCGGTCACGTGGTCACGTGCACTGGTTACGTAACGGCGGTCCTGGGCCAGTCACAGTGCTGCACCGCTCCTGGGCACCTGGGCTCCTGGGCATCGCGGCGGCAGCCTCATGTCAGGCGACTCAGATGCTGACGTCAGTAAATTGATGAAGATTCATTGCCAAGGGCGTACTAGGAATAAATTTTGGCCCGGGCATTTACATATGGCGCACCGGGCCACAGCATTTCTACACCGGCCCACTCTTAGGGGGACTTGAGGGCGGCAGAATTTCCGGGTCGGCAAAAGTTGTGACCTTTTTTTTAGCTCGCACATGAGGTTTTCGGCCTCTTTCTGTTCCCGGACCCCAGGGACCCCAGTATGCATTACTCAGGGGGGGGTAAGTTGGCTCTGCGGCCGGCCCCCCAAGCGGCCCAGCGGCCCCTGGAGGTGTCGGCCCACCGGCCATTTGCCCGGATGCCCTTATGGGGCCAGTCCGCCCCTGTTCATTGCTGACTGCAAGAGAAACCCTACCGCGTTCATTCAATCCAGCAGCGTCAGTGAGGGGAGTGTTGCCTGCGGATGAAAATATAAGAAAACAGAGAGCTTTACATACTGCTGTTGTGTAAATTTGCGAATTGTCTACAATTACCCGACCCCTGGGCTCTTGTCGGAACAAAAGGTTAGTTAGTGATGCCAAAAAAAGCCAAATTAGAATTTTCTTTATGGATGGGTGAGAAGAGAAAAGAAAAGAAACTAAATGTGTTCAAACTCTTAAGAGGTAGTGATTTGAATATTATTGAAATAACCCTACTCGTTCATCGATGCTCTTGCAGTTGTAGTTCACTCAAAGACCTGATTGGTATGAAGGGCCACGTGTATATTGCCATCCACCGTCAGTGCGTATATACACTGAAAAAAATATTTGTTGGAACAACAAAAACGTTTCTAGATATACAACCTGCAAATGTTTTTGTTCGGTTTACCAATGTTTTTGTTGGAAAAAACGAAATAGATTTGTTAGAAAAAACGAAATAGATTTGTTAGACCAACAAAAACATTGGTAAACTGAGCCAAAACATTTGCAGGTTGTATATCTGCAAATGTTTTTGTTGTTCCAACAAATCTATTTTTTCTGTGTTTTAAGGGCACGCCGCTGGCGTGGCGACTACAGCAAGTAAGTAAAAAAATCTTTAATTCACCGTGAGCTACAGAAAGCTTTCTATTCATTTTATTACACTCTTTAGAAAGAACATAAATGTTTTATTATTTTGAGTTATCCAACTCCTAATGATTCAAAGAATTAAGTGGTATTCAACAAGAGGATTAGCTTGAAACGTCTAGAAAGCTTTAAGTAGAAACTGCGGACTATTGTACAAGCTGCATAACTGAGTCGGAATGCGGTGTTTAGTCATGGTGCCATAACCCGGGGCGGACTGTTACTGTTATGCTTTCACATCACCCGCCCGGCCCAGCGATGGTAGATTACGTTTGGATTATGGGTGATTGATAGATTGCTCCACTCCCCACTTGCAGCCACACGACCTTGATCGGCTTTGGTGACTAGACTGACCACATTAGCTCAAGCTCAGCATTTAGTTCGCTGTGGTGTAGGCAAGTTTTGTTGTTTTTATTTATATCCTGAAAGAAAGGAAAGTATGAAAAGTAGAATGTCAATTATTGATCTATTGCAATAACGTATTACAATTTTTGTTTCCAAGAAAGAACGTTTGTTCAAAATGAACACATTTTTAAACTCTAGACAAAGGCAATAAAATGATTAAAAATATTGATTAAAAAATGAAACTTCGAATATACCACCATATTCAGTTGGTGGTGTCAGTAGTTGTGGAACGAACTTCAGTGATAGAGTGAGATATTGGGCTTGTCATTTATCAGCTGCAATATGGATCAATTGATAGAGACGCACAGTGTCAAAGACCAATAAACAGACCCGGCCTCTGTGTGAGTCCCTCTTTTATCTGGCCCAGTATCAATTAAAATTCTTATTAAACATAGGGCCTGATGAATGGTCGATTGATTACATCGTCACCATAATCAGTTTTTTAGACTAAGATTTGTTGTCCACATGAAAGCTGAGATAAGTTAAGTTACATTCTCATAAAAGGAGGTTTTATACCGTTCATGAAAGAAAATGTGAGCTCTAAAATACCATATGCTATGCATACTGTCCCTAGTGTATCAAGCATATTTATTTGATATTGATAAGTCATATTAAGTCAAAAAGATTGTTTAATGATTCAAATTTTAACTTCTCCCAAATTCGTGAATTTCAAATTTTAAATTCTGAGCTATGATCATAAAATTGATCGTAGCAGATTTCAACGAAATTTTAACTTTAGTATGAAGAAGGAAATCGCACTGTATAAATTGTAGTTGGGAATGAAGAGGGTCAGATAAAGGCTGTTATTGGGAGGATTCCTCTTGAATGACCACCAATTTGAGCAATTAATGGAAGGCAGAGAGTGGGGCCACTCCCCATCCTTTCTGCTAGTTTTAGCCAACTCACCTTTTCCTGTGTTATCTTCACTCTGTTCTTGTTTTAAAAACACTGTAAAAAGAAGTTTTTTAATACTATAAAAATGGTGCAGTAATTAAAATGATAAATTGCTCAGAAAGTCTGAAATTGAAGTGGAAGCAATCTGAAAATTCTCATAATGAGCCCAAAAATTACTTAAAATTATTATTGTTTACAAAATACTTGTGTCAGTAATAATATTTGAAATACAGTAAAAGCAATACATTGGAAAAGCAACAGTTTGAGGTATTTGTATCAAATTAGCCATTAAATGTTAGACAGTGTTGTATCGTGTATTACTAAGTACAGGTAAAATGACAGAAAGTCATTGGTAAATTGTATTGTATGTAAAATTAGAACAAGATTTCTTGCTCTTAGTTTTGGAGTAAAATCTCTAAGCATTTATTCTTTAAAAAACTCAGAGTATAATACTAAAATAATCTAACTAGGTCGTGAATCCAATCAGAATGTTTCAGAATTAGCATCAGTATGGGTCATAAAAAGCCCAGATTTTAAACGCCAAGGAAAAATAGTTGACTCCCAAAAGTGATCGTCATTGCTGAAAATATCTCGCCCACCGCAGATCCTAAAATATTGGCATGTTTCTGATTCATTCCAATGTTGGTTATGGCTATACTCTGAAGTAAAATTAATATAAAAAAAACATCCAAAGTAATGTTAGTCATTTTTTATTCACAAAGTCAAATATCACATTACAATATGTAACAGTAACAATGCCCGTGAAAATTCCTAACTTTCTTGAATAATTAAAATTAATAGACAATTAAAAATACCCCCGTTGCAGCAGACCTGCATACTCAGCGAATTTCAGATGCAACACAACAAACGGTATTTCAATCCAACTTAGCGAGATTTTACATGTTTTGTAATCTCCATAAGAATAACATGGGGAATGATTATGCAGGTTTGCTGCAACAAGTATGTTAAAACTGGTTGGTTTTAATTCATTATTTAGTAGATCTTAACTAGAAGAAGCCATATACCAAGTTTTGTCAAGAAATGTTAAAAAATACCCCCGTTGCAGCAGACCTGCATACTCAGCGAATTTCAAATGCAAAACAATATATTTCAATCCAACATAGCGAGATTTGACATGTTTTGGTAAGCTCCATAAGAATAACAGGGGGAATGAGTATGCAGGTTTGCTGCTGCAGGTATATAAAAACTGGGTGGTTTTAACTCAATATTTAGTAGATCTGAACTAGAAGAAGCTATTTACCTAGTTTTATCAAGATATGTTGAAAAATAACGGAGATATAGAATTTTACTTATTTCCCATAAGATTAACATTGGGACAACGTACTGTGTTTACCACTTTCAATATCTCGGTAACTAATGGACATAGAGCAGTGATTCAAAATACTAAATTGTTTGTTTTTTTGAGCTGAATTCAATGGTGCCAACAAAAATTTGTTAAATTTTATTTTTCTATGTAAAAAACTCAAAAAACCCATTTTTGGGGGGGTTTAACCCCCTCTACCCCCCCTTCCGGTGATCCGATCGGGCTGGTTCACGAACTCGTCCGAGTGATTACCACTTAACACGTCAGTACCAATTTTCATTGAGATTGGACCATTTTTACGGCCGCTATCGTGCTAACAGACACATATATAGATATATATATAGATATATACTAGCAGTTGCCCGTGGCTTCGCTCACGATAACAATTTTAACACCCGGTGCCTAAATAAAGATGGTGCCACATACTGAGTTTATGATTAATAGATAAGGTACAAAAACTCTTGGTAACTTTAATATAGTACATATCACCTAAAAGAAAAAAGTCAACCATAAAACCATGATAAAAGGAACCAAACTATAAAAATCAGCTGTAAAGACAGCTGTATGTGAAGCTTAAACCGCCTTCTTGATTAAATGAAAATTGACAATTTAATCGAAAGATCATCCATTTAATTTTACAGAAAGATTTTAGACCGTTGACCCCACCGAAAAACCCAGAAAACCTTGAATTTTGAAAAACTCGTTCTCAGCGGATGCTCACGCCGTATAGGAACGTCCATGAAAAGTTTAAAGGTTCTAAGTCAAGTTCAAGTAGTTTGGGCTGTGTGATGATAGTTCAGTGGTATTTGACAAATATTAATTAGATATACTTTCATCAGCCAGAAAGGTTTTTAGGAATCCGCTAAGAACGCAGGTCTACTGCGACGGAGTACTTAGAAATATTGCTGCCCCCCCCCCGCACGAGGCATTTTTATTTGGCCTCTCTATACTACACATGCCAGCACATTCCAGCGCCCCCGCCGATAAAACCCCTAAGGGTGTCCCTGCCTGGGAAGGTTTATACTAAGTAGGCCTATCGTTGAATCTGTGCTATTATAGGTGAATGTACCCAAGCGAGAATGAACGGGCTTTCATAGCTCTATTATAGTAGTCTGTGCTATTATATTGACCGTGCGTACTTAGTGAATCTTAAAGCAGTTTCCTGTTTCATGAAAGTTTATGTACGTAGAGTAGAAAATGCCTTGATTAAATGCCATCAAAGTATTTTCTAATGTTTTTAGGGTCTATTTTGAACAACAACAAAATAACATAGCCGTCCCGCAATTTTTTAAAAATGGATTACAATAGATCGTTCATTAACAGATGTTATAACAGCCGTGCGTACTTAGTGAATCTTAAAGCAGTTTCCTGTTTCATGAAAGTTTATGTACGTAGAGTAGAAAATGCCTTGATTAAATGCCATCAAAGTATTTTCTAATGTTTTTAGGGTCTATTTTGAACAACAACAAAATAACATAGCCATCCCGCAATTTTTTAAAAATGGATTACATTAGATCGTTCATTAACAGCTGTTATAAGGAAGGAAGGACTTTTAAGTAGCTCTAGTCAGTGTTTTATTTTATTTTTTACAGACAGCTGGTTTTACATTATATGACATGTCTTGCTTGTAACATCTGTTTGAATATAAACATTTCATCACTGATAATTCTGGCATAAGGATATTAATAATATGTGATCTTGAGAGGGTCTGTGTGCGGCCTTGGTCTGTGGTGAAGTCCGAGGGTCAGATCAGGATGAAAATATTGAAAATCCTGATAAATATATAATGAATGGGAAAATATTAACTTTATATAGTACATGTCAATTGAAAAGAAATATTATAAACCAAAACATAAAACTGAATGAAATCATAAAACATCTTTAACGACGAATCCATCAGTGAAGGTAACTACCATCTGCTTGGAACGCTGAAAATGTAAACAAAACGTCATCCCCTTGAATTATGGGGAAATTCAAAACAAACTTGGTCGAAATCAAATAAAACTCGGTTTTTAGAAGCTTGCTATTTAATTTCAAA